>OZ035823.1:23220763-23537378 GCA_964034765.1 Knipowitschia caucasica
CAGATGATTGGAAGGGGGCGTCTGCTGAGCGATAGGCTGGGGATGAGAGCCGGCCTGGAGGGGGTAAATTTGGTTAACGTCTACCAAATTGAATTTTCGCGGGCTGCATTTATCAAACTCCTGTTTTGTTATTGGTGACCAATGTTCCCAAAGATGTTGATGACAAAGCTTTTCATGCATTTATGAGTAATTCAAGTTACGGTAGGCCTGTACACTGTATGCTTTTGGACAGGTGTCAACATCACTGCCTGCAATGATTACACAAAAACTCAGTCTGGCTTCCTCATTGACAGTGCAGAATTTCCTTGTTGTAAAGATATATGCTATCATAAATAAACTTTGTTTTTCACTGAGGCTTTTTTTCCCTCAAACATTGTTAATATTGGATTGGAAAGTTAAAGGAAAATTGGTTTGACATGCTGTTAAATGTGTTAATGTTAAATATTATTAGGAATGTTGTAAATCTACCCTGAATATAATTGACAGTTGTGGAATCCAAGCTAATATGTTTAGGACCTACAGTACTACTTCTTGAGATAAGCCTTAACATCTGTTTTATTTTTTACTGTCAAATCAAATTCATGAAACAGTGTATAAAAAGGACAAGCTGTGAGCTGAAGTGAACCAGGCCACGTCACCCACAGGTTTTCATTTCGTCACTTGAGATGGGAATTCTCCAGTTTTATAAATAGCCTGTGACGCATTATAGTGAAAGTGATATTATATTGAAAATGAAAGAATTATGCCGAAAGACACATTACTTGATATCTGGTGTTGCGGTAACTGAATAAAATTCTCCTTTTATATTTCAGGTCAAATTTGTAGGTGTTGAGTCACATCCTCAGCTGTGCTTGAAGGTAAAGTTAATATTACAATGGTGTATGTTGTGCTAAAGCGCTTTGTTTTTCTTGTTATGTGTTATTTGTTAATTTAAGGCTTTACAAGAATAAAATTGAATTGAATTGTATTAAGAAAAATTTAAAAATTGGATTTTTAAATTAATTCCTTGTATGTCTATTTTTCATATTTTTGTATTACTTGGGGCTAGTGCCCTGTGTACAGGGTGCAGCTATAACTGCCACCCCCGACCCAGAAATGGATTAAGGGGAAGAAAATGAATGAATGATTGAATGTATTACTTGTTTTATATACCAAAGCAAATTCCTAGTTTGCTTGCTACTTCCTGTTACTTACAATGGCAATACAAATAGTTCTTAGTCTTATTTTAGGAAGTTGGCCTTTAAATGTTGACATGAGCAAGTTCAATTTCTCCAGAGTTGGAAATAAGAGTGTCTCATAACAATATTTCAAAAAAGTAATAAAAACAACACAACAGTCCAAATTAATGAATCAAAATGCAACACTGAAATGTTGCAACTCTTGGATGGATAAAGATTGACCTTATCTGATAAAAACAGCAAAAATATGTATTATAAACAAAAACAACTTGGAATGTTAATCCCCCCACTGTGTAATATCATAACAATAAAACATACTCTAAAAAAAACGCAGTTGTATGACAAGACACTTATTTGCTCATTGCTTGTTACACTAATACTTCAATCAACCCTCAAGTTGTCAGAATTGTTATTATTTTTATGGTGAAACAGACAAACGGTGGGTCCCTGAAACATTATAAGAGATATGCTTAAATTATTTTGCTTAGATTATTTTAATAATGACCAATTATTGGTCTTTTATTTATATTTTATATTTGAATTCATCACTTAGATTATTTTAATAATCTAAGCATAATCTAAGTACTGAAGTAGCTAGTACTGCTTAGTTCCCTGAAAACGTTTTGGCGGTAGACTACAGAGGTCACACTTTGTGCTTTGGTCTCCGGAGAAGTTAGTCCAGTGTGAGTCAAGGTGAAAGCCCCTTTGTCTCTGTTGATGGTCTGTGTGCCCCGCTTTCTGATTTCAATCGCCTCTTGTATCCATCTTTTGTGTTTGTTTTCTTCCATTCTACATGTCAACTCCAACAAAGGCTGAAGTTTACCACTGAAACATGTCAGGAAATTAAGCTGTACTAGCTTCTTTACACTCTCAGTCCTGTTAAACAAACCTCATAAGCCTTAACCATAAACAAGAAATAAATTACTTTTAACTAGTTATAAGAGATTTCTACAACCATTCATCCATCCATCCATTTTCTTCCGCTTTATCCGTTGCCGGGTCGCAGGGGCAGCAGGCTAAGCAGAGACGCCCAGACTTCCCTATCCACACACACTTCCTCCAGCTCGTCCGGGGGGACCCCAAGGCGTTCCCAGGCCAGCTGGGAGACACAGTCCCTCTAGCGTGTCCTTTGTCTTTCCCGGGAGGAGGGACGTGTCCGGAACACCTCCCCAGGGAGGCGTCCAGGAGGCATCCGGAACAGATGCCCGAGCCACCTCAACTGGTTCCTCTCGACGTGGAGAAGCAGCGGCTCTACTCTGAGCTCCTCCCGTGTGACTGAGCTCCTCACCCTATCTCTAAGGGAGCGCCCAGCCACTCTGCGGAGGAAGCTCATTTCGACCGCTTGTATCCGCGATCTCGTTCTTTCGGTCATTACCCAAAGCTCATGACAGTAGGTGAGGGAGGGAACGAAGATTGACTGGTAAATCGAAAGCTTTGCCTTTCGGCTCAGCTCCCTCTTTACCACAACGGTCCGATACAGCGACCGCATCACTGCGCACGTTGCACCGATCCGCCTGTCAATCTCACGCTCCATTCTTCCCTCACTCGTGAACAAGACCCCGAGAGACTTGAACTCTTCCACTTGAGGAAGGACCTCTCCACCCACCTGCAGAGGGCAAGGCACCTTTTTCCGGTCGAGCACCATGGCCTCGGATTTGGAGGTGCTGATTCTCATCCCAGCCGCTTCACACTCGGCTGCAAACCGCCCCAGTGCATGCTGCAGGTCCTGGTTCGTTGGAGCCAACAGGACAATATCGTCTGCAAACAGCAGAGATGAAATCCTGTGGTATCCGAACCGGACCCCCTCCGACCCCTGGCTGCGCCTAGAAATTCTGTCCATAAACACAGTGAACAGAACCGGTGACAAAAGGCAGCCCTGTCGGAGGCCAACATTCACCGGGAACAGGTAAGTAAGTAAGTAAGTAAGTAAGCTTTATTTATATACCGCCTTTCACAGACCAGAGTCACAAAGCGGTTTACAATTGTTATTTTTGGGCACTTGTCCTCTCACTCCATACAGAGATGGGAGCGGTCTGACTTACTGCCGGCAATGCGAACACAGCTCTGGCTCCGGTCATACAGGGATCGGATAGCCCTCAGCAGAGGACCTCCGACCCCCAAAGGACACCCCGGGGAACACAGTCGAACGCCTTCTCCAAATCCACAAAGCACATGTGGACAGGTTGGGCGAACTCCCATGAACCCTCGAGTATCCGATGAAGAGTATAGAGCTGGTCCAGTGTTCCGCGACCGGGACGAAAACCACACTGCTCCTCCTGAATCCGAGATTCGACCATCGGCCGTAGCCTCCTCTCCAGTACCTTGGAGTAGACCTTACCGGGGAGGCTGAGGAGTGTGATCCCACGATAATTGGAACACACCCTCCGGTCCCTCTTCTTGTAGAGAGGGACCACCACCCCGGTCTGCCACTCCATTGACACTGCCCCCGATCGCCACGCGATGTTGCAGAGACGTGTCAGCCAAGACAGTCCCACAACATCCAGAGACTTTAGATAATCAGGACGGATCTCATCCACACCCGGAGCCTTGCCACCATGGAGGCTGCCAACCACCTTGGTGACCTCAGCCAGGGAGATGGATGTATCCGCCCCAACATCCTCAGCCTCTGCCTCTGTAATGGAGGACGTGACGGGGGGATTGAGGAAAACCTCAAAGTATTCCTTCCACCGCCCGAGAATATCCCCAGTCGAGGTCAGCAGCTCTCCACCCGCACCGTACATGGTGTTGGCAAAGAACTGCTTCCCCCTCATGAGGCGCCGGATGGTTTGCCAGAATCTCAGCCTGACAGCATCCCTTACTGCCGGTGTCCACCACCGGGTTCGGGGGTTGCCGCCGGGACCAGCACCAGAGACCTTGCGACCACAGCTACGAGCCGCCGGATTGGCGATTGAGGCAGAGAACATGGTCCACTCGGACTCCATGTCCCCTTCCTCCGCCGGGACCTGGGAGAAGCTCTGGTTCAGATCAGGGGGGCCGTTCTTCCCGATCACCCCTCTCCAAGTGTCACTGGCGTTTCCTACATGGGCGTTTAAGTCCCCCAGGAGAATAACGGAGTCGCCGGGCGGTGCACCGTCCAGTACCCCTCCCAAGGACTCCAAGAAGGCCAGGTACTCTGCACTGCTGTTAGGCCCGCAGGCCGTCACAACAATGAGAGACTTGTCCCCCACCCGGTGGCGGAGGGACGCGACCCTCTCATTCACCGGGGAGAACTCCAACACGTGGCGGCTTAGATCAGGGGCAATGAGAATGGCCACCCCAGCTCGCCGCCTCTCCCCGCGGGAAACACCAGAAAAGTGGAGCGTCCAACCCCTCTCAAGCAGTTGGGTTCCAGAGCCCAAGCTGTGTGTGGAGATGAGGCCGACTATCTCTAGTCGGTATCGCTCAACCTCCCCCACGAGCTCGGGCTCCTTCCCCCCCCAGTGAGGTGACGTTCCACGTCCCAAGAGCCAGATGTTGTGTGTGTGGACTGGGTCGCCGAGGTCTCTGCCTTCGACTGCCGCCCAGTCCTCTCAGCACCGCGCCACCACGGACCCCTCTGCAGGTGGTGGGCCCACAGGAGGGACTGCCCATGTCATCCCTTCAAGCTGAGCCCGGCCGGGCCCCGTGGGCTAAGGCCCGGCCGCCAGGCGCTCGCATACGAGCCCCGACCCCAGGCCTGGCTCCAGGGTGGGGCCCCGGCTGCGCCATGCTGGGCGACGTCACTGATCTATATATTGTGCTGTCCATGGTGGTTTTTGGACCGCTCTTCGTCTGACTCGTCACCTGAGACCTGTCTGCCATGGGAGACCCTGCCATGGGAGACCCTACCAGGGGCATGAAGCCCCAGACAGCATAGCTCCCAGGATCATCCGAGTACTCAAACTCCCCCACCACGTTAGGTGGCAGTCCAGGGGGGAGATTTCTACAACCAATAACAAATAAAAATTAGATTTAAAAAATTATATTCATTTAGAGAACTGTGTGTGAGAAGCTTGGTAATTTAACTGGGTTAATACAAATCTAGGTGTAAATATTGAGTGGGCTACATGCAGATATGATTAAAACATTAATAGTGTGGTTTTGTAAAATGATTTTGTAACATGACTGTAATAACTAAAATGAACCTCACTTCCAAATGTTCTTAAGCTCGTACATCAGGCCTATGTCAATTATGTGTTCCAAATCACCATCTGCAGGTCTGCACTATATGTCTTTTTTAGCTATTTAGGTGATAAGGCACACAGACATACCACATTCGCTGTGATTGGAAATGTTCTCCTAAAGTATATTAGTAATTCACACAAATAAAGTACCTACAAAATACATATGACTTGTAAAAGGCTCACCTGTTTTTTTTTCTCCTTATGTATTTTCAAGTTTTCTGTCGAAGCTGAAGACTGGATCAGATGTCCTTTTGACAATAGAATATTCACAGGTATTTTTGTTTGTTTGTTCACTTCTTTTTTCTATTCCTTATTCCTGAGGTTGTGGTAGCCCAAAAACTAAGGGCCTCATTTATCATGCAAAAGTAATCAGCACACCTTGTAGCAAACCGATTTATAATGTACATTTCCTGTTAAACTAAAAAAAAAGAAAAAAGGGAAATTGCAGAGGTTTAATTGTGCACCTTGCATTTCAGAACCTTGATTGATAAATGAGGCCCAAGTCTCTTTTGATGCGTGATGTCTTGAAACAAATATGTGCTGGGTTGATGATGGAGTTGCTCCATATTTCACCTTAACTGTAATGATTCTATTGGCTTACAGTGTGGGAGGTTTCCAGAAACGATAAAGGCGATGTGGTGCTGTTTTCCCCTGCTCCTGGGATCTTCTCTGTGGACTTGTGTGACCTGGAGTCTGTGCTGCCTTCACAAACCTGCCTGTCCACACAAGGCTTCACTGTGGAAGTGGTAGGTGTGCCTGGTATGCCATGGGACATGCCGTGACAAAAGTACAAAAGAGAATCAAAGCAGTTGGCTCACATTCAGTTAAATGTCATGACAGTTATTTGCAGAGGGAACCCTCATTGCACAAAAACGAGCATGTCCTTAAAGTCCTATTCTTAAAACAAACATATCCTTAGTCATATTTTAAACCGGGGTTTCTTTGTCATATTTTTCACAAATACTGCAATTTTAGAATGTCCACTTTTCTACTAATCCTGCCCTAAGTGTATATATATTGAGTGTACTGTATATATCCATGCCAGATGTGACATGTAAATTTCTCCTTTGTGAGATCAATAAAGTAAATCTTATCTTATCTTAACCCTGCACTATTTAATACATAGTCTATGTTATAGAGAGATTGATATTGAAGAATTTACAGCTTGCTAAGAAACACAACAGCTACTTTCTTACTGTTTATTGTATATTTTGTGTGTTCCCTGTGTGCTCTTACTACTGTCCTATATGTGCGATGCAACATTGAAATTTCTCCACTGAGGCAAGAGGATCCCTTATCTCTTATCTTAAAAGCTCAGAAATGGGATGAGGATTTTGGAGGTGATCTTCTCCATGTTTTATTATTTTAGTTGATTTGACCTTAATTTGTATTATATTTATTTAAGGATAGCCTTATTGAGATGGATCACCTCTTTTTAAGGGGTTCCTTTCTAAAAAGGATGGCTGACATGTTCAACAATTCAATCTGGAGAGGCTTCATAGACAAAATGCAGTTTGAATGTTTTTACTGTAGGTAGCTTGGCGCCCTAGGCCCCGGTGCGGTGCTCACTCACTGAGTGTGCGCTCGATCCCCCCGGGACCTACTGGTGGTGGCATTCGGGCAGCAGGAAAGAGCGAATGCTTGAAGCAGGGAGAGAGAAGGAGGAGGAGGGGAGGTGGTGGTTGCAGGCTTTGGGAAGGCCGCAAAGTGGGAGTTCTCTGCTTTGAAGCTGCTGGCCTGGCCGGCATAGATTGGTCGGAAATGGGCGTTTGCTGAGCGATAGGCTGAGGATGTGAGGCAGGCCTGGAAGGGATGGGCTGTGGCTGTCAGTCTTTCAGAATGAACCTCCGCGAGCTGCATTACAATATACAGTTTAGCAAACAAAGTACAGTTTGATTTTTTATTTAACCAGGAAAAGACAAGACAAGCAACACAGGTTAAAGGGACAGTATGCACGATGCACAATTAGTGGTATAATAAAGCTAGAATTGAACATTCTACACAGCTCCTCAACATTGATTACTAAGGGAATCCATCTTCTGGAGTTTAGATAGAATGGGTACGTAGTTTGTACCTGGTATCATTTGCATTGCTCTGTTTTTGTGAATGTTGCCAAAACCAGCCATATTTCACATAAAAAACTGGCAACCCTGATTGGGTAAACTCAAATATTATTGTGTCCATTGTGTTTTTCTTTTTAAATAAGTCAACTTTAAACTTTTGTTCAAAAAGGGTCATTTCTATTTGGGGACACTATAAAATGTAAATATGATTTGCAATCCCTTTGAAATATCACATTGATAACTTAAGTGATCCTTTTCAACAGAAACACCTTGATTTCAGTGTGATCTGGATCTCCTTCTGGTTCTGTTTAATTATTTGAGATCTGCGCTCTATTAGTGATTTTCTAGTTTGATCATGCAAATGTTTTGGTTCATATTTTCCAGGAGAAGATGGCATCAGTTGAAGTACCACTACCGACAGAGATTCTCCCCCAAACATTTTGCCTTCAGGTTCGTTTGTAACTCGCAAATGTATCTCACAAACTCATAGTAAATACAGACAGGTGAAGTTCTGAAAATGGTTCAAATGTTCTTTCAAAAGTTCTTACAATGTGAAACAGTTTTCATGGACGACACATTACATGCAAAGTGAGATAAAGCAAGCCTTATATTTCATATAATGTTGATGATTGGCTCACAGCTTGTAAAAAAAAAAAACAGAACATTTTAATATTTACAAAATAGAATGTAAACAAGAATTGTCAAAATAATGGGAGCTTGGGAGACTGTATGTCACTTATCATGTAATATGGTTTCACATTTTAGGTTGGATTACAGATATAACAAACTGAACGGGATTCTAATGTTCACTTAGAAAAATTTTCACTTTGTTCTTGCTGTACCCAAACAGGTTAGAAGGAAGGATCTACGCTACTCAACAACACATGTTCACTGTTTTGATCAGAGTAAGTAATGTCTTTGAGGTTTTATGCGATCAAATATTTACATTTGGTTTCAATACTTGCATCAGAAGTGCACTCTCACCACATGTTTTCCAAACGAAGCCTTCTGGAGTTGTCCACTTAGTCCTGATGATAGCTGGAGTCATAATTGTTAAAAGCTGACTTCTGGGAAAGGTTGCACAAGATTGCTGGGGCATCTGCACAGTGTCCTCATAAACAGTTGTGAATCTTATTTCCCCCAATTTTGTGTTTGTTTTACTAAGGTAGTTACAATATGGTGTAAGACAATTTATATTTGCGGCCGACACACAAAAAAAGGAGCTGCCGGCTAATCTAACTTAGGGTTTGTCTAACTTTTTAGTTATGGACACCCAAAATATGCCTTGAATATTGTCACAACCCCCAATGCTAAAACGTGCAGTTTAGGATTCATGTTAGTATAGCATCAGAATCCGAGTAGCACAGAGTCAAAGCACCCAGCACACATGAACGCTGTTCCTGTAATAACGCAGCTTAAAGTGTGAAAGCATTACACCACATTAGGGCTCAAGTCTGTGAGCGATTTGCCCGCCATACTTGACAAGCACTAGCTTCCCCAAACTAGCAATTAGCAAACCTCGACCGTCGTTGCATTACATGGCCCTGGCTGCGTCCCGAGTCTTCTACAACGCCCTTTCCTCATCTGATTTTCTCTTATTTGCCACAACAGGGTGAGAGGGTGTAAACGTGAATTTGACATTTTAGGTGTTATTAAAAATCCAACTCAATAACAACTGACAGGTGCGCAAAAAGGACAGGGCGGCTGATGAACTCATCCTTTTGGTTTGAGGGGGGCGCCTGGTGTTCCCAGACGTTAAGTGTCTTGCCAAGGGCACAAGGACAGCAGACATCAGTGGGAGTCAGTGAAGAAAGTCTTGTGGTGGGCTCCAGGCTCAAAGGCCAATGCTCTACCAACTGAGCCAATGTCGCCCACATCTAATTTGTCTTTCTAAAAAACCCACAAAAAAACCATCCCCACTGCTTAAATTAGGTAAGGATTAAACAAAAGTAACCGCTCTAACCTCTGCAGAGTGTTTAAACCGTACAAATGCGCTGCTCCGAGTTGTTTATCTGTCCATACCATGGTCAAAACATTCACACACTCACATTAGAAAAACCTATTTTTTCCCCACTTTCAAAAAACATGTCAGTGGAAAAGAACTACAAAGGACTACTATTATTTGGACGGTATCCAAATGTGAATTACCTCATCGGCTGACATGTGTCGGAGTGTGTGAGTAAGTAAGTAGGTAAATCTTTATTTCAGACTCAAGATCCATATAAAAGACAATACAAAGACACCTCAAGAGACAAGTGTCCTGATTGTTTTGACCATGGCAGAAGTGGATAGAACAACGAGGAGCAGTGCGGTTATGTGTTTTTTAAGCACTGTTCCCTGGAACGTTAATGTGCCTTGAGATGTTGTTTGGTGTGGCTTTGGAAATGATCCAATACCACCTAATTAATCCAAATAGAAAATAGAAAAGAAATAATGCCAGAAGCTTTGAAATGAATTTGTTTGCACTTGTTTCATTCTTCTACACAATACACTACACTACTTTGTATTGTTAAAAAAGGCTGCAGAGTTTCCTTTTTAGGATCGGTTTGAGCTGCAATTGTATTCAATGAAAAAAGTGTGCCACAGCTCAAAAAGGTTGGGGAACACTAATTTAAACACACACTTCTCCACATTGTTTAATCCTTACTTAAAGCAGTATTGATTTGAAGTATCAAAAATGTTGATACTTTTCTGAATGTTATCTAAAAATCATATCATCCCTGGGTAGTGTCTCCCGCCCTCCACTGCTCTAACCACCAACCAGCAAACATCAAGAGCTGCAGACATACGAAGACCTCTAGCTCTAATGTTTGTGTTGCTATTTTGCGGTTGATTTCAATGTTGTATTTTTCCCACAATTTCAGATTCAAAGACATCCTTTCCAACATGGATCATCGCATCAGCTGGAGTGCTGCTGGCTCTCGTCATTCTTACCATGTTGGTGCTGCACATTTGGTTAACCGGTTAGTTCCCTTTATGAGGCTCAATTCATCAAGCAACTTTTCTAAAATTAGATATGATAACAATTATGTGCACACCCTGTTCCTTTTGACGTGGTATACTGTATGAAGTATTTCGCTTTTGTCTCATGAATTGCTTATGATGGCTGAGGTTTTAAAGGTACATTGTGTAATTTTTACTGCCATCTAGCGTTGAGATCATATATTGCAAGTTTACTTCTACTACCAACACTATGGAAGCCTCCGAGGACCATTTGTCATGTTTGACATTGCTCCCTTACACCCGGTAATTCACCGGACCACTAATGAAAGAATTGATAAATGACCAGATCTCTCCAAACACTACTGCGCCACAAATGTGCCTTGATGCACGTGCGCGGAGGTGGACATGTAAACAAAGCCTGCGGCACGCGCTGCACAGAGGTGCTTTACCATGATCTATTATAATTAGGGCTGTCAAACGATTAACATTTTTTAGTTGATTAATCGCACAGAAATGGTGAGTTAACTCACGATTAATCACATTTTTAACATTCTATTTCAAATCCACTCCAATTGAAGTTAAATGAGATTATCAAATATAATGACACATTGTCATTCATACCAAATGTACTTAAATCTGATTTGCTCACAACCCTTTGCTTTTGGGCACAACCAAAATGAGCTGTTAATGAAAGGGGGATATTTACATACCCCACCTTTAAATCAGCGAGTTTAGTTTAGTTTAGTTTCAGGAGGAGACAGGACACTTCCGTGCTGTATTTGCATGCACAGGTTACGCACAGGTTGCAAAGACACGAACACAACATGCAGACAATATTTCTGTGGCGTATATGGACTCACAGTATATGACCATGTTACTACTGCGGCGCCACTCACTCACAGCCGCTCACAGCCATGTTGTTGTTAGCCGTTCACAGCCAGAGCGGCTGCGGAGGAGGCGGACTTCAGTTCACAGCAAACAACAGCCCCGTGGTCAGCCGCGTATTCTTTTAAAACATGAATTCCCAGAGGGCCTACCTGCTCTGATTCCATCTCACGCGCAGCATTCTGAGTGATATTAGGGATAAATGGGCGGGTCATTCGGACATGCGTTAATGCGTTAAAAAAAATTAAACGCGTGAATTAAAAATGTAATTAACATGAGTTAACGTGATAATTTTGACAGCCCTAATTATAATACATAGTTTGACAAACGCTGTGAGAAGAGAAGAGACGCCTGGAGGAATGGGAAATCTGTTAAAACCACAATGATCCGAGAAGCCAGGAGGACATTGCCTTGGACATGGACACAGCCGCGGCAGAACTGCAGCTAAAAACTCAGATTATTAGCTTTCACCAGATTATTAGCTTTCATCCGCATCACGGTAAGAAAACAGAAGTCAGAACATCCTGAGACCTGTTTTTCAGATTCTGCCTCGTTCTCATTATTGTCAGTGTGAAAAAGTTACGTATTGTTCACGTGTGAGTCTTTTGTGTACAAACTACACAATGTGCCTCCTGTTGTTTTAACTCTGCCTTTTGGTGCGTGTGGTTTGCAAGGTTGACACTTTGGTGCTATGACACCGGTTTCTAGATTTTTGCATGATCCTTTTTTAATAAGTTGTTGTTCAGGTCGTTCTTTTACTTAACTCTGAGGTCCTCCGCTCTCATGGATATTTATAATTCGAATTCTAAGTCTATGACAACATTTCAAAAAACATGGTGGAGGTAAATATTCTTAAAAAGGTCACATTTGGAATTGGTTATATGTTTTTTTTCATTTGGACCTTCTGTAAAAATTACATAGAGTGGCTTTAAAGCAGGGTCACCAAACTTTCAATAAATAGAACCATGTAAATAAAATCCATCCAACTTCCATCACCTCACTCTCAAGACAATTTGGTTCTATCACTAGTTTTCACATGCTTGCATTTTTTTTTACCTCTATCACGCCTTTAGATCAGCTTTTTCAGACAAAAAGGTGAAAAAGAGAGGACTACCCTCATTCAGCCAATTAGCTCTCAGCCCAAAGCGTCAAATTGTGACTCATGGGGCTCTAAGTTGAAGACAGCATGTTGTGGTCTGATTTAAAGTTAGGTAACACAGAATTTTTTTCTGTTGTTGTTGTGACATTGTTAATAAATCTAATTGTTTCTTATAGTTCACCAGAAAATGATGGTCAAGAGCAAAGACTCCCCATGCCTCTATGAAGCTCACAAAGGTGTGTATTTAGTTATTTGCAAAGTGAGAATGTCCAAACAAAAGACATAGCACTGGCTTGTCCTTTCTGGAGATATTAATCCTTTGGTTTGCACAACCATTTGGTGGACCATTTCTTGAGGGACTATATCTTCTTGAAGCCTGGTTGGAAAATCCACCTGATTGGGGCATCGCTCTTGGTTTTACCATAAAACAGCATCTCAACCATATCTTGAGATGCCAAACTAGAAGTTTAAAAAAAGTCTTTTATTAGTGCTCCTATATCTCATAAAATTAAATTAAATTAAAAAAATTAAATAGCTTTGTTCAAGGAGTCAACATTAAAGGGTTAAGATAAGAACGGACTTTAAATATGGAATTAGAAATATTATGGCATAATATGGACTATTGTGCTACTGAAAAAGATGCCGTGCGGTGGAACTGCCAAGACGTAGTTGCCTGCCAAAGTCGCACCCATGATAAAACTCAATACCATGTGTTATATTCCTCAGATGTTCCTCCTGTGTGTGTGGTATCTGCTCCAGAGCCCGACTCAGCTACAAACAATAACAATGAAAAGGTCAACCTCTTATCTGACTGAATACAAATATTCATGAAGAGAAGTACAGTCAAATGTAGAAATATTATCCACTAAGTTACAAGTTCTCCTTATAATAGCGCCCTGAATGTATTTTTTATGTCGGAAAACCTTCTGCTGTGTTCGTAAGTCACATTGTGTCTCTTTTATACTGAACTAATCCCTGTTTTATTGTGATTTATTTTTAATGAATTGTGAATCTCTGTTGTCTGAGACATTGTTGTATTCTGTTGTCAGAATTAAGTTTGATATAAAAACGCTTGAAATAAATGAAGGTGAATCAGGTTACGTGTTTTTTCACCTGAAAGTCATTCTTTCATAATTGTTGTATTAATTATTGACATATATGATTATGCAGGATTCTGAGTGTCACAGTTAAATACATAAATACTTTATAGAATAATCCAATGAACTAATGTATTTGGAAATAAAAAGATAATTAGATGGTCAATGTATATTTAATTGTCTATATATTTCCAGTTATTTGTATTTAATAGATAGTTGAATGAATCCTGTATATGCTTATTGTAGGGCTGGCGATATGGCAAAAAAGGAAAATCTCGATTTTATTTCCTGCTTTAGACGATTTTCATTTTCATTAAAGTCACCGAAGACAGACTTTTCCCTTAAAAACACGTTTTGATCTTTCTGCTCAATATTCAAATTTAAAAACTATTTTTTATTTGTTTCCCCCAATACGTATTATAAAAGTCTTGTACAGACTGTGCTGATATTGCGAGTATAATTCATGTACTGCTGGAACTCTCACAATATTCGATTGCACAATTTTCACATTTTTCACAAATTCGATTTTTTCAAAAGCCAATAAATTGCCTAAATTCGATTTATTGCCCAGCCCTAGATTATGATAGTGTATTTATGTATTTAATTGTGGAACTCAGAATCCTCCATATTATATTGCCCTGGTTTATCCTTTATAATTCAAGCTAAAAAAAGAGACAGGAAAGGACTGCAGATATTGAAATTGAAATGTTGCATTTTGTGTCTGGAATAACCAAGAGAGGATTGTAGTGATGATGGCATTTTTTTTGTTACTTTATTATTCAATTAAATGTTTAAACATGTTTAAGATTGGAATACGGCAACAATAAGTAGACATACAAAAATGAATATATTATATTTTTGATTTTTTGTTTGTACTTTGCACTTTTTTGCTATATCCGTATGTTGTGTTTCTTCAGAATATCGCATACTGTAGGTCTTTTCATTAAAGTTGGACACCGCCCAGAATAAATATTAAATGTGTGACAAGGTATGGGATGATTTTTATTTGTACAAGGACACTGTACAATAAACATTAGCCAAGAGAGATGCATTACATCTTACAAGGTTGTAGCAGCAGAGCTAATTTACACCTGCAGTCCCTGAGAAGGTTGTTGTAAACGGTACAATAAGAGTAGATATATACATGACCATACATTTAGCAAGCAGAAGTTACAATTTATTTTACCATACAGGTTATAATAAAACCACCCAGCCCCCATTCTTCACTATCTCTATATATATTCATAAAATGAGCACACACTAACACACATAGGTACACACACACAAACACTCCTCACACATGGGAACAGATTTGTCTTTCCAAGTGCCATGTTTTTGTCAGACGTGTGAATACTTTCTCCCACATTTCTCTTGATCATTCTGGATTTTTGAGAGAAATTTTTTCACAGCAAACAACTTCTGAAATTGAGGAAATCAGATTCAAATGCATTTATTTGCCATTTGCAGTAAAACCACATAAGCAAGATCATTGAAGTGCTAGCAGTGTTAGAATAGCAAGATGTCCTGCATCTCAACGAACGATATCATCTGCCAGGGGGAAGAAGCTGGAACATGGCTTTTCCAGGGTGGCTTGAAGAGTCATTGATTATTCTTAGAGCTCAGCTTAAAAGTCAGGATTTATAAAGAACCTCCAGAACAGGAAGCACATACTGTAGCTCACAGTCATCTTTGTTTAGAGCTCTCCTTTTTTGTCTGTGATGTTACCAAACCACACAGTCATAGTCTTTCAATGGTGCAACAACAAAAGTTAAGCAGAATCTTAGAGTTAGTGTTTGTTAGTTAAGACCCACACCCTGATATCTCCCTTGTTTCCTGCACTAGTTTCAGTGAAGCACTAAACATTTACATATTCAAATGGGATTGCACAAAGCAGCAGTAGCGCAAGGTCACAATAATGGCCATGATGAATGAGTGGCCAGCATCCAGAGCATACAAGGAAATGACTCCAAAGCTCTTTACTCAGATACATGATTCTGCGTACATCTTCCTGATATTTTGTTCACACAGAAACTCCTGCATGCAAATGTTAGCTAAAGTGAAGTGTTCTATCTTGGGTATACATTTGCATTGCTATCATCAAATATCTAATGTGGGAAGGAAGTTTATGTTGAAAAGGCAATAGATACATTATATTATGTGCTTCCTTGTGTACAGAATAGATTCATGTGAATTTGTTAAGCCAGTTCCAGTTAAGGTGGAAGGGGGAAAGTAATGCTGTCTTCACAAATTTTATAATTATCGGGCAATTATTTCAGATCTTGTGCATGCGATTTAACCGAAGGCAAAGCCAATAAATACATCTTCATTGGACATTTGCTTTAGATTAATGTCTGACTGACATTATTCAAGTCAGGTATTCATCTAGTTGTGTATTTATTTTGAATACTTATAAACTCAACATATATGTTCCTTAATCACAGATATACATAATCACAGGTATATCATGTAATTGGAAACCTGTGTTTCTTTTTAGGGAAAAAGGCTTCATTCAAAACAAAGAAAGGGCTCAAAAGGCAGGAATGTAAAATACAATGATATAACGATAATGAAAGCCCAAGCTGAAAAAAATGGGCAAAAGAACAGGGTACACATAGAGACACGAAGAACCACAGGTGAAGCACATAGGGCGGGCAGACAATCAACAGGAAATAAAAAATAAAAGAGAACTAATTTAGCAAAATAGAATCAGGTACATACTGTATCAACAAGTGCACACCATGACATTGATTTGACTATAAAGTATTTTTGTCACTTTTTGTGAGTAAAAGTTGAATAATTACAACACAAGTTGAATAATTGATGATGATAATAACACTGGGTAACAAAAAAAGCTGAATTAGACTAATTTTGATGCTCTGAGTCCGAAAATGACCTTGGTTTTGCTCAATCAGGTCAGGATTTTTTGCTACAGAAATATTTTTTTCAATCGATTTTGCGTAAAAAACTAATTTCTGCGGATCATCAGCTGAGAAACCCTTGACGTTTTTTCCGTTTTCCTCAAGAAATAAAAGTCAACGTATCCAAAGTCATTCAGTTTTTATTTACTCCATCAAATTTGATAAGCAGAATTCATATAACGTAGACGTACATAATCCGTAACACTATGGCTGTATCTCAAAAAGTTGACCTGATAGAGCAAAATGCATGTGATATTCGGACTCAGAACACCAAAATTAGTCTAAATCAGTTGAGAAACCCCTGACCATTTTTTGGCTGTCAACTTGTGTAATAATAATAATAATAATAATAATAATAATAATTAAGGCACTAAAGTCACCTTACAAAATTTTCACACATGCAAAATGGCAAAATGATGACCAATTTACATGCATACTGGTATTTAATTTTTTGCTACTGTCAATCATATTTATTCCACACTAAAATACTGACTCACTGCTGTAAAAAAGATACAATATAATAGATATACCTTAAAAGGTGCCAGAGACCTGTTTCACAAGTTCTCGCTTGTGTTCTTCCCAATCAATTGCTCAGAGTTACAAATGTATTTTCTGCTTGTGCCTCATCATCCTGTGGCGCTGAAACCTGATACATTTCAATTTCAATCTGAATATTTCTCAATCTCGATGATCAATTTCAATGGGGTTTTTCTGCTTTGCATTTCTTGGCTAAAACAATGCACAATTGAATTTCTCACAAAAAACTCCCTTGCTGTTTCTCACCTGAACAAACCACCCTAAAATCTAATCTTGATCTGATAAGCCATGTCAGGGGAAATGGCCGCACAATATGTGGCCATTTGTTTCCTGCTTATAGTGGATCTATGCTGGTATGGATGTTTTTTTTGTTTTTGGTTAACACTTTGCAGCAACTCTGATAAAAGCTGAACTCATCATTATGCCAATATGCAGGACTCAGTGATTTTCCACTTGAATGTTTTGGTTATGTGAAGACCGAAGCTAATAGCACTCTGGCAGGTAGTGATTGGACTGTTTTCTATTCCTCCGCTTTAAGATCACATGCATGATGTTAAATTCTTGTCCGTGTCTTGTCTTAACCATCAAATATAAAACATGTCTTCTGTCTGCGACTCTATCCCGATCCACATCTTATCTCATTTTCGACACTAGGACTGCGTATTGTGTTTGGTCATCATCAGTAAGGATTGTAACAGTGAATAGATTTTGACCAAGATTTATTTGGGTGTGTTTATAAAGAAGAAGGTCCTTTATTCATCCTACAATGGGGAAATTTCAGTTCGATGCATACTGTACACATACACTCACACACACATACTCATACACATCAAGGCTAGCAGCGAACATCACTTCTGCGCTCCTTATAGGCAAAGTGGGTTAAGTGTCTTGCCCAAGGACACGACAATAGCAAACATCAGTGGGAGTCGGTGGAGAAGGTCTCGTGGTGGGCTCGAACCCACAACCTTCAGGCTCAAAGGCCCAAAGGACAGTGGCTCTACCAACTGAGCCACTGTCGCCCCACTTTATCATCCATACATCATTTGTCATGTTCTTGGATTTGACAAATCACATTTCATTGTGTGAACTATAAGAATCAGAGGAAATAAGTTGAAAACATGCATTCCCAGTATTATATTACCTTTCCACAGACGCTATTCCAAATTATTATTTATTTCAAAACCATATTTCATTTAAAAAAAAAAAAAAGTATCCAAAAGTGCTGTTTAGCAGTGATAATAAAAATAATAATCACGCAAATCAGCAGAAAACACAGACAAAAATGGCCATAGTTTAAAACAATAAAACCAGTCAAATCAATAACACGTGTAATCTTATTAACAAGTAAGCCGCACACCCTTCATTAGAATAAAAAACACATTTCCCATGTGTCTTTTACTAATTTTCCTGTTGTTCAAATAGCGCCATCCAAGGAGCCATCTGCACCAGGAGCAGAGAGCCGGTTGCAGCCACAGGGAACAACACAGGACCCAGAGGAGAGAGGGGCCCCAGACCCCACCAGGCCCAGGACTCAGACCCCATAGGACCCAGAGGAGAGAGGATGAGCTCAAAGTATGAAAATAGAACAGAAGGATTGTAATGTTTAAATGATTAGTGGCAGTACCCACACGTTTTTATGGCCAGTCACTTCTTAAATCACAGCTCATTAAACCATTGCCTTTTTGCACACCCCAGAGTGAGTACTGTTCACTGCGACAGTAATACGCATATAGACAGCATTCGGTCAAAATGTGATTTACTGTACATTTGATTCTAGTCCCGTGTCTTGAAGCATTATTTGTGTGACTTAGTGTCAGGATTCAGCAGACAGAGACGGATCGTGGTGCGCCAAACTCTGGAAGTTTATTTAAGTTTCTCTCAAGTTCCACTGGTTTACTCTGTTTCTTTCCCTCAGACAGAATAAAGGCAGTACACAGTTTATATAGTCATTGTCACGTCACACATCGAAAGACATACGTGTCACAAAGAGACAGTCACATCATAGTCATAACATGGAGTCCTTGTAGAGTCCTTGTACAGTCCTGCACGTAGGCCATATTGCTATCTAATACTAACACCCTCCCCTTTGATCACATAATCACATGTGATCACTCAATTTGATCAATCAATAAAGTGGAAAAAGAAAAAAAAAAAAATTCAAAGAAAAAACTTTCAAAAATTATTAAAAACAAAGAAAATGTATGCATTAAACTCATAATCATCAAATCAATATCAGTGGATTTTATCCTCTATCCTGGGAAAAAATAAACAAACAAAAATAAAGTAAATAAACAAACAAAAAACAAATCAAAAATAAAAACAAACACTATTGGACACACAAGAACTCAGCAGATTCAGTCAAAACACAGACAAAAACGAGCTGAGTCTCAAATTTGAAGCTAATTTCACTTTTATTACTCTATACTTTTATTCTAATGATAATTGTTTACACTTCACTTATTTCACTGTATTATTTTCACTTTTTAATCTTAGACTGTGTACTTTACTTTTACTATTCACTATAGTTTAAAACTATTCTAATCTATTTACAAATATGTTTGCATATTTGCTTCTATTGAGCCATATTCTTAAACATACATTTTAATCTTATAAATCTCTCTATGGTTTTATACTCTCATTATCAATGGCATATTATTAGTGGGATTTTGCTCCATGTCTACTCTACATTCTCAGGAATAAAACTGTGAACACAGAAAGACAAATGGTTAATATGAACATTATTATGGCGGTCAGTTTTCCAAATATTTGTTGAACCAGGAAGTGCTGTCACTTCCTCCTATCAGGCAGTTTGGTCAATAATCAAATTAGTATTATCCTTACAAGAGCTAATCTATTTTAGCAGGTTTGGGGTTGGGGTCAGTTATTCTACAATGGTATTTGTGCTGGAAACTTCTCAATATCTAAATATCTACTATTGTGTTTTTGTGCTACACACAAATACATCAAAATGCTTTTAAATGCTTTTGAATCTCTGTTGGTTCTAATCTATCTCATTGATCTAGGCATTAATCTAGACTACACTCATATGGACTTTTTGTATTGTCAACATTCACAGGTGTCTGAACACAAGTGAATTTGACAAGTATCTAATAAAACTGTACATAAACTGTAATTAACTTTATCTACTTCTGAAGTAAATGCTTGTGAAATGGTCCCTTTACCATTTGATATTAGCACTGGCTACAAATAATCTCTATTTTTGAAAGAATCTATGGTTGATGCATTTCTATTCCTATTTTTACTCTATTTTTTAACTCCAAAGCTCGGTTGCAGCTTGAGCAAAGGCATATTCCTAATTTGTGACTTCTGTCACTTTTAATGGCTGTAACATTATTCTGATTCTAATATTATAGCTGATCTATCAAAAGGATAACATTGTAGGGTACTATTTTAACTCTTATGTGGAAATGTGTTTATGAAAAACAAAGGAAGGACAATTCTACTTTTTTACTACTATTTAACATCTACTAAAACGCTGCAATACCCATACTTTATCATTTTAAAATATTTTAACAGTTGCTCAGTCTCCCAGACAAAAAAGTCGAAGTTTTTGTCTGTCAAATGTCTGAATACTTAACATGTATATTGCATTTGGTCACAGGTGTGGTTGTAGCAAAAGCATCAGCAATAGACGATTTTTCATTGGCTGGTTCTTGTTCTGCAAATGGCTGTGTCCAATAGATCATCAGATGTCCAGAAGCTAGGGACAAACAAAAACAAAAGAAAGAATCATGAGTATCTCTCTCATTTAGCACTCATCTATGTATGATTTCAAAAATATAAACAATTACTCCCCAGTTTTTTCTCTCTCAGATCCTCAGGTCCTCAGGTCCTCAGGGTCCCCTGAGGGTGAGTCTCAGTCGTCATCAGGTCAGGTCATATTTCGAGAGATGTCATCTTGGACATCAGTAGGGTCCAAGCCATGGTTTTGGTCTCTCCAGATGCACATCGGATCTCCAGATACAGTCTTTTCACTTGAAGCACATCAGGTCATTTGCGATGCACTTCTGGTCAATGGTGCAGTGTCACAGTTCCTGTACACAGCTTGTTATGCAGTAGTTACTTTCTATGGTTAAATCACTTTGATTCTACTTTAACACAATTTCTATTCATGCTGTTGCTAATGTCCCTCAGACAAAAGCAAGCGCAGTGATTCAGTTTACTTCTCTAATTTGTGTTTTTATCAGATCTAATTCTAATCAATGTAATTACTTCACACAGTACAAAATCAACAAATCAAAAGTGTCAGGACAGAGGTCAATTAGTCCATGACAATATAGAATTCAAATGAACATTTCTGGTCTCAAAAAATACTGATTCAAGTAAAGATTCAAGTGATAGACAATTAAAAATATTTGTTTACATTGGAGTAAACTTTTAAAATGCTTTTTTCTCATGTTCTGCTTTTTCATGTATCTATATGTAAATGTGAATGTGTGAGTGTATGTGTGTGTGTGTATGTAGGGTGTGAATTTTGGGGTTGTGTCTCCAGACTCCTCGAACCACCCGTAGGTCTCAAAGGTCACACTGTGTCGATGTAACCACGTGGACACACTTTAAACTGCCTCTAGGTCTCTACCTGATGCTCCACCCATCACGTCTCCAGATACCTCTCTTTCATGGCCCCGGTCTCACTCCCACTTACTTCTGTAGTGGGGGGAGGGGCGTAGAGGTGGCATTGTTGCCCTTTGCTCTTAGCTCTGTGACCTGTGGCTGGGTGGGCGTTGCGCTGTCCAGTGTCCAGCAGTGACCTCTCGTACAGTGAGGCAGAGTCTGAAAAACAATCCTTGAGACGGCCAATTTAAAAACAACAGATATGCGAATGAGATTGTTTTTCTCCCTAAAGTCTAAACCATTTTGGAGCGCTCTTGGTTTTCCCACATGCGCTATGTAAATAAAAGATTACTTATTATCTTACTAATGATGACATTTTTAAGACCAGAAACTCTTAATATAAAAAAACAAGACTCAAATCTAAAAAAACCTTTTTAAACTTTAAAATATGTGTACTTTTGTACTGTGTGTTTAATTATCTTGCACATTTCAGACCAGGCTCCTCTGCTGTGTGCATCAGCAGGAGGAGCAAGGTCAGGCGTGTAGTCAAAACAAAAACAAAAAGTCGCCACTTGAATGTGAATTGGGTAGTTTAACTTAATAATATAATACTTTTACAGCTAATTCCTAATTCCCTCTTTCTTTTTAGACGAAGTCTATAATCAATAATCACTTTTAACACAGATTCTAATTTAAATGTTTGAAAAACGGCTTTTGTAACTAAAATAAAAACATGAAAACAAACACAACTCACAAACAGTTAAGAAATAAGCAGCAGATTTAAAAAGAAAAGCAAAGCTTTAGCACTAATATTTGGGTTTCAAAAAACATATAATATTCAAAACTTATTCACTAATGGTGTTTAAAAACGTTTAACTGTGTCATAACACAATATTCAATGGCAAATTTCGCAAATTTAACGGAATAACTACAATGAAAAGCCAAAATCCTAAAAGCAGTAGCTTTGTTCTGATTCAGAGCCAGAGCAGCAAAGGAGGGGGCCGTTTCCCTGACAACGGCAGCAAGATAGTGCGACGCACACACACAGGCAGAAAGTAGTGTTTTAGCAAAAATGCTAAAACAGAAAGAAGAATAACTTTCGAGATTACTTTGTTAAGCGAATATAACTTGTAGTTTATACTTTTGTCATCCAAGTCTAGAAGTGATCACTTTCTACACTAGTAACAAAAGGCACTCTTGTCTTTAACGTTTACGCTTCTATTTTATCGAGGTAGCAAACTAATTTAAACTCAAAATCTCTTTCTAAAAAACTGTAGATAAAACTCTGCAAAAAATGTAAATAACTCACGAAAGCTCTCATAGCTCAACTTTAGATAAAACTCTGCATTCTCCGGTGAACTCTGTTCACTCCAAAAAAACAAAAACTCCCTTTTTCTGTATGTAATTTAAACCGTGATCACTGAAATATTGTTGCTTATGTACTTTTGTCATTTATCAGCCTGAAATTCGTCAATTTCAAAGCTTTTGTAACAAAGGCCTCTTTAACACGTTTCCCTTTTTATAAATTGCTTTTAATTTTACACCATGGTTTCACTTAGGATCCTTCTCTATCTTTTCTCAAAGGGACTCTAACCCCGAAAACGTTTTCTCAAAGGGACTCTAACCCTGAAGCTTCTTCTCAAAGGGACTCTAACCCCGAGACTTTTTCTCAAAGGGACTCTAACCCCGAGACTTTTCCTCAAAGAGACTCTAACCCCGAGACTTCTTCTCAAAGGGACTCTAACCCCGAGACTTCTTCTCAAAGGGACTCTAACCCCGAGACTTCTTCTCAAAGGGACTCTAACCCCGAGACTTCTTCTCAAAGGGACTCTAACCCCGAGACTTCTTCTCAAAGGGACTCTAACCCCGAGACTTCTTCTCAAAGAGACTCTAACCCCGAGACTTCTTCTCAAAGGGACTCTAACCCCGAGACTTCTTCTCAAAGGGACTCTAACCCCGAGACTTCTTCTCAAAGGGACTCTAACCCCGAGACTTCTTCTCAAATACAATTTAGAGAGTTTGACAGACCCCAAAAACAGACCAAAATTTAGCTAGTATCCAATTATACAGACTTTACATATAAAAAGGTGTCTGCTTACCTTATTCTTGTCAAACAGGTACCAAGGACTGTCCGAGAGGTCTGCAAACCTCTTTTCCGCGTCGGAATATTCAATTTAAAAAACAAAAGTGACAGAAGCGACAAGAAGCATCCAGGAACAGCTCTTCCAGCCTGCTGGAATCTCCGCTCCCAGACGCAGCATGCCGATCTCTCACGCCGAGGAAAAGAAACAGAGCAAACTCCCTCAAAACAATCCAGAGAATGGCACACACCGAGCCGCGCATTCTCCACCAAATCTGTCAGGATTCAGCAGACAGAGACGGATCGTGGTGCGCCAAACTCTGGAAGTTTATTTAAGTTTCTCTCAAGTTCCACTGGTTTACTCAGTTTCTTTCCCTCAGACAGAATAAAGGCAGTACACAGTTTATATAGTCATTGTCACGTCACACATCGAAAGACATACGTGTCACAAAGAGACAGTCACATCATGGAGCTTTCGCGAAAGTTCACTGTGGTAGACCCGGCTGCTGCTTGCCCAGATCTACAGGCTGCTCTTCCTCGGCTCATCAGACCAGCAACGCCCACATCCAGCCAACCAATAACCACCAGGACAGCAAGTTAAAAGCCGGAGACTCCCCCTTTCCCGGCCTTCTGAAGTCTGCAAGGTGCATGTTGCTAACGCACCTGTTCGCAAATGCATGCGTTGTTCTGGAGGGGTCGCTTCTGCTCACGTGTTGCTCGTGCGCGTGGCCCGGCTGTCCTCAGTCTGGCTGCTCGTGGTCTGCTCCTCTTCCGTGTCCCTGCACCTGCTGTGGTTCGCGTGTCTCCACTGCTCTCCTCCTCTGCGGGCTCTTCTGCGGGCTGCTCCGCGGGGCCCCCTCCGCGGGTCCTGTGCTGCTCGTTCCTCGTGGTCTGCTGCCGCGCGCAGACGGTCTGGCGGTGCCGTGCGTGTCCCTGCCTCCGACTGGCGGTGCCGCGTTGTCCCGTTGCTTTTCCCACGTCTCCTGGCATGTGAGTACAGTGAGTGTGCTGACCTGCGGACGGATTAATCCCTGAGTCTGGGCTGCAAGCGGCTGGTTTTGCCCTGCGCACTCGACTACAGGCGCCAGTTTTCGCCCCGTGCTTGGTCTGCAGGCTCCGTTTTCACACGTGTTTGAGCTAACTGAGGGGCAATGCATCTTAAATGGCATCAAATCTCTATTGTCTGAGGGATATAAGAGGAGCAGTGTGCATCAATTCAGATTCATGTTCTGCCACTTGCAGTAAAACCACGTTGGAAAACATGTGCAAAGACTACCCCATCGTGCTCCTGACGGCACACACCAGAACTCTTGCCACGGCGCCATCTTTACGGCATTAATCTCATTACTCGCAGGTCACTATTGTTAAATGAATGTATTTAAATCCGTTAATGAACGCGTGGAAAAGTGATCGTTCATGCGTCTCTGCCATAACCAAAGCAGAAGACGGCTCCGGGGGACATCTGCTATTCGCATGGGAATGTTTCGGATTCGGGTTGATTATTTCCTCAGGCTCTTAAACAACCATGGGCATGGTTCTCTGACCGCCGCTGCTGCCGGTCCCTGCTGCCGTTCCTACTGATGCCTGATCCCGCTGCTGCCTGTTCCCACTGCCGCTCCTGCTGATGCCTGTTCCCACTGCCGCTCCTGCTGCTGCCTGTTCCTGCTGCCGCTCCTGCTGCTGTCTGTCCCTGCTGCCTGCTCCTGCTGCTCCTACTACTGCATGTGCCGCTGCTGCTGTTCCTGCCACTGCCGCTCCGCTGGCTCCTAGGCTGCACCTGTCTCTACGGCTCGGCTCTTTCAGACACGTATGTAACCTGGCTCACGGAGACAAGCGGGGCACGCATGAATCGCATTGTGGTGCGGCTGCTCCTGCTAATGCTGCTTCTGCTGCTTCATACTGCTACCGCTACTGCTGCTACTGCTGCTACTGTTGCTGCTTCATACTGCATCTGCTGCCGTGCTGCTGCTGCTTCATGTACTTTGACATCTCTCTTCACTTCGCATCTCTTTTACTGAAACACTAAACAGCTAGAACTTATTCTACTGCTCTGGCTTTGATACTGGATTATTGCTGTTATTTTCTACGGATGCTGCAGCTGCTGCTGCTGCTGCTGCTTCATACTGCTACTGCTACTGCTGCTGCTTCATACGGCTACTGCTGCTACTACTGCTGCTGCTGCTTCATTTACTTTGCCATCTCTCTTCACTTGCATCTCTTTTACTGAAACACTGAGCAGCTACTACAACATTCTACTGCTGTGGCTTTGATACAGGATATTACTGTTATTCTCTAAGGACGCTGCTGCTGCTGCTGCTGCTGCTGCTGCTGCTGCTGCCACTGTCGCGGCTTGATACACAATACACAATACAATACAATTTATTCTTGTATAGCCCTAGGTCACAACAGAAGTCATCTCAGAGGACTTTACAAAACCATTGAAATCACCAACACAGGTCAGAGAATCAACAGTTAAAACACATGAAGAATATAAAGCACACACAGAAGAAAATGTCCATACATGTTGTAGAATGTTAAAGTGTCCTGATCATCACCAATCCTTTCTGTTGGACACTAACTGTCCAACAAGACCCTCCTGCATCGACAAGGAAAAACTCTTAAAAAACCCAGTGGGAAAACGTGAGAAACCTTGGAGGAGAACTAGGGAAACCCACAGGGAGGGAGACCCATATGAGAAAGGGATCCGCTCCTCCGGACGGACAGGCTAATGATCTAGGACCTAAGCTAGCTACAGAACGTGGACCAGTGGCCGCTGAACGTGGACAGGTCCGGTGCAGGACCGAAGCACTCTCAGGCGGGTCGGGCGGGGCAGTCCGCAGGTGTAGATGGAAGAGGCCAGGCTCAGAGATCCCGTCATCGTACCATGAAACAGACAATGGGACAACGGGTGAATAGCAATGAACAAACTACAGTCAGAATCCTAAAAATGCTAAACAGATAAAGTAGGAAGGAGGAGAGGATAGTGCTCAAGTTACCATACTTCTCCCAGAAAACTGACTCCCTATGCAGCTTGACTGACACTCTGAGGAGTTTAACCTTCTCCGAGTCTTACCTTCCTAGCCATATGCTAAACTAAAGAGGACTGTTTTAAACCTAGCCTTGAATAAAGAATAACATACAGCATAATATATAACATAATATACAACATAACACAATACATTATTGATACAGGACTATTGCCGTTATTATCTGAGGTTGCTGCTGCTGCCGCTGCTGCTACTGCTACTGCTGCAACCCACTCTCTCAGAAGCTTATCCTGCTTCTAATGGACGCAGCCCGGCTGAGCATGCCGCGCTGCGCTGGACTCGCACCTATGCTCCCAGGGTCGCTTCGGCGGTCATGCTTCATCTCTCTACTTGATCTTCTGATTCTATCAGATGCAGCTGGCCGGGTAGCTGCGCTGAGCCGTCAATCGGACTCCTAATCAAAGGCATCCATACCTGTATTCTTCACTCTTCTGATCGCAGGCTCCCCATCATGCTGCCCATCCTGCAGCGGCGCTGAACTCCGGCTCATCTCCCAAGTACATGTCCGCCCTCCTCGCAGCATCTTCCTGCTCTCCTTCTATGGCTTCTCTGCGTAAGCGTTTCACTTGCTCACTCAACCTTCATGCGGTCCGAGACACGGCTTTCCCGACCATCCTACTATCCTGATTTCTACTCTCCAACCCAAGATTCTAAGCGTAAGGGCGCCTGCAACATCAATGGCCCTCTCCGACATGTCTCTGCCCCTACAGGTCTCCGCTTCTACACGGACGCTGCCCCTTCCGTGGGTTTTTGGGGGATTCTTCCAGGACCATTGGTTTGCCGAGCGTGGCCGCTACTTTCCACCGGAGCATCTCCTCTGCCTACACGTGATATTCCCAGTGGTCGTGGCCGGCGCGCTGTGGAATCACGCGTGGCAGAGAAAGAGGATCTCTGTCACGTGTGATAATCTCGACGTAGTGGAAGCATTACACAAAGGTCGCTCTTTTTCACCCAACATAATGTCCCCTGACCATTTCAACCTCCGTCTCAAACATTCAAAAATCAAAGGAGCCTGCAATATAGTAACAGCTCGCTCGGACACATCTCTCTGCCCCTACAGGTCCATGATGCGTTACACTCGCCTCCGCTGCAAAAAGGAAATCTTAACGGACCTCTATTTCTCACTCCAGACACTCTTCCCATGACAGCAACCTGGTTCAGAGCTCGACTAAGATCCCTACTGCTCCTTCTGAAGTCTGCAATTTGTCTCCCCAGTTCTATACAGCCCGCTCCTTCAGGATAGGCGCTGCCACGCGCGCGGCCTCGCTGGGGCTCCCCCACTCTTCTCTGCAACAGCTGGGGCGCTGGTCCTCTTCGGCTTTCTCCACCTACATCAGGCCAGATGCGACCGCTATCATGGCAGCACAACGTCTACCGGCTTCCTCGTAAGCTCCCAGCAAAGCAAGTAAGCAATAAGATTCTGGTGGCGGCACGCACTTTCCTCAAACGCTCAAAGACTCCCCTGCTGCGTGCGCGCATGTTCTCAGCTCGCTCAAAGATTCCTCGTCTTCAGCGTCTGGCGAATAGGAGCGTGCATCTCATATTCACAGCTCGCTCAAAGATTCCTCTGCTGCAGCGTCTGGCTGAACATGCGCGTGCGCGCATGTTCTCAGCTCACTTAAAGATTCCTCTGCTTCAGCGTCTGGCTGAATATGAGCGTGCGCTCATATTCTCAGCTCGCTCAAAGATTCCTCTGCTGCAGCGTCTGGCTGAACATGCGCGTGCGCGCATGTTCTCAGCTCGCTCAAAGATTCCTCTGCTTCAGCGTCTGGCTGAATATGAGCGTGCGCGCATGTTCTCAGCTCGCTCAAAGATTCCTCTGCTTCAGCGTCTGGCGAATATGAGCGTGCATCTCATATTCACAGCTCGCTCAAGATTCCTCTGCTTCAGCGTCTGGCTGAACATGCGCGTGCGCTCATATTCTCAGCTCGCTCAAAGATTCCTCTGCTTCAGCGTCTGGCTGAACATGCGCGTGCGCGCATGTTCTCAGCTCGCTCAAAGATTCCTCTGCTTCAGCGTCTGGCGAATATGAGCGTGCATCTCATATTCACAACTCGCTCAAAGACTCCTCTGCTGCAGCGTCTGGCTGAACGTGCGCGTGCGCGCATGTTCTCAGCTCGCTCAAGATTCCTCTGCTTCAGCGTCTGGCTGAACATGCGCGTGCGCGCATGTTCTCAGCTTGCTTAAAGATTCCTCTGCTTCAGCGTCTGGCTGAATATGAGCGTGCGCTCATATTCTCAGCTCGCTCAAAGATTCCTCTGCTGCAGCGTCTGGCTGAACATGCGCGTGCGCGCATGTTCTCAGCTCGCTCAAAGATTCCTCTGCTTCAGCGTCTGGCTGAATATGAGCGTGCATCTCATATTCACAGCTCGCTCAAGATTCCTCTGCTTCAGCGGCTGGCTGAACATGCGCGTGCGCGCATGTTCTCAGCTCGCTTAAAGATTCCTCTGCTTCAGCGTCTGGCTGAATATGAGCGTGCGCTCATATTCTCAGCTCGCTCAAAGATTCCTCTGCTTCAGCGTCTGGCGAATATGAGCGTGCATCTCATATTCACAGCTCGCTCAAAGACTCCTCTGCTGCAGCGTCTGGCTGAACGTGCGCGCATGTTCTCAGCTCGCTCAAAGACTCCCCTGCTTCAGCGTCTAGCTGAATATGAGCACGCTCATATTCTCAGCTCGCTCTGCCTAAACAAACACGGGCCCCAGCGGACGCAGCCTGGCTGAGCGACTGTGCGAGAAGCCTCTCACTCATGCTCTCAGGCCCGCGCAGTACGTCCTGCTATCCCAATCGCAGGCCCGCTTTTTTGGGATTATGCACGCGAGCAAGCGCCGTGCTCAACAGCATCCCTCCCGGGCCTAGGGCGCCAAACATGCTCAATCAATAAACATGCTTAAATCTAAGTCTAACGGCATTTTCCTCATGGGTCTCTCCAATGTGAAATGGAGCTTTCGCGAAAGTTCACTGTGGTAGACCCGGCTGCTGCTTGCCCAGATCTACAGGCTGCTCTTCCTCGGCTCATCAGACCAGCAACGCCCACATCCAGCCAACCAATAACCACCAGGACAGCAAGTTAAAAGCCGGAGACTCCCCCTTTCCCGGCCTTCTGAAGTCTGCAAGCCTCCGCCGCCCCACCTCCTCCTTTTCTCACCAAAGCGTGCTTGCCTACTGCCTCTGCCGCCACCAGTGCCTAGGCCCCGGGGGGGATTATGCACGCGAGCAAGCGCCGTGCTCAACAGCATCCCTCCCGGGCCTAGGGCGCCAAACATGCTCAATCAATAAACATGCTTAAATCTAAGTCTAACGGCATTTTCCTCATGGGTCTCTCCAATGTGAAATAGTCATAACATGGAGTCCTTGTAGAGTCCTTGTACAGTCCTGCACGTAGGCCATATTGCTATCTAATACTAACATTAGGACATCTAGTGGTGAAGTGTAACATATATTGTCTGTCGCTTAGTATGTGTGTGTAGTATTTGTACATTAAGCTGAGCAACGTTTAATTTATACTCCCTATGAGAAATATACAATACAATACAATGTATTCTTGTATTGCCCTAAATCACAACAGAAGTCATCTCAGAGGACTTAACAAAACCATTGAAATCACCAAAACAGATCAGAGAATCAACAGCTAAGACACAAAAAATACACATATGTATTGGTTCATAGGGAGAGATCAATGTCCATGAATGTTAATAAATGTCCATACATGATGTAGAATGTTAAAGTGTCCTGGATCATCACCACAGTCCTTTTTGTTAGACACTAACTGTCCAACAGACCCCCCTGTATTGGCGAGGAAAAACTCAAAAACCCTGTGGGAGAAAAGGGAGAAACCTAGGGGAGATCCAAATTGAGAAAGGGACGGACGTGCTATAGATCCAGGCCTTGGTCCTCGTTCAGGAGCTACAGAACGAGGACCAAGGCCACGCAGCGGCCGCAGAACGTGGACAGGTCCGGTGCAGGACTGAAGCACTCCCAGGCGGGTCACGGAGGGCAGTCCGCAGGTGTAGATGGAGAGGCCCGGGTTCAGAGATCCCGTCGTCGCACCATGAAACAGACAATGGGACAATGGGTGAATAGCAATGAACAGACTACAGTCAAAATCCAAATGCTGCAGAAAGATAAAGTAGGAAGGAGGAGAGGATAGTGCTCAAGTTACCATACTTTTCCCAGCAAACTGAATCCCTATGCAGCTTGACTGGCAGTCTATGGAGTTTAGCCTTTCCTGAATCTTACCTCCCTAACCATGCTAAATTGTAGAGGACTGTTTAAAGCCTAGCCTTGAATGTAGAGAGCGTGTCCGATATATAGTTAAGTGAGGGTCGAGTTTGTAACAAAGGCTGAAAGACCAGAGTAACAATCTAACCATATGCTAAATTGAATTGTGTTTTAAGCCTGGCCTTAAATGTAGAAACAGTGTCTGTTTCCTTAACGTGTATGGGAAGCTGATTCCACAGTAAAGGAGCCTGGTAGCTCAATGCTCTGCCACCGACACTGCTTTTTGAAACCTGAGGAACCACCAGACGTCTGGTGTTTTGCGAGCGCAGTGCGCGGTTTGGTTTATATTACACAAAGGTGTCTTGAAGATAAGAAGGAGCCAAGCCATCAATGGCTTTGTATGTTAAAAGAAGAATTATTCTGTACTCCATGGGAGGGCAGTGGAGTGATTTTAACACAGGAGTTATGTGCTCCCTCCTTTTGGTACCTGTTAAGATCCTTCCTGCTGTATTCTGAACGAGCTGGAAGCTCTTCAAAGAGGTTTTAGGGCATGCTGCCAATAAAGCGTTACAGTAATCAAGCCTTGAGGTGACAAAAGCGTAGATCAGTTTTTCCGTGTCACTTTTAGGAAGGATATTCCTGATTTTAGCGATGTTCCGCAAGTGGAAGTACAACGTTTTAGTTTCTTGGTTTATATAAGCCTTGAAGGAGAGTTCTTTGTTGAAAATGACTTCAAGATTCCTCACAGTGTTGCAGGGTACTATGCTGACATTTTTGAGAGTGACTCTTTGGGCCAAGTGGGATCACTTCTGTCTTCTCCGGGTTAAGAAGTAGATAGTTAAGAGTCATCCACTTTTTTAGGTCTTTTATGCAGGCACTAAGCTTTTTCAACTGATCCGTTTGATTTGGTGTCATTGACAGGTAAAGCTGTGTGTCATCTGCATAGTTAATTCCATGCTTTTTACTGCTATTATGAGCTCTGAATCCTGATTGAAAGATTTCAAACATATTATTTTTCCTGCAGGTGGCAGCAAAGCTGTTCAGCCATAAGCTTTTCCAGGATACACTGTAATCTTTAGGTGTTAAACAAAATTAATTAATTTTTAGGTAAATTACTAAAAATCACAATATAAAAAACACAAAACAGACACGAACCACAAAGTCTGTCAAGTGTCACACATGTTCATTATTCACATGTTGTAAGGTTAGCAATGCTTCTAATTTCATTAAGAGAAGCTTGTAGTACGTGCTTTAGCGAGATGTTCTTCAATCAAGATTATTAAACACTAATCTTTTTAGTTTCTGTTTTCGACAGATCACAGTCAATCTACCATTCGCATATACCTTGGATTGTATCAACTCTATGGACATTTGAGTTATATGCAACTCTTGCATGCATTAGAATCAAAGTCCAAACATAAATCCAATTGAGAATCCTCATTAGATTATGATAGTAGGGTCCCAAGAGAAAATAATACACGATTAAAAGAAAATTAAAATAAGCAACGACTTGCAGAAGTGATCAACGTCAATAAGATATAAAACAAAACAGAATTTGTGATATTTTCAAACTTGTCACCACTTTATTTATGTTAGAACACTAAGTAAAAACCTAAGTAATTAGGTTAGTCAGGAAAGTCATTATACACTTATTATATTTATTGTGTGACTTTCACACTTTATTTTAGACTATGTCTATGCATTCACCAAATCCTCCGACCAAAGTCACTGGACATTGGACATTTTTAATATAAGCAAGTAGACAGATACAACTCTCGAAAGAGAAAAATAACTTTGTTACAATATAAATCAATCAAGGAGTAATTGTATTATCACAACATATTGCAGAATTATAAAATGTTTAATCAAATATTTCCTAACCCTACTCTTTTAGTTATTGTTTTGAATTCATGCAATTGCGTTTATAGGCTCCTATTCAATGCATTTGTGATACATATTCTCTCTACTTATGCTCATAATGATTCTTATGCTCATAATTTAGTGTACCAGAAAGGGTGTAATACCAATAAAGTGTGTTTAATAAAGCATTCAGGTTTTGTAATCCTGAAAGCACTCATGGTCGCTACATTTACAAACATTTATGTATACTATACTATTATTATTAACATTTATAACTAAATAAATATAGATATATATAATATAAATTAACTTCACTGTTGAGTTCCTTTTAATATAAGAAGATATTACGTTTTTTACGTCATCGGTTCCAAAGCCACAATGTAATTGGTTTTTTGGGCGGCACGGTGGCTGAGTGGATAGCACTCACGCCTCTCAGCAAGAAGGTCCTGGGTTCGAATCCCGGTCGGACCAGGGCCGTGTCTGCGTAGGTTTCCTCCGGGTACTCCGGTTTCCCCTACCACTAAAAATATGTATAATAGGATTGGCATGCGCCTCCTGTTCGGCAACCCCGCTCCCATCTCTCTGTGGAGTGAGAGGACAAGTGCCCAAAAATAACAATTGTAAACCGCTTTGTGACTCTGGTCTGTGAAAGGCGGTATATAAATAAAGCTTACTTACTTAATGATAAATAAACACATCCTAAGCTGTAATTAAAGCAAAAGCTGCAGTTTTAATAATAAGGACGTGCGTACTTTAATCAACTGACAAGCGCACTTGTATATCTCTTGATACATTACAAACTATTGCCACAAGATGTCAGTGTTGACCAAGACTTGCTCTGACTCCTGCAGTGTCAGTGAATGAGCAGCGGTTTAACCTGTAGTAAAACCTCACCCAGAGAGGAGGCTTGGATGCACATATATGTAACTCTTTCTTTTCTATATGTATATGTTTTTTTCTTGTATGTAACCTACTTTAATCAAGCGGAAGCCCATAGACATATCTGTGTTCCAAGAAATATAGCTCTTTTTTGTCAAAGCTTTCTTGAGGTTATATTCTCCAATTGTGAGCATTGTGATTGTGAGCCATGGATTCACCAATGCTAACAGCAGTTACTTTGTATTTCTTGTTTATTTAAACTTCAGGTTATTTTTGGCAGAAGCATAATACTAAAGCCTTGGCTCTTTCTAGTACATATGCTGTTAGTGAAACTGAAACCAAAATGGGGGGAAATGTATTTAAATGTATCTCATATGGATATTTGTTGGCAGAACCATTTCTATACAGCTGTTTTTTGAAGCATCCATGCCTGCCTGGCACCAGGAATAACACACTTTTAACATAACAATGACTTTTTTTGTCATTACCATTTTGATTTTGCCACCAGCCATGTGTCTGAACAACTGTAATTGAACTGATGACATTCATTGCATTTGTTATTGTGAGATTTCATAACGATTAACCGACAGTAGGTTCAGACTTGTTTCTCAACTGTAGCCTACAGTACCTGGTGCCACTTACACAGACTGTTGTTGTCCGCAGCAGCCTGTGTTTTGGTCATGCTGGAAATATCCAACCATGATGTCATGTCGTCTGGGCTTTACTGGTTATCCCTGGGTATTCACAACAAACGTGGCGCCAACAGCTGCCTACCAATGAGGTCCACTTTGGAGTCACATGTAGATTTAACAACACATATCTGACATAATACTGAGGCCTTGATCACATATACTTTGTTTTTTCATTTGATCTTCATCACTGTTAAACTTCCCTGTCCATCTGTGAGACTTTAGACGGTGGTAAAAGAATGGCAAACACAGAGACAACAGACAGGGATGAGCTAATCCTTGTTGTGGAGAATTCCAGACATTCCAATGGGGTGTTGTTCCCACTCGGATAATCGGGGAGTGCCGGTGCTACACTCTCATACCTCAGATTGGCTTTGAGCTTTACAAACATGGCTCTTGAGTGCACTGTAGATTTGATAGATAATTGCGTTCACATACAAGTCAGAGCACATTGGTGTATTCAGAGCCCCATGTATAGGCACGTATGTATACTGAGCAAAGTGAAGCTGGGAAAGTGGGCCGAGGGTGAAAGGTTCATCAGTAGTGAAGAGGAAACTGGGGGAGGGTATATCAAGAAGACAGGAAAACTATTTAGATAAAGGTGTGGAACGCTCTGCCCCCCCATATCCAAACTGCTCCTTCAGTGGAGTGTTTTAAGTCTCGTCTTAAGACCCATTTTTATGCTCTGGCTTTTAACATTGCGTGAGTTGCACGGTCCTTTTATTTTCATTTTATTTTATCTTTTTATTGTTCTTTTTATATTCATACATATTTGCACACACAGTTTTTTTATATTTGATTTTGTATTTTACTGTTTTACTCTTGTTAGTATTAGATAGCAATATGGCCTACGTGCAGAACTGTACAAGGACTCTGATTATTTTGACTATGATTTGCACTCTCTCTGTGTGACACGTACGTCTTTCCATGTGTGACGTGACAATGACTATATAAACTGTGTACTGCCTTTATTCTGTCTGAGAGAAAGAAACAATTGAGACCACTGGAACTTGAGAGAAACGTAATTAAACTTCCAGAGTTTGGCGCACCACGATCCGTCTCTGTCTGCTGAATCCTGACAGATTTGGTGGAGAATGCGCGGCTCGGTGTGCGCCATTCTCTGGATTGTTTTGAGGGAGTTTGCTCTGTTTCTTTTCCTCGGCGTGAGAGACCGGCATGCTGTGTCTGGGAGCGGAGATTCCAGGAGGCTGTAAGAGCTGTTCCTGGATGCTTCTTGTCGCTTCTGTCACTTTTGTTTTTAAATTGAATATTCTGACGCGGAAAAGAGGTTGGCAGACCTCTCGGACAGTCCTTGGAACCGGTTTGACAAGAATAAGGTAAGCAGACACCTTTTTATATGTAAAGTCTGCATAATTGGATACTAGCTAAATTTTGGTCTGTTTTTGAGGTCTGTCGAACTCTCTAAATTGTGTTCAAATAAGTGAGGATCCATAAAGTGTTGGCCATAAAGTGTATAGGATCCATAAGTGAAAAGGCCATAAAGTGAAGAATCCATAAGTGTAAAGGCCATAAAAGTGAAGGATCCTAAGTGAAACCATGGTGTAAAATTAAAAGCAATTTTTAAAAAGGGAAACGTGTTAAGGAGGCCTTTTGTCACAAAAAGTTTTGTAATTAACCAATTCCAGGCTTGATAAATGACAAAAGTAAAGAAGCAGCAATATTTCAGTGATCACGGTTTAAATTACATACAGAAAAAGGGAGTTTTTGTTTTTGGAGTGAACAGAGTTCACCGGAGAATGCAGAGTTTTATCTAAAGTTGAGCTATGAGAGGGTTGTATCCAACAGTTGTTTTTGTTTTTTAGAAAGAGATTTTGAGTTTAAACTAGTTTGCTACCTCGATAAAATAGAAGGAAACGTTAAACACTAAGAGTGGCTTTTGTTACAAGTGTTGAAATTGGCCATTTCTAGACTTGGATGACAAAGGTTTAAAGAACAACATCAGTTATATTTGCTTAAAAAAGTAATCTTGAAAGTTCTTCTTCTTTCTGTTTTAGCATTTTTGCTAAAACACTACTTTCTGCCTGTGTGCGTGCGCGTCTGTGTGAAAGGAGCCCCCCGCCCTCGCTGCTGCTGAGCTGCTGCTCTGATTTAAAGGGGAGCTACTGCTTTTAGGATTTTGGCTTTTCATAGTTGTTATTCAGTTAAATTTGTGAAATTTGCAATTGAACATTGTGTTATGACACAGTTAAACGTTTTTAAACACCATTTAGTAAAAAGAAGTTTTGAATTAGTATGTTTTTGAAACCCAAAGATTAGTGCTAAAGCTGTGCAATTCTTTTTAGATCTAACATATTTCTAGATTCCATTCTTTTAAATCTGCTGCTTATTTCTTAACTTTTTGTGAGTTGTGTTTGTTTTTATGTTTTTATTTTAGTTACAAAAGCCGTTTTTCAAACATTTAAATTAGAATCTGTGTTAAAAGTGATTATTGATCATAGACTTCGTCTAAAAAGAAAGAGGGAATTAGGATTAGCTGTAAAAGTATTATATTATTAAGTTAAACTCTACCCAATTCACCCAATTCACATTCAAGCGGTGATTTTTGTTTTGACTACACGCCTGACCTTGTTGCTCCTGCTGATGCACACAGCAGAGGAGACTCTGAAATGTGCTCCAATTCATATTGACTTAATTTGAAAATGCTGCAATTATTTTAAATTAGTAGAATATATGCTGATATAAATGTTCAAGTGTAAAAGGGAAAGTCCATAAAGTGAAACCCAAGGAAGCATAGATAATTAAACACACAGTACAAAAGTACATAATACATATTTTAAACTTTAAAAGGTTGTTTGTTTTGAGTATAATTGTTGTTTTGATAACTTCTTTAGTTTCTGGTCCTAAAAATGTCATCATTAGTAAGATAATAAGTAATCTTATTTATATAGCGCGTGTGGGAAAGCCAAGAGTGCTCCAAAATTGTTTAGACCAGGGGTGGCCAACCCGCGGCTCGTGAGCCGCATGCGGCTCTTTGGCTGGTTCCGTGCGGCTCTCGGGCTTTCACTCGACAAGCGTCAAAAACGCCTCGGTGGTGGCGCTGCCTTTCATTCCATATGTAGTTCTGACCAATAGTAAAGGCCGACTTCACTCCACTAGCCAGGCCACCAAAACAATCTGACGTCGGCGAACGTCAATTCTGGTTGGTCAGATGCGCTGTCAATCACTCTGCAGCTGCTACCTCAGCTGTAGCAAATATCATAACAAACAACACGTTGCCTCGAACCATGACGTCCGTACGGAAAACAATTCCTTGGTCGCTGGATGAGGGCAACTCCTTCCTCAGTTTGAGGAGAGGACACCAGCCTGATCTCGCTGGTTCCACCAGAAACCAGAAGGTGTTTGTGGAGCTAGCGCTAAGGACGGAGCAGAATGATTCCCACAAACATGACAATGCAGAGAAAAGTTAAAAAGCTTAAAAGTGACAACCGTGAAATGAAAGATCGCAGCAGCAGAAGTAGAGGCAGACCCGAAAAGTCTGGAGGTGGTTTGACCAAATGGATTACATTTACGGACATCGGCTAACACCGGCTAACATGCTAAAACCAGCTAACAACAACTAGCATTACACCAGGAGATAAGCCAACTCTGCCTGGTGAGTGTCTGTCTTCAATCAAATGCAAAAGTATCTGGTCTTATACTGAGCATGTGTCTGTGGTTCTAAATCATCTAAAGTGGTGTTGGTGTTATGTGTCAAATCTATATCTTTTACTAAAGACAGTTGTGTTTCTGCTGAACACTGGGTTGAAACTTGATTTTTTTTTCTTGGTTAGAGATTGAAAGCATTCATTTCGGAATCATAATTGATGTTCGCTGACGTGAAATTGTTCTGGTATCGACTCGCCCGGTTAGAACCAGGGCCAAACCATTAATAAAAAGTACCGGGGAGAGGCTGAAGCGAGCGGTGGAAGCGCCCGCAAACCGGGGAGAGTCGAGTCCAGCCCTTTAGTGCTGTACGAGTCAATTTCTGTCATTATCATGTTGATGACATTTACAATAAATCTCTCTGAGCAGAGCACACCTCTCTCTGCTCAGACAGATTGCATGTGTGTGCGCGTGTCTGCTCGTGTGCGTACAGTACGTGCGCGTGTGCGTGCGTGTGTAAGGGTTGGGGTGATGTTTATGTAGTGCACATTTGTATGATGTGGCTCTTTGCTGTAACACAGTAAAAAAAATTGGCTCTTAGTCTCTGACTGGTTGGCCACCCCTGGTTTAGACTTTAGAGAGAAAAACAATCTCATTCACATACTGATATCTGTTGTTTTTAATTGGACAATAAGGTTGTTTTCCAGAACCAAGGGCACACACTGTACAGGGTCACTGGACAGCTGGAGTGGACACTGGACAGCAAAGCCAACCCAAGCACAGGTGACAGATCAAAGAGCAAAGGAAAATGCCACCTCCTTGCCCCTCCCCACGCCACTCCAGAGCTGAGTGGGTGTGAGAGAGACCGGGGTAGAGAGAGGTCTCTGGAGACGTGATGGGTGGAGCGTCAGGGAGAGACCTGAATGAGAGTTGAGAGTGTGTCCAGTTGGTTTGCATCACCACAGTGTGACCTTCTAATGCAGGTGGTTCGAGGAGTCTGGAGACACAACCTCAAAATTCACACCCTACATACACACACACACACATACATCTACACACACACACACATTCACATTTACATATAGATATGTGAAAAAGCAGAACATGAGCAAAAAGCATTTTAAAAGTTTACTCCAATGTAAACAAATATTTTTAATTGTCTATCACTTGAATCAGTATTTTTTGAGACCAGAAATGTTCATTTGAATTCTATATTGTCATGGACTTAATTGACGTCTGTCCTGACACTTTTGATTTGTTGATTTTGTACTGTGTGAAGTAATTACATTGATTAGGATTAGAATCAAAGTGACTAACCATACACAGTGCCTAACTGCATAACAAGCTGTGTACAGGAACTGTGACACTGCACCATTGACCAGAAGTGCATCGCAAATGACCTGATGTGCTTCAAGTGAAAAGACTGTATCTGGAGATCCGATGTGCATCTGGAGAGACCAAAACCATGGCTTGGACCCTACTGATGTCCAAGATGACATCTCTCGAAATATGACCTGACCTGATGACGACTGAGACTCACCCTCAGGGGACCCTGAGGACCTGAGGATCTGAGGACCTGAGAGAGAGAAACCGGGGAGTGATGTTTATATTTTTAAAATCATACATTGATGAGTGCTAAATGAGAGAGATACTCATGATTCTTTCTTTTGTTTTTGTTTGTCCCTAGCTTCTGGACATCTGATGATCTATTGGACACAGACATTTGCAGAACAAGAACCAGCCAATGAAAAACGTCTATTGCCGATGCTATTGCTACAACCAGAACCACAACTGTGACCATATGCAATAAATGTTAAGTATTCAGACATCTGACAGACAAAAACTTTGACTTTTTAGTCTGGGAGACTGAGCAACAGTTAAAATGTTTTAAAATGATAAAGTATGAGTATTGTAGCGTTTGAATAGATGTTAAAAGTGACAGAAGTCACAAACTAGAAATATGCCTTGACTCAAACTGCAACCGAACTTTGGAGTTAAAAATTAGAGAAATAGAATTAGATAAATGCATCAACCATAAAATAGAGAAAATTTTTAGCCATTGCTAATATCAAATGGTAAAGGGACCATTTCACAAACATTTACTTCAAAAGTAGATAAAGTTATTTACAGTTTTATGCACAGTTTTATTAGATACTTGTCAAATTCACTTGTGTTCAAACATCTGTGAATGTTGACAATGCAAAAAGTTCATATGAATGTAGCCTAGATCAATGAGATAGATTAGAACCAACAGAGATTCAAAAGCATCTTTGAGAAGTTTAAAAAGCTGATTTGCCAGCACAGATTAGAGAATCAAACACCATTGTAGAATAACTGACCCCAACCCCAAACCTGCTAAAATAGATTAGCTCTTGTAAGAATAATACCAATTTGATTAATGATGTACATTCATCCCAAACTGCCTGACAATAATATCTTTAGATAATAAAAAGTAATAACTCACTGACCACTATAGAAGTGTAAATGTTGACCATTTGCCTTACTGTGTTCACAGTTTTATTCCTGAGAATGTAGAATAGACATAGAGCAAAATCCCACTGACACTAAAGCCTGGTTCACACGGCAGGATATTTAGGCCGATTTAGACCCGATTTACCCCTTACGACAATCTTAAGAAACGCTCCGATTTCCGTAACAAAATCTTACAGATTATCCTGCCGTGTGTGGTGTGTTAAGACTGCACTCGTCGCTCGGAAGGACATCGGGACTGCTCCCGATCTCAAATCGGGGATATCCAACATGTTGGATTGTTTTGGCCCGATTTCTTGTCGTGTGTGGTGTCCTCCGAGGACAAGCGAGCGCGTTGCCATGACTACGGCGTGTAGCCAATAAGAAGACGAGGTGACAAACCGGTGAGGAAACACCGGAAAAAAACCAAAACACAGCAGCATGGCTTTGACCATTGCCTTTCCTTTGGATTACGTGTCTTCTCTGTTAACAACAATGCACACTATCGCCACTGCATCCTCTTCGTCCGCCATGACTGTTTACTCTGAAGTCACGCTTGATCTCGAGAGATTTTGTGAGATTTCCGTCTGACCTGGGAATGCTCGGGGGGGGGGTGTCGGTTCGTGTGTGATGTTTGTGGCTTGCGTGATCTTGCCGTGTGGCTACGCACCACACACTGCACAACCAAAGTGGTTAGACGCAGGATTTTTAATCTCCCCGTGTGGGGTCTAACACGGAGAAAAATCGGCCGACAATTTTAAAATCGTCTCGTGTGAACCAGGCTTTAGTCACTGATAATGAGAGTATAATACCACACGGAGATTTATTAGATTAAGAATATGGCTCAGTAAAAGCAAATATGCAAACATATTTGTAAATAGAAAGTAAAGTACACAGTCTAAGATTGAAAAGTGAAAATAATACAGTGAAATAAGTGTAGTGTAAACAATTAGCATTAGAATAAAAGTATAGAATAATAAAAGTGAAATAAGCTTCTAAATTGAGACTCAGCTCGTTTTTGTCTGTGTTTTGACTGAATCTGCTGAGTTCTACTGTGTCCAATAGTGTTTGTTTGTTTTTGTTTTTTGTTTTTTATTTATTTACTTTTTTTGTTTGTTTTTTTTTCCCAGGATAGAGGACAAAATCCACTGATATTGATTTGATGATTATGAGTTTAATGCATACATTTTCTTTGTTTTTTAATAATTTTTTTAACGGTTTTTTTTAGATTTTTTTTTGTTTTGTTTTTTCTCTTTTTCCACTTTATTGATTGATCAAATTGAGTGATCACATGTGATTATGTGATCAAAGGGGAGGGTGTTAGTATTAGATAGCAATATGGCCTACGTGCAGAACTGTACAAGGACTCTGATTATTTTGACTATGATGTGACTGTCTCTGTGTGACACGTACGTCTTTCCATGTGTGACGTGACAATGACTATATAAACTGTGTACTGCCTTTATTCTGTCTGAGAGAAAGAAACAATTGAGACCACTGGAACTTGAGAGAAACGTAAATAAACTTCCAGAGTTTGGCGCACCACGATCCGTCTCTGTCTGCTTCATCCCTGACACTCTGTTTTTGATTTTTTTTGTGCAGCACTTTGGAAACTGTGTTTATGAAATGTGCTATATATTGAAAGGTAAGTGACTTTAATATAGGTTAGAAAAACAATAATGAGGTGTAAACATACATATACAGGTATTTTGACCATGTTGAAATGGCATGTTGACCTGGTACAACAGTGGGAACGGTAGGCGTGTTGTTTAAACCTGTGTCAGATTTTCATCAGAGGACAGGAATGTGTTAAAATACAAGGGGTCCACATTTCCAACACATCAGCATTATATTGGATAAAAGCAAGTGTTAGTATTAGATAGCAATATGGCCTACGTGCAGGACTGTACAAGGACTCTGATTATTTTGACTATGATGTGACTGTCTCTGTGTGACACGTACGTCTTTCGATGTGTGACGTGACAATGACTATATAAACTGTGTACTGACTCCATTTTGTCTGAGAGAAAGAAACATAGGAAACCACTGGAACTTGAGAGAAACTTCCAGAGTTTGGCGCACCACGATCCGTCTCTGTCTGCTTCATTCCTGACACAAGCTTGTCATCTAATGTGGATTTTCAAAAATATTTACTAATAAACACCGCACCTCATTTCGCCTGTGGCTCATTGTACAGTGAAGCTAGTTTTAGCAATAAAAAATGTATAAATCAAGAGTGTTTTAATTGAAATATGTAAGTATTGTACATTTATTGCCTGTTTTGTGGCGTAATTTCCCATTAAAACCTAGTTTGGACCGAAACATAATTTACCACAGCACGAGGATTGTATTGGACAGAGCATTCACACGCAGGTAGAATCAAGTTAAGAAATAGCAAATAAACATTGGAACAAATTAAAGCTTGATATATCTTTCTTTGTGTTTTATAAAACTTTTGAATGATATTAAAAAAATTCACCTTCATTGTGTTTTCCTGTCCCTGCATACTAATCCACATTTACAAAACCATTAAAAAACACTCAACAAAAGACAATGCTGCTATGATAGCAGACGAATGAATTAATGCATAATGAAAGTTTAGTTTTGAAAAGGTTGAAAAAAGTTTAGGTGGCAGGGCGCTCACATACAGTAAGAGAGGTGGCACACTTCGTAGGCTTTGTGGACTCAAATTGGAAACACTCTTGTGCACACAGAGCTCTCATTGTTTCTTTGTGAGTCATACTACACAAGTCCATGGCTGTAAACAGTGGAAATCAGTCTGTCAAGCCTGGAGGTTCCGGGGCCCTGTTCACGTGTATCCGGATAGCAACGGCAAGCTTGAGTCATCAGTAAACACAGCAGTGGGATGTGATGAGAGCAGAGAGGGAGTGGTGCAGAGGAGGGACTGTGATAGGGTCTCTCTTCCAGCCCCATTACAGGCAGAGGACTTTGTTCTTAACTATCTCAAAACACATAATATAAGAATACTGTGGGCTTTTTGGTAATCAGAAAGATTATCACAGAAGAGGGGTTGGATGAACCAAACACCAACCAACACCCCTCGACCACTCAACACAAGACACAGGCCCGAACCCTCTCTGATCCTACCTCTCTTCCCATCACTCACTCTGTACTGATGGCATCAGTCAAGATTTAAAGAAGTTTTTGCAACTCCTCAACCACATCATATTTACACATTTCAAACACAGGAGTTTTGAACCAAGAATGAAGGCCAAGAATACACATGAGATGAAAAGTTACACTTCCAAAATTAAAGCCTTCAAATTGACTGTTCTTGAGTTTCCAGTGTTAAGGGATTGCCCCAAAATCCCAGATTATTACTTGGACATCAACATAAGGGGTGTGACTTCCCTTTGATCTTTGGTGACCCCAGCACACGCCAACTCTCTCAGGAGCCACTCTTCTTGAGGTTTCTCTTGTCACCTACAGCCCCATGAGTAAATCATTATAGCAACAGAGTCCTCCCATCTGCTAGAAGGCAACCTGTGACCCCTGGACCCCATCCTGTGGTCAGCGGGGCTAGAACAGCTGCCACTCTATGCTGACCGGTGCATTTGGTATGCAGGTGGACAATGGGATTATAACACAAGCAGTATTCAGTTCTGAAAAGCTATTTGAATGTTTTGGAATATTAGTTTTTCAAATTAAGACATTCCTTTTTGAAATAATGTGTTAGTTGTCAAACTTTGAAGATACTAAACAACATTGGATATTTTGTAATTCTTCCTAACCTTGTATATTGTAATATAATGCATCATTCTATTCTCTGGCACATTTGCGAAAACTCGTTCTTGTGACCGCGGGCTGTTTTCACACCCCTGTGGCGACGATCCGGGCCACTTGGCCTCGTTCGTTTGTAAAAACCTATGTGACCGTGCCTTTAGAAGCGTGCTCAGGCCCAACTCCCCACCGTGCACAAGCACGATTGCAGTAATTGTGCCCAAACCCAATTGCCGCGTTCACATGACACCTAAAGTCTGAATCTAATCGCGGAGTGGGCCCTCGGCCCACTCTAACCGGGCTTTAGGTTGTGCATGTGACTGCAACCTTTAAATCAGCTCTGCTAATGTACAGTCTCTCTCCGGCCTCGCACCAAAGTACATCAGTAACAGGTTAGTGCCAAAAGACTCAACTTGGACTCTGAGGAGCACAGGGACTGCTGGTGCCCGGAGTCAGTACTAGACACAGGGAGGCAGCATTTCAGATTTATGCAGCTAAAATCTGAAACTGTCTTCCTGAAAATGTGAGACAAGCTTCTTTTCTGACAACGTTCAAATCCAGGTTAAAAACAGTTAGATTTGACTCTTTTTCATGTACTGGGATTATTTATGATTTGAATGCCTTGTGAGACCATAAATATTGTTTTGATAAGCCCTTTGATTTGCCTTATGTATGAACTGTGCTAAACAAATAAACTCGGCTTGCCTAACAGTTTTTCACTAATGTGGTTGAGTGGTTCTCAGTTGCCAAAACATCATTACAAATTGAAAATGCATTGAAGCTAAGGCACTGAATGCAGGTCTTTAGTTTACAAACTCAGTAAGAATAATACACACATATAAATAATAAATCTGCTTTCAGGCATCTTGGCCCATAGAGACAGGGTGAGGTTTCATGTTGCATGCTTATGAGGAAATAAAACATAATACCTAGTTCATGCAAGCTTTTTTGAATTTATTGTATTTATGTATTCTGATTGACACATACTTTTTTTATTGTGTGAGTTTTTCAATTCTTTTTTCCTTGTTTTCTGTTAAGGCTACACACTTTGATCCCACTGTTTCTGCCCTTAAAGCTTTTTCTCCCAGTGCTTCAAATATGACATGCAGGCATTGGTAGAAATGGTGCATCTTTTTTTCTGCTAGGTAGATTTTTGCGGGACCCCCTGCTGTGTGCACTAAGCAGCGATGATGGGGGTGGGGGTAAGTGGCTCATTGGTGGAACAGTGCCAAGATCGACAATCTCCTTTCTTCATTATCACGTGAGTTTGACTGCGTGTGGGTGTGTGTGGCTGATATCAGAGCTGGCATAACTTCAGAGGGCCCCTTTACTCCACTGCAGCGTGGGTAGTAGTGTTTGATGCACCAGAAAGCTTTTTTATTATATGGAAAAAAACCTTTCAAAGAAATATCAAACATTTATTGTTTATGATTATTTTAAATGAGCGTTGGAAAAGCTTACTTAAAAAAGTATGAAACAACTGAAAATATGTCTTATATTCTCTGTTCAAATTAGCACCTTTTGTTCTGATTACTGCTTCACTCACTCTTGGCCTTCTCTTGATGAACTTCAAGAAAATGAAAATAAATCTGAAATGGTTTTCCAACAGTCTTGAAGGAGTTCCCAGAGATGCTTTGCACTAGTTGGCCCTTTCGCCTTCACTCTGTGGTCCAGCTCACCCCAAAACCATCTGGATTGGTCCGGTGACTGTGGAGGCCAGGTCATCTGGCCCAGCACCCACCACTCTCCTTATTGGTCAAATAACCCTTACACAGCCTGGTGTGAATCTACAGTCAATAGGCATGAAAAGAAAGGAAACTCATTGAATGAGAAAGTGTGTCCAAACTTGTGGTCTGTACTGTATATATAGTTTCAATTTATGCTGCTGCTGTTAAATGCAACATGATGTTGGTCCATTCTTTCACGTCTTTGGAGGATGCTGTTGAGGAAGTGACTATACTGGTAGGGGTCTTGCGTGTGTCATGTTGAAAAGTGCCACTGCCCACTTCTAACCGGGTACTACATTGTTTTCCACAAAGCCTTTTTGCAAATTGCTTTGCAGCATCTCCACTGCATGATCGCCTAAACAGGGTTATGGCTGCTTGATTGCAAGGGGGAGAGCATGTGAGCAGCTCCAGACTCTGTCTATTTCCTCACACATACAGAATAGGAAGCAAGAATATATTAGAATATTGGCGGAATATGGAGAATTCCCATATTCCGTGGAGAAATCAGAATCTCATTTGGTAGTAGCCTATTATATACTTTTAGTGGTAGGTCTATATAGAAAGCTCCCAAGAACTATTAAGATGTTATGGCAAAATGTTTATGGGTAAAGGCAGATAGCTGAAAAAACATGTACCCATAAGCACCATGAAACCTCACCTAGTCTATAGGGGATAATACATCTGGAGGTTTCAAAAGAAACCTTCAGGAACAGTGAAATACTTGTGAAATAGTGTCCCTGGGTTAGACCATCTGTACAATATGAATTAGGAATGTGACAATATATCGCTAGGTGATGTATCGTGATACTTTCTCACGCAATCGATTATTGATATGCTTTTCCTAAGTATCGATTTATAAAAAAAGTATATATATATATATATTTTTGTTAAAGCTTTATTTGAAAAAAGTATTGATACTTAATATACAGTATGGCTACAATACGCATTCTACAATTTCTGTAGAATGTTCATACTGATTTTATTGGTTGTAAGACAGAATAAGTAAGATTTTTACTAAAAGGTTAAAATGTTAAAAGGCAGTGTTTTGCTTGTTCACTTTAATGTTACACATGACACTTTATCTATTTATCTTGAAATAAAGTATATTTTTTCACTTAATTTATGCCATAAATATGAGAAAAATATTATCATAGGTATGTTTTTGACCAATATATCAATAATCGCATCGTCATTTTGTGAGATAATCGCTATCGTGAGCTTTGTATCGCACATCGTATCGTACCCTGAGGTTCCCACCCCTAATATGAATATGTCACTGTTTAAACAATGAACCAGTCTTTTTATACAAATAAGTCTGCAAGCCAGGATGGATTCTCAAGCGAATTGTGAATTTACCATTCATCTTGCGGCGCATCTTGGGGTGTACAAGTTAAGTGCGATAAAGATGTATATACTTTATCTTTATCAATTTGGCGACCAAGGGTGCATTCACAGTTAGTTCCAAATGAACCAGAGTTCACTTTAAGTCAACCAGAATTAAAATAAATGACACATCCTAATCATACATTATACGTTACAAAAGATGCAAAGGTACCAAACCAAACAAATGTACAATAAAGTGTATTAGTAACCTCAGTTTCCACATGGCTATAACTACAAATTTACTGTCAATCAGACATTAGCTTCTCTCCTCTTTCAGATGAATTGAAGCTGACTAAGCTTTTCTCATCATACCACCATCAACCATGTGCATGTGACTCTACTTGGCTCCAGTTCAACATTGAAGTACATAAAGCGATAATGCTATGACAGGGCTGGCACACTCTGGTTCCACTGCAGCAGCTCAGCGGTCAGCGTGAACCCATTGGCCTTGCCTTATTAGATGATAAAGGTGAAGTACTGTTGCATTGTTTGGTGTGAGGGATGCACATTGTACACCTCTACAGAAATGCTTTTCATCATTGTAGCATACTTAGGTTGGCCTCTATACACACATGTGCCCTCTCACATATAGCACCCCTTTGGGAGTTTGATTGTGCAGTAATCATAATGGTGAACCCTAGCCTCGCACCAGCTTTATTATTAGACATCTTAGAGGCCCCTAGTGGCCCTGAGACCTTTCTAGTCTCACATCCTCTGGGACTATGCAAACTCACAATGTATGAGGTGTTCATGTAAACATTCTGGGATGTCCTTTTTGCTTATGTATATATCAGCTGCTGGTTTGGCATTATATTAAAAAATGCCTGAATAATCCAGAGCTAAATATGTTGTATGACGCTTTTGATAAGCTTCTTGAGGTAACCCCCAGTGTGGTACGTAATTTTCCTACAACACCCAAGAGGCTTGCTCCATTAATGCCAATGCTCTGATGTACAATGGGTCATGGAGAGTGGGATATTTTTGACCAGTTCAAACACAAGCACCTTCAACTATTGCTGAGGAGCATTTTCACTGCAGCTTTCACCTATTCATCAAGTCTGGGGGCCAATCCCTGACATGCTCTGTTAGCATATTCTGCAATAGTGCTCCCTTGGTGCATTGACTTTTTCTTATAGGTGTCTCATCTGTGACATACTAAACAATTTTTCAGGCTTTGTGGAAGATGACGTGTGGGTGAAAGAGCAGGTTCTTTGGACCCGGGTTTAAAAAAGAGACCACTGTAATTAAAAAAAGGATTTATTATAAACACATTAAAAGCAATAAAAAATAAAAACCTAGGCAAAAAAAAAACATGGACTAAAAAGCTAAAACAGAGGCTAAAAATCCTTCCCCTGGCCACGGCCTGGGCCACCAGACCACGGAGCTCTCCCTTCACCGTGTCTGGCGGCTGGCCCGCGCCTCACTCTCCAACTCCTCCCCATCTCCTTTTGTACGCAAGGCACAGGTGTTCTAATTGTCCTCACGTGGGGAGCCGGGGTGCTTCGGGTGGTGTAAGTTAAAAACAATGTTAAAAAACACACACAACTTGCATAAAAACATAAATAAAACCTTATTAAAACTCACCATCCATTTTGCACCCACCGACATGTATACAAAAGGAAATCTGAAATCCAGGAGGCCGCAACATGACATAGAGGTTATTAGTAAGCAAAAATGCATTCTTTTGTCACGGTGTGGATTTTGTGTTATTTTGTACTTTGGTTTTCAGTTCTCAGTTGATTTGGTTTTAGTTTGACTTCCTGTCCTGTTTCTCCTGTCCTGATTGTCTGCCCCGCCCTGATGTCTTTCACCTGTCTCTGTGTGTCTATATGTACCTGTGCTCCTCTCCCCTTGTTACTGGTCCATTATATTGTCTCGTCAAGTTCTGTCCTGTTCCTTTGGATTTTTGAGATTTGTTTCCACCTTGGACTTTATTTTATTAAATAATTATTTTTGCATTCCTGCGTTTGGGTCCTATACTTCATCTCATGCCACATGACATTTTTATTGATCTTCAAGCCATTACAATGTTCGCAAAACAGTGTTAATATCTTACTTTTCAAAGAAATTCTTACTGTGCTCATATATATTTCACACAAGATTAACCATGTATGTGGTTAATATTCATTATTAGATATTAAACGTATATTTTATATTGCTAATAAGCAAGGTGATAAGTTATGATAAGCTATGTTACAAATACTGGTCATAAATTGTTTTGAAAAGAGCTTTGAATGGCTTTTGCAACAATGTTCACCATGCAGATATTTGTGACTGATTGATATAGGAGCAGTCTTCAACCCCCATAGAAACACAAGTGAGAGACAAGGTTGTCTTTCCATTGTGTAATAAATGGAAGCAAACCCCAAAGGGTTAGGTGCAGAAAAAGGCGGGATTTAGTGTGTGTGTGCATAAACGTGAGTGGCACTGTGGAGGAGGGGCGGGTCAGGAGTCAGAGCAGATGGCAGGCCAGAGATATATTATAACCCTCCCCCACTACTTTGTACCCCCCATGTAGCAACTCATAGAGCAGTGGCAATTAACCATGGGTGCCCCTACTCCCCACAGAATAAGACTATATCATTGTTCTATAATTGCTAAATTCAATAGATATACAGTATGGTATCCAATGCACATTGGACATTTTGTCACTGTAGAATGTTATGATGTAGTTCTTCTTTAACCTGCAGCTAATGAAAAAATAATAACTATGTACTTTTTCTTTAGATAAATTTTTAAAAAACTGCTTATGGCTTGTTTTGAAAGTGCTTTAAATTATTTGTTTATCTTTAAAATGTTGTGAATAAATCAGAGGAACTAGAACACAGTTTAGAGTTGACCTCACGCACTTAGAAAAACAGCAGCACATGGAGGAGATGTGAAAAGGAGTGTGAAAAGTAGGAGTAAAACAAAGCATTGCACTGTGATGAACTATACACAGCAGTTATACAGGCGTGTAAGACGGTGGAATTAATATCACTCTTTTTTTTTTACATGATAACAATTACAATTTATACGTTATTTACATCCAACACTGAAAATAATACAGTAGGACACAGTAGGATCATTACTGATCCATAAAAAGTTACATAATGGACCTTTCTCTTCAAACAGTTCAGAAGAACCTACCAAACACAGAATAGGGTGGCGTTAAGAGATATATACAAAACCCTGAACTCCATCGTAACCTCTCCCTCTATTGTGCATTGGCTACTGTTCCATAGCCTCTGCTCCATGTCTCCACACTTACGACAGTGGCTTACTGTGCAAAGCTCTTTTCAAACATAAACAGACCATTACAAACGCTCAGCTGTCCAATAGACCCACTAGGCCCTCGCAAACATGTATAGACTTTCCATTTAAGGGCTAGAGCGCGCCAGTGAGGGAGTCCTGAAGGAGCCAGGAGGAGACAAGTGGTGCTGTGTAGAAGTACTTAGAAAGACAGAGCGTAGTGTGAAGGCCATGGTAAAGCGTTGACAGGCGGACTTTGCCCCAAGACTAGAACAGAATAACACAGTATGCTTATATAAATTCATATGATGATAAATAAGGATATACTGATGGTGATTCTTCCGAGAAACTTGAAATCGTCAATACCCTTCTGAACATCCGCGTATGCAGGCCTGAGGTAATAGCGAGGATAGCCACATATTCTTGGCCTTGTGTAAACTGTGAGACTTAAAAGCCTTAGTAGGACCCCCTCGAAAAAGAGATGGTTCATCTCAAGGGGTTATCCTTAACAATAAATAAATAAAATAACAGAGAACACGTTTATTAATGCTTTTTGACGATCATTGCTGCCGGTCAAAACAGTCTGTACCTTTCATATTTATTTTCAGTCTTTGCATGTAAAATCCACATGTTAGGATCAGCCATGCAGGACACAGCGATTGTTGAGGGGTTCAAGATTAAACTTTATAATATATTTCTGGAGTTATTGTAAATATATCGATAATGGTTTTAAATAGTGCATGCGGACCAGAGTTTATGTGTATATCCACAGATGAAGGTGTGAAGGCATTGTTTTATTGACTAATTGTTGGGACTTGAAAATTCCCCTTGCAAGCTAGGGCAAATGCAATTGATACTAGTTTTTTTGTATTGTTACTGTGCAATTCAATTTTTATACTCGTTAAATACTAACATGAAAACTTCTTGAACGGGAAAGCAAAGGGGAACATTTGGGAACCACAAGATAGTGAAATCACTTTCTTCCAAGCTAAACTCAACAAAGAAAATAATACAAATTGCAAAATACTAGATTAGAAAAGGCAAAAAAAACGTTTATTCAATTACTTTTTCAATGATTCATTGTTATAGCGTTTAGAATCATATTGAGGAAGTACTATGTTTTTCCTTGTTTTTTTCCAGGGTTAGGGAGTTATTGATGCGGCAATATAATAAAATAATAATAAAATATGTTTCGTAAGTTTGTGTGGCAAAGGCCATTCTCCTGCTCATGTTACCACCATGAATGCTCTCTTGATTGTGGTGGAGCGCACAGTGCAGCACTGTTTGCATTGGCCACAGTGCGGGGACAGGCAGATGTTTAAGTGGCGGCGAACACAAGCTCAACACAGAAGCTCACCTCAGCCTTCTGCACTGACCGGGACAGTTTACACGTTCTCTTCAACATGTGTAACAGAACAAGAGCTGCTCTGGGGAACACTGGTACCGGATTGAGATGACGGACAGCCCCTCTCAAAGCCCACATGCACGCTCCATGCTGACCTGCATGCTCACATTGGCAGTCCTGTCAGTGCTGCAGACTCTCTGTCTCCTGGTCGATCCGATGGTGACTGTAACTAGGTGTAATGGGCAGCATGTGGTTATGGCGAGTCTATGGGCCCATTCAGAAGACCAGGCTCCACTCCATACATAGAGACACATGCCCGTAGCACCGATTACTGTGGTGCTATTGGAACCAGTGGCTAATTGAAACTTATATTTCCATCCAAAAAATCCACATATTTACAGCAGTATTTCCATGATTACAAGTGTGCAGGAAAAATGGAGGGGGTAGTATACTCCAGAGAAAATCACATTAAATATTTTTGGTCCATCACTTTTGCAGCCCCCATGCCACTCGTCACAGGTTCTCTGTTTTGGAGGTGATTGGATATATAGACCATTTAGATTCTGTAGACAATGTTCCCGATGAACCATAAGCCCAACGTTCAGGGAGTTTGAACAGAAAGGTCTTTATCTCATCACAAAACTCATAATGTGAATATTGTCTACCCAGTAAATAGCTTTTTACAGATTAAACTCACATACATTTTGAACCCTTCTAAACATAATTGTAGAAATTTCCGTTATTTTTATAACATGAAAATAAGTAACAACATTTATTTAGAATCAACAGAGAACCCAAGTCAACCCACACATCAACCTTTGTGTAAGAAACCACTGCAAACCTTTCAGCAACAAAAGAAGCCATCTGTATTCTTTGTCTTAGCAGAGGGATAAGCCAGGACCAATCCTTTCTCTATGGACTGATCATGAAGGAGCTCTCTTCTCATAAGCCTATTAGGAAAGGGTGATATCACCAGATACATGTATCCAGAAGAATGCCAGAAAGAAGGCTATTGGCATGAGACACTCAGATTTAAAGGAGCATGAATGAGGCAAAGCGCAAAAAAAAAAAAAAAAAAAAACAAAAGCAAAGAAAAGCACAACCAGTTATGTTTTATCCTTAGAACCAGTTGTTGGTGTCTCAGGTCGTTTCAAAAGAGGGTACGACATGGTATCTAAAAGCATTGCGCTGGAACAGTCACCTTTATGGACTAGACCTCTTGGACTTTTCGCTCTAAGCTGTCAGGCCACTCTTGCCTCATAATTCATGCTGGATGTCAAACTTTGTGACACCTTTAGAGAGACGTTTTTTAACTCCAATTCTAACATGAGCAATCAATTATTGCCAACAGATTTCCCAATGATTGCATAACGTTTGCACATAGCATCATGAATGTTATATATTCTAAATAATATAAACTGTTATGTAAATAGATGGAACATTAGAAGGAATGCAAAAGAGAGCATGAACAACTATATAAACTATATACTAACATAATAAGGAAAAAAAGCAACATAGGAAATCTCAAATCAGCAATATCTGACCACAGCAAAAAACATGTAATGAACTGGAACAATGCAAACATAGTTGGAAAAGAAGAGCATAAATACTGGGTTCAGTGAGGCGAAATCAGGAAGCGGGACCATAGGCTGTATATATTAACGGACAGAGTCACCCCTATCTCCGCCGTTCTAACACTGTGGGCGGCACGGTGGCTGAGTGGATAGCACTCTTGCCTCTCAGCAAGAAGGTCCTGGGTTCGAATCCCGGTCGGACCAGGGCCTTTCTGAGTGGAGTTTGCATGTTCTCCCCGTGTCTGCGTAGGTTTCCTCCGGGTACTCCGGTTTCCCCTACCACTAAAAATATGTCCAATAGTTCTGGCATGCGCTTCCTGTACTGGCGACCCCGCTCCCATCTCTGTGTGGAGTGAGAGACAAATGCCCAAAATTAACAATTGTAAACCGCTTTGAGACTCCGATCTGCAGTGAAAAGGCTAACCCTAACCCAACACGGAGACGCTGATGCATGCTTTTATCACCAGTCGCATTGACTACTGTAATGCCCTGCTCTCTGGTCTTCCCAAAAAGAACATTTCAGGTTTACAATTACTCCAAAACTCGGCCGCACGTGTCCTGACTAAGACCAGGGGGCGGGACCACATTACACCGGTTTTAAAATCGCTGCATTGGCTCCCCGTGTGTTTCAGGATCGATTTTAAGGTTCTTTTAATGGTCTTTAAAGGTCTTAATGGTCTTGGGCCTTCTTATCTTTCAGATTTGCTTTTATCCTATGAGCCTTCCCGGCCCCTGCGCTCCTCCGGCAGCAGACTCATAACCATCCCCAAAGTCAGGACACACACTCACGGCGAGGCATCTTTCCAGCACTACGGCCCCCGTCTCTGGAACAGTCTGCCGGAGGAGCTCAGGGCCGCAGAGAACGTTCATATTTTTAAGAGTAGGCTCAAGACGCACCTTTTTAGAGCAGCTTTTGATTAGTATTTATTATCTATTATTGCTTTTTAGTACATCTATTTATGTTTTTAGACGGATTATATTTTTATTTATTTTTATTATTTACTATTTTTAATTATTTATTGTATCTACCCATTTACTATTGTTATTATATTAGGCAGCTGCCATTTTTCTTTTTATTTTCACATTCTATTGTTCTACTTTCTATTGTATTATTGTATTGTTTTAGTGTCCCCAGTGTTTCCTCTGGAGGAGCCCTCTGCACTGAGAGCTGGGGTCTGCTGTGGCTTCGGGGGACTGGCTCTTGGATCCGGTGGGGGTCTGGGGCCTCCTCTCTCCTCTGGGTCCTATGGGGTTTGAGTCCTGGGCCTGGTGGGGTCTGGGGCTCCTCTCTCCTCTGGGTCCTGTGTCGTTGCCTGTGGCTGCAGCCGGCTCTCTGCTCCTGGTGCAGATGGCTCCTTGGATGACGCTTCTTCAGCCGGTTACTTCTGCTCCCAGCCCCATTTCTTTTTATTGTTTTACCTATTTTACCTGATATGACTTTATACGTGTGTGTGTGTGTGTGTGTGTGTGTGTGTGTGTGTGTGTGTGTGTGTGTGTGTGTGTGTGTGTGTGTGTGTGTGTGTATTGTATATATAATTATAAATGTGATTTTGGGGGGTCTGTGGGGAGGAGGGTTTAGGGCTGGGCATGTTGGATTGTTTTTAACTAAACTGTAAAGCACTTTGTGTTACACTTTTTGTATGAAAAGCGCTTTATAAATAAAATTTGATTGATATATAAATAAAAGATTACTTACTTACTTACTTACTTACTAACTAATGGGCTAAAAATAATGCTCTACTGGAGCTATCCAAAATGGCTGCGAGTGGTCTCGCCCACAAGAAAATTGTGAAAAAACACATCTGCGCATGCGTCAGCTGGCGTGAGCTCCATTCATTTGAACGAGAGACTTCAAAAATTCACAGCAAGTAAACTAGAGTGGACCAAAAAAATTTACCCCCCTCAGCATGTGACATATGACATGTGGAACGGAGCTTTGGGCTAAGAGCCAACTTTTGGACCATCCTGTAAAGACGTTTTCGAGAGGTCTGCCAATGCTATATGTTAGCATTGGCTAATTCTCCTTCTGGGTCCACCCTATAGGGTTGCCCCAAAAAAATAAGGGGCACCATTTGGGTGGATCGGGTTAGCACTTTTTAGTCCTAATTTCAATCTACACAGTAATCATGGAATTTCATTATCACAGATTTTAGTATGTAATTTATTGACTACATATAAAAAAAACAAATCTTTGGTCAAAAATGAAATTTAATAAATAGGTCGAACTCTTTGGCTGGTTTAGGACTTAATGCATTCTTATTAGTAATACAAATATAAAAAAGACAAATACTGTAACATATATTATTTATGTATGTTACAGTAAAGACCATTTACTGTTAAGAAAATAAAAAAAATTCACAAATGTTGAAATCAAAGTCTGTAGCAGTTAGACATGGTCATTATTTATATTGTCTGAGAGTTTAGTGCGTGTACATGGCTTCAGTAAAAGCTATTGTTCGTTTACAAAGCTGGTCTGGACATTTGTTGACGCTCCCTAAGCGCTTTTCTCAGCGCTTGTAGTGCATAGGATTCAATGGATATCTCTACATTTAAACAGCGCACTGGATTTGAAAAATCAACGTAGAGATGATCATTTTAACACAATTTATTTTGTTTAACAAAGTAGCTTTCGTGAGCTATTGACCGCGGAAGTCCGAATCTGGGAAAATGACGCTACTTTTCCAAACTTCTGCCATGACGATGCTGCGGGCACGGCCCACGCTGGTGATTGTCAACAGTAAACCAATGTATGTGATCAAGCCTACATCCCTTTGACACTGATTGGCCGAAAGGTAGACGCTTTACTGTGTGTGTGTGTGTGACATGCAGTGAGTGAGTGATGCATTTAAGGTGGCTCTGAAATTACGGGACAAAAGCCGTCCTGTATCGATTCAATACGGGACTCACATAGTTTTTCTATAATACAGGACAATTCCGTATTTCAAGGGACGGTTGGTTACCCTAGTCACCCCCCATTGGCCCGGGGTGGTATTGCAAGCATGTCGGCGCATGTTTATACAGCGTGAGACCTCTGTGAGAACCGTGAGGAAGCGACATCTAACCCCTGAAGTGGCTGCAAATTTTATCGACATCCTAAACAACACTCCCCACTTGGTTTTACCTGTCCCCTGTGATTTTATAACAAATGATTTTAACAGTAGACTTAGTTCTGCGTTGGATCAGGTGGCTCCTTTAAAAACAAAAATCATAAAAACAAAATCTGCACCCCCATGGAGAAATGAAGAAGTACGCAAAATGAAACAAGAGTGCAGGGTGGCAGAACGAAGATAAAACAACAATCAACTACGAAATATATAAAAACAATCAAAAAGCATACAATTACACAATTAGAAATCATAAGAACAAATACTTTGCAAATCTAATCAGCCAGAACAAAAATAATCCAAAAATCCTTTTTTCAACCATCGACACCATTTTAAACCCTGATTTTAGCATGTCTCTTTTAACCCCCACAGACTCCCTCTGTGAGGATTTTGCAGTCCACTTCACGGGGAAGATAAATACAATCAGATGTAACATTTTATCCAACCGCACTACTGTTTTTAACACATCTGATTGTTTGTCTTCGCCAGAGGAAACACTGGACAGTTTTGTCCTGGTTGATGCTGAGATGCTTGATAAAGTTTTCTCCTCAGTGAGGCCCACCACATGTCTTTTAGATCCAGTCCCCACTCCATTTTTTAAGTCATTTTATGAATCTTTTAGAGAGGAGCTTTTAAACCTGATGAATTGCTCTCTTCAGACTGGGGTCTTTCCTGCAGCCTTCAAAGCGGCTGTGGTGAGACCCCTTCTGAAGAAGAGCAATTTAGATTTGAATGATTTTAACAACTACAGACCGGTATCCAACTTACCATTTTTAAGCAAAATTTTAGAAAAACTTGTTTTTACCCAGCTCAATGCCTTTTTAGATCAGCAGCAAATTTTAGAGAAATTTCAATCAGGTTTTAGGGTGAACCACAGCACAGAGACTGCTCTTTTAAAGATTTTAAACGATTTTAGACTAAGTTATGATTTCAAAAAGGTGACCGTGTTGGTTCTACTGGATCTTAGCGCTGCCTTCGACACAGTAGACCACACCATTCTTTTATCACGCCTACAACACCTCGGCCTCTCTGGTGCTGTCCACAAATGGTTCACTTCTTATTTAACAGACAGATCCTTCATGGTAAGTTTGGATACCTGCTCCTCTCAGGTCCATAAAATCACATGTGGTGTGCCCCAGGGTTCCATTTTAGGTCCAGTCCTTTTTAACCTGTACATGCTCCCTCTTGGCGGTGTCATCAGGAGACATGGAATTAACTTCCACAGTTATGCAGATGATACACAGCTGTACATCTCCATGTCTCCTGATGACACCAGGCCAATGGATGCTCTTTTTAACTGCATTTTAGACCTGAAATCCTGGATGGCAGAAAACTTTCTCCAGCTCAACCAGGACAAAACTGAGGTTTTAGTCATCGGCCCTGAGGCCCAGAGAGAGAAACTTTTATCAAAACTCCAATCACACTCTTTTAATCCATCATCACAAGTGAAAAACCTGGGCGTAATCTTTGACTCTGAGCTGACTTTTATTCCTCACACCAAGAGTATCACAAAAATAGGTTTTTATCATCTAAAGAACATCGCCAGAGTCCGCCCCATTCTCTCTCGGGGCAACACGGAGACGCTGATGCATGCTTTTATCACCAGTCGCATTGACTACTGTAATGCCCTGCTCTCTGGTCTTCCCAAAAAGAACATTGCAAGTCTTCAATTACTCCAAAACTCGGCCGCACGTGTCCTGACTAAGACCAGGGGGCGGGACCACATTACACCAGTTTTAAAATCGCTGCATTGGCTCCCCGTGTGTTTCAGAATCGATTTTAAGGTTCTTTTAATGGTTTTTAAATGTCTTAATGGTCTTGGGCCTTCTTATCTTTCAGATTTGCTTTTATCCTATGAGCCTTCCCGGCCCCTGCGCTCCTCCGGCAGCAGACTCATAACCATCCCCAAAGTCAGGACACACACTCACGGCGAGGCCCTCGTCTCTGGAACAGTCTGCCAGAGGAGCTCAGGGCCGCAGAGAACGTTCATATTTTTAAAAGTAGACTCAATACACACCTTTTTAGAGTAGCTTTTGATTAGTTTTTATTATTCCATTCTATTTATCTTTTATTATTTATTATTTATTATATTGCTATTGCTATTATTCATGTATTGTGTGTTCCTTTTAGTCTCACATTTTAGTGTTTTACTTATTGTATTGTTTTTAGTGTACCCAGTGTTTCCTCTGGAGGAGCCCTCTGCACCGGGAGCAGTGGTCGGTGTGGCTGTGGGGGTCGGACTCTTGGGCCTGGTGGGGGCCTGGGGCCTCGGTTTCATGTCTCCTTTGGGTCCTGTGTTGTCCCCTGTGGCTACGGGCGGCTCTCTGCTCCTGGTGCAGACGGCTCCTTGGATGGCGCTTTTTCAGCTGGTTGCATCTGAACCCTGCCAAGTCTCTCATCATGGTTTTATTGTTTTACTGGTGTGTGTGTGTGTGTGTGTGTGTGTGTGTATGAGTGTTCATGAGCGCGTGTGTGTGTTTGTCTGTGTTTGGGGTGGGTCTGTTGGGTGGTCTGGGGGAGGGGTCTTGGGTCGGCGGGATTGTTTTTAACCAAACTGTAAAGCACTTTGTGTTGCATCTTTTGTATGAAAAGCGCTTTATAAATAAAATTTGATTGATTGATTGATTGATGTCATTTTGGCCACTTTTGAGCCGGGACCCGCCCCCACTGAGCGGGACACAAGGACCACAAACAGAAATAAGGGTGCCTTTACCTTGGCTCACACTTACGACTTACTGGTAAAAATGATCCCAAAGCATGGATCTCCGTTTTCCTCTTGCAGATGCCATTAAAGTCGACAAATTCACCACACTCTGTCTCCTCACTACACACTGAAGAAATATTGATGCATCATGTATACCAGGGGTGGCCAACCAGTCAGAGACTAAGAGCCATTTTTTCTACTTTGTTACAGCAAAGAGCCACATCATACAAATGTGCGCTACATAAACATCACCCCATCCCTTACACACGCACGCACACGCGCACGTACGCACACGAGCAGACACATGCACACACATGCAACCTGTCTGAGCAGAGAGAGGTGTGCTCTGCTCAGATAGATGTAAATGTCATTAACATGATAATGACAGAAATTGACTCGTACAGTACTAAAGGGCTGGACTCGACTCTCCCTGGTTTCCGGGCGCTTCTACCGCTCGCTTCAACCGCTCCCCGGTACTTTTTATTAATGGTTTGGCCCTGGTTCTAACCGGGCGAGTCGATACCAGAACAATTGCACGTCAGCGAACATCAATTATGATTCCGAAATGAATGCTTTCAATCTCTAACCAAGAAAAAAAAAATCAAGTTTCAACCCAGTATTCAGCAGAAACACAACGGTCTTTATCGAACCATGATTCACTCTCTGACTGCGTTTAATAAAAGATATAGATTTGACACATAACACCAACACCACTTTAGCTGATTTAGAACCACAGACACATGTTCAGTATAAGACCAGATACTTTTGCATTTGATTGAAGACAGACACTCACCAGGCAGAGTTGGCTTATCTCCTGGTGTAACGCTAGCTGGTGTTAGCTGGTTTTAGCATGTTAGCCGGTGTTAGCCGATGTCCGTAAATGTAATCCATTTGGTCAAACCACCTCCAGACTTTTCGGGTCTGCCTCTACTTCTGCTGCTGCGATCTTTCATTTCACGGTTGTCACTTTTAAGCTTTTTAACTTTTCTCTGCATTGTCATGTTTGTGGGAATCATTCTGCTCCGTCCTTAGTGCTAGCTCCACAAACACCTTCTGGTTTCTGGTGGAACCATCGAGCTCACACTGGTGTCCTCTCCTCAAACTGAGGAAGGAGTTGCCCTCATCCAGCGACCAAGGAACTGTTTTCCGTACGGACGTCATGGGTCGAGGCAACCTGTTGTTTGTTATGATATTTGCAACAGCTGAGGTAGCAGCTGCAGAGTGATTGACAGCGCATCTGACCAATCAGAATTGACGTTCGCCGACGTCAGATTGTTTTGGTGGCCTGGCTAGTGGAATGAAGTCGGCCTTTACTATGGGTCAGAACTACATAGAGAATGAATGGCAGCGCCACCACCGAGGCGTTTTTGACGCTTGTCGTGTGAAAGCCCGAGAGCCGCACGGAACCAGCCAAAGAGCCGCATGCGGCTCACGAGCCGCGGGTTGGCCACCCCTGATGTATACTGTAGCTAGTTAGCACCATAGATCCGTGGTTATCACCCATCCACTACAGTGTATGCTATCCACTAACTGTCAAACCAAGGAGGCGCATTGAAAGGGTAAAGATCATAGACTGTAAATACTGTATGTTGAAACCATGTAACGGTCTGAAACAATGTGAAGCAGGGAAACTCACTGACACAGTTGATGCACAAAGCGAAGCAGTGGTCGTAGATCTGTAGAGTCTGGATTGTTTTGATAAAAGCTCCAAATTATAATTACAGTCTATGGCTCCAACCTTGCAGTGTTGTGAACATGCCTCAAAGATGGCGTCCTATTCAAATAAATTGCTTGTGCTCTGTGGTGCCTGTGCTACCATGGGCACCCAAAGATTAGCGGAACTCGCCTATATTTGGGAATCATCTGGTCCTCCCGGTTCTGCGCAGTGGACGAGCTCCCATGATGCGTTGCGCCAAATCTGCGTGTGGCTCTCAATCATGTGCACAGAGGGGTTCGGCCACGCTTTGACCAATCAGGAGCTGGTGATCAGAGCAGCGCTAGAGGGACGGTAGAGCGGCGCAAGAGCAGAGCTAGAGTGGGAGACGATTGCGTAGAGTTTGTAGCACTAAAGTGTGGTTTTAAAGAAAACCAAAAGATTTAAGAAGAAAAAAAGTTTAGGTTGACAAGTAACACTAAATGCCCTTTTTAATTTATACCGACTGACATGGGACTATACCAGTGAGATTATCTAGACGCGGTGAGTTCTGGCAACCAGGATAACCTCACCGGTGAAAGTAAGTGTTACAGATTTAGTGGCTGTAACTCTAATATCTCGGCTGAACTGCTGTTATCATTTATAGAAGTATTTGAAAAGACCATGGTTTATTAATGCCTTTTGATATATTAGGGCTATTTATTGATGACTTGACATGCAAATCCCACATTGCTACTTTAATCAATCTAGCGTAGCTTAGCACTGTCCATCTCTGTATAGCCTACAATGTATCACAGGTGTATTTACAGATACCCTCTTTTTCACCTTTCATCTGCAAATATGAACTTCTCAACCCGTTCTGTCCAACCATTGATTGTATATTTTGATAAGGTGGCCTATCCCCAGATGGCTGCACAACTAAAATTGCTCTCAGGTTTGTATAGGGCACATGATCGTGGTGACACTGGCTGACACAACAAAGAGGATGGGTTGACTTTTGACAGCTGTGTGTGAGGGCCAGTGCGCTTGTGAGAAAAGCGTTTGGGTGTCCAACACGTGAGCACAGCGCCATTGTTGTTTTGAGCTTTTCTCCGGGTCACCTGATTCTTGAGTGAGTGTGAATGCTGTGTCACATGTTGACCTCAAAGCACAGACCCACAGCTGCTGACAGAGCCCACGAGACCTAGGCTTTAGCATAATAGTGGAATTAATAACAAATACTTCCTGGAAAAAATCATGGGTATCCTTAAGAAACATTTACCATGCAAAGGGACAAAAGTCAACCCACACACATACTGTATTCTCAGAAATACCACAAGATAATTACAGCTTTTAATGGAAAAGTGTGGAAACATGTCCTTGCATGACTTGGGAAATAGTGAATTAATTTAAGGAAATATGTCTGTGTCTTTTATTCAGTTTGGGCTCTTTGTTCTTTGCACATGGTATTTACTTTGAGTTATGCAAGTGACAGCCATGCTCACGGGCTGTTTCATTTCCAAAAACTGTAGTTCAGTATTGTAAAAACAGCACACACCAGCCTCAAAGAACAGTAGAGGCAAGGCAAGGCAAGTTAATTTGTATAGCACAATTCATACACAAGGCAACTCAAACTGCTGAACAAGAAAGCATTAAAATCATAAATAATCACAGAACATTAAAAGGAAAGATCAAAATATAAAATCCCTCAGTTGTTTGCACAGCTAAACAGCACTGTTTTTAACCTGGTTTTAAACATTGTCAGAGAGGAGGCCTGTCTCACATCTTCAGGAAGATTGTTCCAGATTAGAGGTGCACAAATTAAATTGTTCTTGGGTAACCTCGGCTAAACTGTGCCAGTGATCAAGCAAGGACGTGTTCTTTGTATCAACATGATCTATATTGATAAAAATTGATTTCATTCATTAATTGAGACAACATTGAAATACAGTATATTGGAACCTGAAGTTCACCATTAACTCTGCCGGGGTAATGTTTTCACCAGGGGTGGTTGTCTTCAAAAAGTAATGAACAAATTTGTAAAAAAAATTCAAGAAACCTCATAAATCGGATAAGGAAGAAATGATTTAATTTTTTTAGATGGTCCAGATCAGGAATGAAATAGGGCTTCATGGCAGAGGTCTGCACTCCTCAAGTGCTTTTGTATTTCCAAACTCACATTGGAGGTGGGTGCATGTGACTGAGAGGCCTGCGAGCTGAGAATAGCAGAGTGTAAACTTGGCTCTGGTAAAATGCACTTCTGGTGAACAGAATAGAGCTGGCAGAAGCAGAGAGAGAAGTTTCTGTGCCACATAGAACCAAAATACACAATGTAACTGAACTGGCCAAGGATTTAAGTAAGCGCACCGTTTTTTCAAGATCTATCATGCAGTATAGTTCAAGAATCTCTGTTCAAATACTATTGCAACAAAGAAGATTTTTTAAGCTCATTCTGCTGAACACCAGGACAGACATTATACAAAATCTCGACAACATATTTTACTGTGTGTACATCCAAAAGTTCAAAGAAACCATCTTCATTCTCTGTCTTAACAGGGGAATAAGCCAGTCCCAATCCATTCTCTCTGGAACGATCAGATATCACCACATAATCATGACAAGATATTTTACACATCAAAAAGGTGGGAGCTAACTGGTGTTAACTGTTTTCTTAAGTGTGAGGGAGACTATGTTCTGAATCTCAATGTTATAGCTGCTCTGTGAATGCTTCTGCAGTGACCTGAGTTGCCCCATGCATTTAGGTTCCTTTTACAGTATTTGGATGCAAAGCTTGAATTGAGGCAGTGTCTGGAATGAAAGGCCACTGTTGAAAACTCGGTCATGTGTTTCCTCCCTCCGATCAACACACTGTACTGCCTTCCTCCTCCACTTAAAATGCACATTACATCAATCAGGTGATTAGCTGCTTTATATGTGATGATTTGTAATTTATTTTTGTGCGGGCCACTTCCCAGAATCATCTTCTTGTCATCATAAACATGACATTTGCATATCATTTTTATCCTTTCATCTTCCCGACAGGATGTCGAAGGGAATGAGTGTATTTAGCCAAAATGTCAAACTAGTCTATTAACATTTCAGCAAACCCAGCTGCGGGGATAAAACGACAATAATATCAGCAATCCGTCATCTTGACATATTTCATCTTCAACAGCAAAGGCCTTTGTGAAGCATACGATATGTATAGTGTCGTCCTACAATGATAGCTTGTGAAGGCTTGGTGTTGAGCTCAAGGAAAACCACTTACTACTTTCTTCATTCAGTCATCTAAATTCAAGCTGAAGTAAAAACAAGGTACATCACATACAGTACAGACCAACAGTTTGGACACCCTTTCTCATTCAATGTTGAGAAAGGGAGTTTTCTTTCATTTCATGACTATTGACTGTAGATTCACACCAGGCTGTGTAAGGGCTGTTTGACCAATAAGGAGAGTGGTGGGTGCTGGGCCTGATGACCTGGCCTCCCCAGTCACCTGGGTGGGTTCAGGACCTGAACCCAATCCAGATGGTTTTAGGGTGAGCTGGACCACAGAGTGAAGGGCAACAAGTGCTAAACATGTCTGGGAACTCCTTCAAGACTGTTGAGAGACCATTTCAGGTCACTAACTCTTGAAGTTCATCAAGGGAATGCCAAGAGTGTGCACAGCACTGATCAGAGAAAAAGGTGCTACTTTGAAGAACCTAGAATATAAGACATAATTTCATTTATATATATGTTTATATTATATATTTTTCCTTGACAAACTTTGAGTAACCTCAATACAGTTAGAGCCTTTTTTCTCAGACATTGTGACTTTTAAAATCATCTAATGTGTGTTATTGTCACATGTCACCGGATATGGTTGCAATGGCAGTTGGTTTGGATGCCAGAGCAGAAGATTGACAGAAACACAAATAAACATGCACATTAACCCCCTTGACACAACTTGATTGACAGATGAGTGTCCGGGGGGGGGGCTTTGTACTCACGGTTCTGTGCAGCAGCTGCCATTTTTAAGCTACTTAGCGCACACATGTACGTAATCTGTAAACATAAACATTGCATGGAGATTGTGCACCTGCGTTTGTCTATGATCTTACACATGACATGTGAACACAGGCTCCCTTGCATGATAGAGAGACAAAACACATATTTTCATCCATACAAGGTTCTTTTACACCTTAAAATGAACAGGTTGAAAATGTATACATTTTGGCATTCTTATGTATGCAAGCCATAAGATACAACTCAGATTTTCTGAAAGGTTGCATCGTTACTGAATGGCTGCTGGACATTTCTTTACCTCAAGTGGAGTGGCCTACACTTTCCCCAGATCTGAATCTTAATGGTTCAGATTTGTAGATCTGGGACAAGCTGAGGAGGGAATTATACCTACTGGCCTTCTAGAAGAGGGGGATCATTCCCTGTGACAATGAATCGACTTGTGAACTGTTGATTCAAACAACAGAGGCGTCTTTGTCAACTGCTCAAGTCCACACAGGTTGAAATACACTTTCATTTTTATTCTGCATTTAACCCATCCCTCAATGTCCCTATAGCCTCTATCAGAAGCAGTGGTCACCATAGTGCACGGCCTAGTGACCCATCTCCAGATGTTGATGCGCAGCTTGGTCAGGCTGAAGGATTTTACCTTCAGCCTGACCAAGCTGAAGGTAAAATGAAGGTAAAACAGGCTGATTTTACCTTCAGCCTGTTTTTTAGTGGTGGGGAAATTGAAATATCTGGTGGAAACCTATGCAGACACAGGTTGAACATGCAAACTCCAATCAGATAGACCCTGCTCTGATCCGGATTTGAATCCATGACCTTCTTGCTGAGAAGCAAGTAGTTACCACTCACCACGCTGCGATACAATGATTGAGATGATGATAGCCACTGCACCATTGTTTCTACCTAAATTAGGTGTTTTCAGGATATAATACCACCTTTGAGTGAACCATTCATATTTTCCATACATCTCACCCCAAAGGGTCTGGGATTGGACAACAAACATATATCTATGTTCGGAGCACTGCAGGTAGTGATGGAATGTTCTTCATTTGGTTTTTACAGGTACTGTAAAACTTTAAGAATTACAGATAGGCCAAGATAAGTAATTTGCAGGCCAGATACGCCCTTGTGCCTTGACTTTGACACCCACGGTCATAACTATGATTTTTTTTTTTGAAAGGACACGGTTTGAACAGTTTTTCAAGGAACTATTTAGTTCTATAAAGGCATGCTTGTGACAACCACTACTATTGTTGTGGTAAGTAAACAAATCAGCAGAGAAAGGAGCCTTGAAGACTGTCACCATACTGTAGTCAACTTCAGCCAGGATTTGACTATTAGGCAAGGGCACGCAGTCTCAGTCCCAATCCATCTAAAGCAGACTATTACTTACACACACACGCACCCACACACACACCCACACACGCACCCACACACGCACCCATGCATGTGCACGCCCACGCGCACGCACACGCACACACACACACACTCTAAAATCCTAGATCTGACCCGTGACCTGGATGTAATAAGGTCCACAAAGCGCAGCATTGATGGGCTGTAAATGTCAGCAGCTCATCCTTGGAGGGTAGTGCTAGACCGAACAGAGAGACACGAGTGATGAATAGATAACGAGATTGATAAATAGGTGGATGAGGTGCAAGGGTGAAGGGGTTTTGTTGACCTGTGGTATTATGGCTATGAGCTCTCAATGTTCTCTGTCTTTGAAAAACAAAAGGCAAACAGGGCTATTAATAATACTTGGCCAAGAAAAATAAAGTTTAATGGAATGTTGATTCAAGGGCAGTTTCTGTAAAAAATAAATAAACGAATACATATGAAAATGAAAACCATGACGTCGCCCGGAATGGCGCAGCCGGGGCCCCACCCTGGAGCCAGGGCTCGCAAACGAGCGCCTGGTGGCCGGGCCTTAGCCCACGGGGCCGACGTGGGCAGTCCCTCCTGTGGGCTCACCACCTGCAGAGGGGTCCGTGGTGGCGCGGTGCTAAGAGGACTGGGCGGCAGTCGAAGGCGGAGACCTCGGCGACCCAGTCCGCACACACAACATCTGGCTCTTGGGACGTGGAACGTCACCTCACTGGGGGGGAAGGAGCCCGAGCTCGTGGGGGAGGTTGAGCGATACCGGCTAGAGATAGTCGGCCTCACCTCCACACACAACTTGGGCTCTGGAACCCAACTCCTTGCTAGGGGTTGGACGCTCTACTTTTCTGGTGTTTCCCGCGGGGAGAGGCGGCGAGCTGGGGTTGCCATTCTCATTGCCCCCCATCTCAGCCGCCACGTGTTGGAGTTCTCCCCGGTGAATGAGAGGGTTGCGTCCCTCCGCCTCCGGGTGGGAGACAAGTCTCGGGCCTAACAGCAGTGCAGAGTACCCAGCCTTCTTGGAGTCCTTGGGAGGGGTACTGGACGGTGCACCGCCCAGGGACTCCGTTATTCTCCTGGGGGACTTCAACGCCCATGTGGGAATTGCCAGTGACACTTGGAGAGGGGTGATTGGGAAGAACGGTCCCCCTGATCTGAACCCGAGCGGTGTTCAGTTGTTCTTCTGTGCCAGTCACAGTTTGTCCATCACGAACACCATGTTTGAGCACAAGGGTGTCCACCAGTGCACGTGGCACCAGGACACCCTAGGCCGGAGGTCGATGATCGACTTTGTTGTCGTATCATCTGACCTTCGACCGCGTGTCTCGGACACTCGGGTGAAGAGAGGGGCGGAGCTGTCAACCGATCATCACCTGGTCGTGAGTTGGATCCGCTGGCAGGGGAAGAAGCCGGTCAGACCTGGCAGACCCAAGCGTATAGTGAGGGTCTGCTGGGAACGTCTCACCGAGTCCCCTGTCAGATGGACTTTCAACTCACACCTCCGGGAGAGCTTCTCCCAGGTCCCGGCGGAGGAGGGGGACTTGGAGTCCGAGTGGACCTTGTTCTCTGCCTCAATCACCGATGCGGCGGCTCGTAGCTGTGGTCGCAAGGTCTCTGGTGCTGGTCCCGGCGGCAACCCCCGAACCCGGTGGTGGACACCGGCAGTAAGGGATGCTGTCAGGCTGAAGAAGGAGTCCTATCGAGCCATGATGGTTCGGGGGACTCCTGAGGCAGCTGTCCCGTACCGGCAGGCCAAGCGTGCCGCGGCCCGGGCTGTTGCAGAGGCAAAAACCCGGGACTGGGAGGAGTTCGGAGAGTCCATGGAGCATGACTATCGGTCGGCCTTGAAGAGATTCTGGCAAACCATCCGGCGCCTCAGGAGGGGGAAGCAGTTCTTTGCCAACACCATGTACGGTGCGGGTGGAGAGCTGCTGACCTCGACTGGGGATATTGTCGGGCGGTGGAAGGAATACTTTGAGGTTTTCCTCAATCCCCCCGTCACGTCCTCTGTTACAGAGGCAGAGGCTGAGGACGTTGGGGCGGGTACATCCATCTCCCTGGCTGAGGTCACCAAGGTGGTTGGCAGCCTCCATGGTGGTAAGGCTCCGGGTGTGGATGAGATCCGTCCTGACTATCTAAAGTCTCTGGATGTTGTGGGACTGTCTTGGCTGACACGTCTCTGCAACATCGCGTGGCGATCGGGGGCGGTGCCAATGGAGTGGCAGACCGGGGTGGTGGTCCCTCTCTACAAGAAGGGGGACCGGAGGGTGTGTTTCAATTATCGTGGGATCACACTCCTCAGCCTCCCCGGTAAGGTCTACTCCAAGGTACTGGAGAGGAGGCTACGGCCGATGGTCGAATCTCGGATTCAGGAGGAGCAGTGTGGTTTTAGTCCCGGTCGCGGAACACTGGACCAGCTCTATACTCTCCATCGGATACTCGAGGTTTCATGGGAGTTCGCCCAACCTGTCCACATGTGCTTTTCGGATTTGGAGAAGGCGTTCGACTGTGTTCCCCGGGGTGTCCTTTGGGGGGTTCTCCGGGAGTACGGGGTCGGGGGTCTTCTGCTGAGGGCCATCCGATCCCTGTATGACCGGAGCCAGAGCTGTGTTCGCATTGCCGGCAGTCAGACCTGTTCCCGGTGAATGTTGGCCTCCGACAGGGCTGCCCTTTGTCACCAGTTCTGTTCACTGTGTTTATGGACAGAATTTCTAGGCGCAGCCAGGGGTCGGAGGGGGTCCGGTTCGAAGACCACAGGATTTCATCTCTGCTGTTTGCAGACGATGTTGTCCTGTTGGCTCCAACAAACCAGGACCTGCAGCATGCACTGGGGCGGTTTGCAGCCGAGTGTGAAGCGGCTGGGATGAGAATCAGCACCTCCAAATCCGAGGCCATGGTGCTCGACCGGAAAAAGGTGCCTTGCCCTCTACAGGTGGGTGGAGAGGTCCTTCCTCAAGTGGAAGAGTTCAAGTCTCTCGGGGTCTTGTTCACGAGTGAGGGAAGAATGGAGCGTGAGATTGACAGGCGGATCGGTGCAGCGTGCGCAGTGATGCGGTCGCTGTATCGGACTGTTGTGGTAAAGAGGGAGCTGAGCCGAAAGGCAAAGCTCTCAATTTACCGGTCAATCTTCGTTCCCTCCCTCACCTATGGTCATGAGCTTTGGGTAATGACCGAAAGAACGAGATCGCGGATACAAGCGGTCGAAATGAGCTTCCTCCGCAGAGTGGCTGGGCGCTCCCTTAGAGATAGGGTGAGGAGCTCAGTCACACGGGAGGAGCTTGGAGTAGAGCTGCTGCTTCTCCACGTCGAGAGGAACCAGTTGAGTTGGCTCGGGCATCTGTACCGGATGCCTCCTGGACGCCTCCCTGGGGAGGTGTTCCGGGCACGTCCCACAGGGAGGAGGCCCCGGGGAAGACCTAGGACACGCTGGAGGGACTATGTCTCTCAGCTGGCCTGGGAACGCCTTGGGGTCCCCCTGGACGAGCTGGAGGAAGTGTGTGTGGATAGGGAAGTCTGGGCGTCTCTGCTTAGACTGCTGCCCCCGTGACCCGGCAACGGATAAAGCGGAAGAAAATGGATGGATGGATGGATGGACATGTGAATATTAGAAAAGTCCTTGTAGAGCACAGACCAATGGCTGCATTTCTTTCTGGATTCAGATGGTGGTTCAGATCCTTTAACATTGTATCATTTGTCCCTTGCACTATTTACAAACCATTAAATCAAAAATAACACACAGTGAAGAAGCTATTAAAGGGGTGCACATTCATGTATCTCCCTATGTCCTTCTCCATGATATCTCCAGTCCTGAACTAAAATCTATAAATGCATACATTGCCCTTGTGCGGCCATTCAGACTTGTAGGGAGCTGTATAATGGAATACAGTTAAGTCTTTCAGTTAGCAATAACATTAAGAATCAAAAGACACAGTGTACAGCTCGTAAACCATAACTGTCTTTCCCGAGCAGAACAGCTCATGTGTCTGTGTCGTGGTGGAGGACTGGAGTCTGAGTGACACGACCTCTCAGCTGCAGCATGGACACTTAACTCTCTGCTACAAGACCCTGCACTATAATAAGCCGCTGCCACACGCATGGCCAATGTGCATGCGTAGGTCGAGTACAAAGGCTCACATGCATAAAATATAGGCTATGTGATAGATGGCTGCATGTATAATTATACATTGAGTTTGCATGCATGCCACCAATCCAGAATGTCGCACAGATGCAAAGTTGCTCTGCACAAGCTCCTGTAAAGCACCAGTCACGCTACTGAGGGGATATCGCAAGGGTGGATTAGAGGTGGGCATATGAATGGACAGACCTTCTTTGGGCGGTGGATAGCACTCCCGCCTCTCAGCAAGAAGGTCCTGAGTTTGAATCCCGGTCGGAACAGGGCCTTTCTGAGTGGAGTTTGCATGTTCTCCCCGTGTCTGCGTAGGTTTCCTCCGGGTGCTCCGGTTTCCCCTACCACTAAAAACATGCACAATAAATGAGAGAGTGAATGGATGGTGTTGGTTGGGGGCCGATGCGCCAGTGTGTTCGGCGACTCGCTTCCGTCATCAATGATTGGAACAATATCTGAACATTGTAAAGCGCTTTGGGGAACCTTGGTCTGTAAAATGCGCTATATAAATAAGCATTACATTATTTACTTACTTACTTTGATTGAAACACAGGATTTTATTAAGATGAGTATTATCAACGATTGAATTAGGTTTATGAATTATAAAGAAAGAAATCGTAGTTTGTAAATGTCTATATATGCTGCTAAGTAGAGCTATGCTGTATGATTGAGGGGTTGGGTGGATATTTGGACACATTCTGATTAAAATTCAGGTTGTTTCAACATGGCTCTTTGTCAGGAATGTCAGAAAATAGGTTGTTCAAAGTTATATGTAAGTGTTTGAACTAGTTGAGGGTCTATCTCGGTTTTGAACACTTCCTTTGATTAAAAACCAAGCCTCAGCATGATACAGGCCTTTAGTGGCACCACCAGCAGTAATCTTTGCACCATAGGAACAGAGAAGGGACCACCCTCTTACATACAGCTCAATTAGTTATGGTAGATGTCACTTCTGGCCCTAAAGCTCTGGCCTTTATGCAAAGCCATATCAAAGACAGATCCAAGGATAAGCACTAATTAAAAGTAAGTAGTAGTAGTAAGTATTTATTTATATACCGCCTTTTCACTGCAGATCTGAGTCTCAAAGCGGTTTACAATTGTTAATTTTTTGGGCATTTGTCTCTCACTCCACACAGAGATGGGAGCGCGGTCGCCAGTACAGGAGGCGCATGCTAGAACTATTGGACATATTTTTAGTGGTAGGGGAAACCGGAGTACCCGGAGGAAACCTACGCAGACACGGGGAGAACATGCAAACTCCACTCAGAAAGGCCCTGGTCCGACCGGGATTCGAACCCAGGACCTTCTTGCTGAGAGGCGAGAGTGCTATCCACTCAGCCACCGTGCCGCCCGGTCAAAAGTCATTCACATGTAAAGATGCCCGGTGGAGAATATTCCAAGATCAGACACAAACATGGCCTGACGTCACAGGAGCACTTATCTGTTATAATGAAGTTGTCTTTTTGAGACTTGAGGGTTGTTGTACAGAGTTTTGATGTTTTTGTTATATCGCACAACAGGCTTCGGGAGTTTATGCATAGCCTTTTAGTGAAATTCTTTTTTGGTGATCTGAATTTTACACATTTCCGTCAGGGCTTTCTTGATCTGACTTGTTTAAAGGAATCACATTTAAGACAATGATTTGCATGTTATGTTACCTGTGTTCCCAAACACAAGGTTAGCAAAATGTAAATGCTAAAATAAAATGTTAAAGTAGAACAAAATAATAATCATGGAATATTGTTCTTGTTATTGTGGCCATACAACTTGTAGGGAGAATAAAACCAATTACACCGGACCTCTGACATCACACACTTACTTCCGGGTCTCTGTTTTGTTGTTGCATGGTCCCACTTTCAGGTGAACCCGCATTATGTATTTTTGTTGAAAAATAGAGGTTTGTTCAGTGCTGATGTTGAATTCTTTAGTTTAGTACTGCTGCCTTGGTCCTGTACAAACTAACATCAGTGCATGACATTCTATCTGCTCTGGAGAGCAGCTTCAGTGATTGATAGATCTGCACTCGCTGTTTGAAGGAGAGGTTCTGCAGGTCTTTCCTTGCTTCTGCTGTCAGTCTGTACAACGAACAATGAAGACTGATCAACACTGTCGACCTGACCATGTCATGCATTTGTGAAATAATATTGGAATAAGCAATATGGAACTACATGCGTACACCATCACTTTATTTACATTTTTGCCCGGAACCTCAAGCTGCTAACATTTACACAGTGAACATAGATCACTCAGAGTAAATTACTTACTAGTCTAATATTCTTGTACTAGAGTGCATGACAGATTTGTCTACACAATTTAATCATACAAGTATTTCTTGAACTAGAGTATACAGTATTTTTACTTTGATTCTTTATGAAGCTAGAGATACAGAATATATTTAACTTTTAATGTATAGCGTTACTATTCTTGAGGTGTAATTATATTGCGTTGTGTCTTCCTCACTCCTGAAATTCCCCCGTCCAGGAGCCAGACCCCACAGCCACAGCAGACCACCACTGGAAACACAGGGGATACTCAAATAATACAATAAAATAGTATAATGTTGACATTTTATAGTAAAAGGACTAAAGTACAATAGATTAGAACAATAAATATGCATAAAACTAAGTAACTAAGTAACTCTAAAAGATGAAAACAATATATACAATGTAATTATAAATACTAATCAAAAGCTAATCTAAAAAGGATTGTCTTGAGTCTGATTTAAAAAAATATGAATTTTGCTATGTCTGTCGGATTTTTCAAATGCACAAACCATAAAGTACCTTTAATGAACTCAAATGTATACATCTTGTGATTTGCTGAAACAAAGAAGAACACTCTCTTCTCGCCTGACCCTGCAGTGAATTTGAATGCGCTCCACTCTGCACATGTGTGTTTATGTCTGTCTGCACTGCACCATCGTCTGCAGCCAATCACTGTCTCGCTCAAGCATTTTGTACCACACTTCAGGATGATATATCTATTTTAACCACCGCATTGGGAACAGAATGTGGAAGGCTGATGATTTCAACTGTGCTTTACAGTTCAAGAGAAAAACTATGGTTTATTTGCTGTTAATGCTTTAATTTTCTGTTGTATTTAATATTTGGTTTCCTTTTGGCTTATTTCCTAGTCTTTAATTTTTACCAAGGGTTGCTCTTTGCCATTGATTTTTTTATTTGATTTCTCATTGTTTATAAGACAAAATGTAATGGAAACTCCAAGTGCAGGTAAAATACAGATTTGCCATTAGTGGATGCCAAATAATTTGATATTAGTATCCCTTGATAATATAATAAAGTTACGAAATGCTTTCCAATTGGTAATGTAGAGGAAAAATCTCTCCAAAAACAGGTGCGTATGAGGAGAGGGGACAGCCCACAGGTTTTTTTCGCCCGATGATGATTTGATGTTGTTGTATAACTTAATCATATCCATTTTAAAATAATATATTGCATGTTGGTACTATTGAAAACACAATGCTGCTGCTTATTTTGGATGCCTGTTTGAAAGAGATGCTCTAGGGACAAAGAGTTCACACTGCAGCATCGCCTGTCTATCTTCTTTCCTCCAAACCCTCCCAAAACCTCCCTCTCTTCTCTTCCCTTCATGCACTTTCCCCGCTGCTCTCAAATGTGTTTTTTTGACCCTGAACGCACAGTGCCTTCCTCAGTCTCCTCAGTTGATCCTGTCTGTCGCAGTGAAGAGCATCTCCTCCTCTCTCGCTGTGGGGCTCATGTTCTGTCTGTACACCGTGTGCCGCTGTGTGTGGAGCCTGTTAAAATGTCTTGGAGTTGCTACCACATGTCTTGTAACAGTGGGATATTCATTACGTCGGTTCAACTGAGGATGAGGTCTCAGAGAATGCCGTTTTGGTTTTTTCGTTGAATATTTGAGGACAATTTTACATTGAAATTAGGTCAATTTCTGTAGGGTTCACCATTTACCTGCCTCAATACAGATATTATTACTTATTATTAAGTAGTAATATCTTGATACATTGAGTTTTCCATTTGTAAATAATTCCATTATTAAGTGAGTAGATAGATAGATACTTTACTGATCCCCCGTAGGAGAAATTCAGGGAATTGAATTGAGTATGGAATGAGTGAAAGTGAGAGTACGCAAATGTAAATACATTATGTGTGTTTATAGTTGTGTTTTTTTTTTATTTATTTAAAATTTGTATATCGGGAAAAGCTCAACCAAGAACATGAGTTGAACATTTGCATACGCTGCATTTGCTGTATTTGTCACATTAGTTGCATCTCTTACTATAACTATATAATGAATAATTCCATATATTCAAATAAACTTTATTACAGACTCTAGTTCCAATTTATATTGTTGAAATACTTAAAGTAGCACAATGATAGTAGTCTCACAAGTCTCTATAGAGATCATAGCTGGCAGAGAAATACCCCAACATCTGTAACTGGAGCACAGTCATTTTCAGGGTATTTTTGTGTTAAAAATCAAAACACCAAAAAAATGACTTCGCACTTGCTTAGTGTTGGTTTTTAGGTAAAATGCTCACAAAATATCTTAATGCAAGTTCATGGGGTATGACTGTACATCGTCCACATCTTCAACACTATAACCATATAGTGTTGATTTTGTATTTGCTGCTAATAGCTCTTGACATTTTTCAGCACGGTGCATCTGAGTTCCCATCTCTCCGTTCTCGCTGCACTTGTTCAATATGTGTCTCCTTATTTGACCTCTTCTTCTTTCTGTCTCGCTCCATGTCTTGGCAACATGCTTTATATCCTCCCACGTGCGATGTCGAGAACACTGAGTTCATATGTGTCCGAGACAATTAAGTGTGATTCATCCACTTTTTGACCCAGCTTCCTACTAAGGCTTATTATTTATGACCAAGGCGTAGCAGTTTATTTAAAGGAACAGAGCTACTATCGCCATCTTACGTCACACAAAACTATAGTGGTTTTATATACTGTACACTTAGAGACCAACCATAAACATTCGGCCTAATTGTGCATTTTCACCTAGTCTGTACTTTCTCACCAGGGTTTGTTCAAGAGTTTGTGAGAGCTGACCGTCTGGCCATCGAGACACAAAGACACACATTTGACACTAAGTGGAAAGACAATTGCTACTTGTATAATCATTGTTGCATAATACGCACACTTTGTTCCAATTCAAAGGCTTCAATATAACAAATGTGCAAGGTTTTTATAGTTGACATACAGTATGTATGAGAAAATGCATTTTGTTTACTGCTTATTATAATGCAAATATAACTTTTTGAATTATTGAACAGCATAACAACCACGTCGATCTTTTTAAACATGGAGTAAAACTGTCTGCGCATCGTCCTCAAATGTCCTCTGTTCAGGTGGGAAAACTGTCACACGCAGGATCCTGGGGACGTCAGTTGTGTTGCAGAGCATGATAAACAACATACAGTTAACGTGAGAGAGGCTTTCACATAAACATCTAAACTAATCTGTATCATTTCCATAACATTAAATTTCCTGTTTCTACATAAAACCACTCTCCTCCCTGAAATAGAAAAGCAATTGTTGAGCAGTCTAGGATACTCCCTTCCTTATACGTGCACTCATACATATGTGCTTTTGATTCATCGGTGCGTGTGTGTTTGTGTCACGTGTGTCTCTGTATTTGTGTGTTTGTGTCGTGTGTGTGTGTGTGTGTCTGGGGGCAGCAGGGAGACAGACGTGTTGGGAACATGCTGTTCAGAGCACTGCACCATCTCTGTCACCTCCTCCTCCTCATGCACTTCTTCCTTTTTCCTCCGATACTTTCTCACTTTCCCACTTCCTTCAGCTCATCTTTGTCTAGTGCGTGTCTCCCGCTCAGGCGACATGAATTATTCAAACTGTGTTGTACTGCAGGTTTTCCCCAGTCTCCGCCCACTACACAGTCATCCCCAGTCCCGCCCCTGTCCTTCCATCTCTCCAATTGCAATTGGTTCAACAGTCTTCATCATCAATGTTTTCTATATATCAAAACGTTTAATTAACCTTTTGTGTGTACATATTTTTGAGTGATGTGCTTGCAAAAAATATACTTCCTAATGCTATTTAATGATTATTGTGGTGTGGCCCTTACTGAATGAAAGTGTAGTGGACCAGAGCCTTTGCAGACTACACAGTTCATATGTGAAAATTTGTCCTTCCTGCCATTGCCGTGTCTATACACCAGACCAGGAATGAGCATCTTGTGGAGCCACATGCGGCTCCTCAGTCTGCTTGTAATGGCTCTTTAGTCTTTCTATATGGATGGTAACAATGCGTTTCACAGCATGTCCTCTTGCACGTTTGAGCTATAGCCCATATGTCCTATTCATCTATAGTACATACATGTGTCTGTTGTGTATTGAATGCTTAAAATATTTGCCTATTTATTTCTTGCTAGAGAAGGATACAATATTTTGCTATTAAAGGTTCCTGACCCCTTATTGTATTTATGTTATCTCCCAGAACTGCTGAGTAGTATTTTCAGAAGTTATACTCACGTCTGTATACGATACTTTTGCAGAGCATCTGTTCTATGTGTTAGAGAATTGGCCAATTTGTGCCGTCTGGATTTCCGGGCGCTCTCATCATCCCTCCCTTCCCAGCAGCAGCAGCAGCAGCATCATGATTCATGACAACCTCCAAAAGCTCTCGATAAACTGGGAGTGTCGGAAGCAGTGAGTCACGAATCAGCAGCCTGGTGATGGTCAGTGATCCTACTGGACCAGGACCGGTTTCTGCCGATAAAGCTACTGAGAATGGGATTTCCAAGGAACATCTTGTTTTTGATCATTTCTTAGACAAACACCTTCTCTATGGAAAATGATGCAGAAGTGACGCAGGAACAGAGTCCTGGAAAATCTAATGCAGTCATATACATTAGCAGAAGCAGCCCACTTACTCACTGTTTACCAGAATTAATTTATCAGGCGCTAACAACTACTGACAGCTCTATAATGAGGAAGTAAACAATGCCAAAGAGAATCAACACTGTTGAAACAGGGCAGTGAAGTAGGGTTAAATGAGGACAAATGTGGTAAATTTGACTATTTTTAGTGTTATTGTCATTTTCATGTTGTTTGTCAGATCCTTAATGTTTGACACATAAAAGAGTATTTTTGGTGCTTTTTTCTATACATATTTCTGAGAGATGTTCAAGTGAGAATTAAAAAAGCATTTTTTTTTTTTATGAGGTCAGACTCTTTGAATGATTCAGATTTCTAACTACATTGTTTTTATCCTTTGATTTAATTACACAGAAACCCAATTAATTGACGGATCTTTTGTGTAAATAACTATGTATATATCTATATTCATAGAGTTATAGATACATAAAGAAAGGTCCCTAATTTTTCAAGTAATTGTGTCATTGCATGTTATTGCATTCTAACTTCTGGTCTGAAACACAGACAGACAGGATTACATTAGAAATACAAAATGGAGAGGCGGCGGAGCGTAAAAAGGGAATTTGAGGCGACTCTCCTGAAATTGCAGTTGCTATGGCAACCACACTGCAGCGTCTGAGTATTCCAGCTCGTCATGTGAGGGAGGGGTGGGGCTTAGGAATGGGAGTGGGAAACTCCCAGCCAATCAGAAGCAGAACAGAGAACTGACACATTTCCCACATGCAGAGCGCCAAGTCTTAATGAGGTTACACAACTGCTCACCCCCAAAAATGCTGGACGTCACTAAACAGTGTGTTGCCTTTACTCCGGTTTTAACTGGATCAGACCTGCTCAATCTTTGCACTTGTTTTTAGTGAGGATAAGATATACCTTTACTTCACACCAAAGCTTGACTTTTATTCATCATTATAGTATATGATTGTGAGCAAAAGGATATGTTTTTTTTACTGGAACATTCTCTATGACGTTCTTGGTCTCATGGTTTGAATACAGACGAGACAATGGTCATCACTTCTGAATTAGAGAGAGGGACTTCTGATATGTATGATATGTTCGGAAAGTCATTCCTTTTGAATCATCCATTCATTTTCTTCAGCTTTATGACTCATCAACATGTGGGTCTTTCCTGGGGGCTCCTCCTCAGACATGTCAAGAACAACTGCCCACAGAAGTATTCTGGAAACATCCGGGATACAAATGTCCAAGCCACCTGAACTGGCTCCTCTTGATGTGGAGGAGCTTTGGCTCTACTCTGAGCTCCTCCTGTGTGACTAAGCTCCATCCATCCATCCATCCATTTTCTTCCCCTTAATCCATTCCTGGGTCGGGGGGGGGGTGGCAGTCAGAGCTGCATCCAGTACACATAGCACCAGCCCCTCACTGATCCTCCTTACACTCTAAAGTTTCAGGATGACAAGTTTAACAAATTATTTTTACTGAATATCAATATTCTGAGTTTAATATGATCCCCTTGGAGGCTTTTGTTTGTGATGTAAATCGAGGACATGACTTGTTGCTGTGGTCACGTGCACAGCCTAAAGCCCGGTTAAAGTGGCCCTGGGCCCACTTTGTGATTACGTCCAGGCTTTAGGTGCTATGTGACCACGGCAATTGGGCTTGGGCACGGTTGAGAGAAGTGGGCCTGAGCACGCTTCTAAAGCCCAGATGAGGGGGGTCAATGTGGCGTTTGGTGGGGAGTGGGGGATAAGGTGTGGAGGGGACGTGATATTGTGTGTCACATTACGTCTTCCTGCTGCGCCCGCTGTGATGTGCCTTTTCACACACGTCTCTCCTGCACTTTCGTATTCTCTGCTTGTGTTACTCCATTCATGTGAGCCCACGGATCGTGGTCGAGGGGCGCAGGGGGGTGTGTCGCTCCAGGGCCAAAGAGAAGCGTTCACAGGAAGAACTCCCCTCTGTTCTGACCCTCGCTCTCACAGTGTGCTGCTATTGCAATAACACTTCAGACGTTCAAGAATCAGTCTTTATTTAATCGCCAGAACACACCAACACACATTTGCCTGGCACCGGGTTGCTCTTATTGTACGCCACATTTTCATTCTGTCACGTGGGTGAAAAACAAATGAGGCCCAAAAGGCAAAAACTGCAAACTGATGGATTTAATGAAAGTAATACAAATCAAGACCTACCAAAAACACAGGGAACGGACAGAACCAAAACAGACTACGAATGACAATGACTGAACAGGGAGTGAAGGAACACACAGGGCTAAAGACAAGACTAACGAGACACAGGTGATACACATGAGGGCAGGGCAGGTAATCAGACAACAGGAAGTACAACCAAAGAAGACACAGGAATAACACATTTCAAAATAAAACAGGAAATAAACTTAAACCATGACAGTACCCTCTCCTCAAGGGACGGATCCCAGACGTCCCAAAAACAAAACCAGGGAGGGAGGAGGGGGACCGTAGGAAGGACCGGGGGGGTGTAACCGGCACGTGAAGCCGGGGCCGGCACGTGAAGCCGGGGCCGGCAGGTGAAGCCGGGGCCGGCACGTGAAGCCGGGGCCGGCACGTGAAGCCGGGGCCGGCACGTGAAGCCGGGGCCGGCACGTGAAGCCGGGGCCGGCACGTGAAGCCGGGGCCGGCACGTGAAGCCGGGGCCGGCACGTGAAGCCGGGGCCGGGACGTGAAGCCGGGGCCGGGACGTGAAGCCGGGGCCGGGACGTAAGAAGCCGGGGCCGGGACGTGAAGCCGGGGCCGGGACGTGAAGCCGGGGCCGGGACGTGAAGCCGGGGCCGGGACGTGAAGCCGGGGCCGGGACGTGAAGCCGGGGCCGGGACGTGAAGCCGGGGCCGGGACGTGAAGCCGGGGCCGGGACGTGAAGCCGGGGCCGGGACGTGAAGCCGTGGCGTGAAGCCGGGGCCGGGACGTGAAGCCGGGGCCGGGACGTGAAGCCGGGGCCGGGACGTGAAGCCGGGGCCGGGACGTGAAGCCGGGGCCGGGGCGTGAAGCCGGGGCCGGGGCGTGAAGCCGGGGCCGGGGCGTGAAGCCGGGGCCGGGGCGTGAAGCCGGGGCGTGAAGCCGGGGCCGGGACGTGAAGCCGGGGCCGGGACGTGAAGCCTCAGAGCTGGAGCAGGAACTTGAGCCGGGACTGGAGCAAAACGGGTACGGAAGGCCCCCTGGATGGAGAACAATATCCAGCGGAGCCAGGTCAGGGACGAAAGCCTGCAACCACCCAGGACGGAGCAAAGTGTCCTGCAGTGGTCCAGGACACAGACAGACAGGGATGCGTCCAGCTCCTGCAGCAACTCTTGAGACCAGTCGGGGACAAAGGCCAGAGATGACAGAAAATAAAAAAACAAAAATAAAGCAGTCTGCTTGGGCCTTGTGTGGTTCCGTCATTCTGTCACGGGTAAACAAGGAAGGACCCAAAAGCAGAACTGCAAAAGTAATATAATTTAATAAACACCACAAAAAGTATAACTGAAACCGGGAACAAGACATGGGGGAAAAACAACAATGAACCAACAACAAGAGGACAGGAGCACAGGGTCTAAATACATACAGGTAGACACAGGTGTAGCACATCAGGGAGGGGCAAACAATCAACGAGACAGACAGGTAGTAAAACTTACGACAAGAGAACAAACATATCAAAATAAAACCAGATACATCAACAGAAAGTCCACACCATGACACATTCTTTCATTCATTTCTCAGCGCTTATGCTCTTTACTTAGACAGACTTTATTGATCCACAAGGGGAATTGCATTGTCACAGTAGCTTGCAAAGTATTCCAAAATAAAAATAACAATGAAAATAACAATAAAGTAACAATCTGAAAATAATAATAATAATAAGATAATATTGTGAGAATAGAATAATCCGGATCATATACACACTCACAGGTGTTCCACTGAGCTGCAGTTTGGAGAAAGACGTCTCACACTTGTAGCGCCACCAGCTGGACCGAGCATTGTACTGCAGCACAGTTGAGAAAATAAAACCCTTGTGACCATGGGCCGTCTTCACACCCCTTTGGCGACTATCTGGGACATTTCGTAAAATTCTAATTCAAGTTTCCAGTAGCAGAACATCCATTCACACAAACAAAACAAATAAATTGATCATTCTAAAAAGCTAACAATAGAAATAGTAATGATAAGAAAGAGAACTTCAGGTCACAGAGACAGAGGTTCACCTACCCCACCTGACACACACGCACCCACCATTCCATATTGCACTCCTGTTTTATTCTGTTGCTCCTGTTTTTAATGTTTTTATTATGCCTGTACAGTATCCTCGGGTGTTTTTAAAAAGGCACTTTTAAATAAAATTTATTATTATTATTATTCACTGAGGGTGGAGCAGGACAGGCCACAGCAGCAGAGGCGGTCTAGCCTTTGGGTGGAGCCGCTTGTAAGCAGTAATCAGAGCAAAAGGTGCTACTTTGAAGACCCAAGAATATAAGACATAATTTCAGTTGTTTCATACTTTTTTTTTAAAAGTACGTACATAATTCCACATGAGTTAATTCACTAAAAAAATCTACATTTTTCATAATCATGAAAATAAAAAAAAAACTCTTTGAATGAGAAGGTGTGTCCAAACTTTTGGTTTGTACTACGTGTGTATAGATATATATGTGTGTGTGTGTGTGTATTTGCAGGAAGTATTAATATTCACGTACAAAACTTCATCAATCAAACTTTAGTTTTAGTCAAATATATCCTTCTGAAGTTTGTCCTGTAAATACACAATTAAATTGCATTGCATTGTGTGGCTTCAGATCAAAATTGAAAATAACTGTTTTATGAATAACATATGAAAAAATATGTACTGTGGGATATATATCTAATCATACATCAAATAAACTAAAATGAAATGTATTTAAAGGGTTGTAATGATAGGATTAGAATATTTGAGAAATATGTTTTTGTATGTTGCAGAGCAGTAATTGAAAACCAGGTGCTGCACTTCTGGTACTGCATATGTTTCAGCGTAGTTTTTGTCTTGACCACAGGGGGCTCCCCGGTGTCTCTCTCTGCAGCAGCAGGCTGGAAGCAGGGGCGCGGCTCTGCACCGATTCGGGTCAATGAGTTTTTTGTGGTGGTAGGGCAGTGAGAGACACCAGAAGATGCACAGTGCACCACACAGTTAAAAACCACTGGTATATTAAGTTATTCATATTCCTGCATATGTGATTTGAAACCCTCTCCTTGACCTTATCTTATGTCCTGAACATGCAGATCTAAATTGAGCTTCCTGCATGATGAGCAAAATCTCCTGTGACCTACTGTGTAATCTCAATATGTGCAGGAATTCGGCCCAAGTCTAGTTTGTAATCGAAACTGCTATACCTGCAATGGCCTCATACCGAGATACGCTTAGGTGTGTAAATGTGCAGGAACATGCAAGTACAGGTAGGACCATTTGTGTTGGGGTGGCGGAGATGAAACGCTGCTGTAGGGATTGGGTTACGGGCAGAGAGTGCATGGAGGAGATCCGGGAGCTGAAAACTGAGCCAAGCTGGTTAGAGTGGATATACAGTACAACTCTGCAATAGACAACAGCACAGGCACACACACGCACACTCCCTCTCACAGAGAGTGGGGGGAATCGAGGTCGGCTTGGCACTCTGTCAAATTTCTTTCTCGCTCCCTCTCCGCTCTGCGTAGAACTACTCTACACTCAAAGGGGCTAAAGCGTCGTTGCACCATTTTGGAGCTACAAAAAGCTGGGGGCATACAGCACTCTCACACACACTGCCGTAACAAAATGAACATATATCGTGGGGATGTAGTAATAGTGTCACGGGGTGGGATGATGGAGGACTCAAATGCAGGAATGCAAAAAATTTAATAAAATAAAAGTCCAGGTGAAAACTAAACTCAAAATCCAAGAATACAGAACCAGGAACAAAGACAGAACTTGACATGACGAAACAGGACATTGACATAACAATGGACCAGCAACATGTGGAGAGGGGCACAGGGTAATTATAGACAGGGACACAGGTGAAACACATCAGGGCGGGGCAGACAATCAAGACAGGGGAAACAGCACAGAAGTCAAACTCAAAACCAAACCACAGAGAAAAAATGTCAAAATAAAACCAAAGTACAAAATAACAAAATCCACACCGTGACAGTACCCCCCCTCCAAGGGACAGCTCCCAGATGTCCCCAGAAAATAAACACGAGCCAGGGAGGGTGGAGGGGGCAGTCCAGAGGTAGGAACAACCACAGACCAGAGGCAATGTTCGATGGACAGAATCGAGGGCAGGAACTAGAACCCAGTGATGACCTTCCACAAAAGGTCTGGCTCACCCCGAACGAAGACGAATGTCCGGCGGTGACGCAGCAACAGGATCAGAACCACCCCAGACGGAGATCCATGTCTGGCGGTGGCAACGGGTGAAGGGAAGGAGAGGTCATCATTGGGTAGCAGCCAAAATGGGTAGAAAATCCAGACAGACAGCACCATCCAGGCCAGAGCGTCACTGTAGACCTCTCAACATGTCAGGGGGGGGGACAGAAGACCACCCCGGACGGAGACGAATACCCGGCGGTGGTACAAAGGGACAAGACCACCCCAGACGAAGGTTGATGTCTGGCGGTGGTTCCAGAAACAGGTTGAGAGGTCAGCGGTGATGAGGCGAAAATAAAATAAAAACCTGATGAATGGGATGACAAACTGGGAGCAGGTGTGGAAAAAGGGCATTCCGCTAAGTCCTTTTGTGGCTGGTCCATTCTGTCACGGGGTGGGATGATGGAGGACTCAAATGCAGGAATGCAAAAAATAATGATTTAATAAAATAAAAGTCCAGGTGAAAACTAAACTCAAAATCCAAGAATACAGAACCAGGAACAAAGACAGAACTTGACATGACGAAACAGGACATTGACATAACAATGGACCAGCAACATGTGGAGAGGGGCACAGGGTAATTATAGACAGGGACACAGGTGAAACACATCAGGGCGGGGCAGACAATCAAGACAGGGGAAACAGCACAGAAGTCAAACTCAAAACCAAACCACAGAGAAAAAATGTCAAAATAAAACCAAAGTACAAAATAACAAAATCCACACCGTGACAAATAGATCCTGACAGAATGACTAAAAGAGGAGACACAAATTCACCCTTGCACGTGTTCCCAGCTGAGTAACCTGTGATGTTCGGGTATATCTAAAAATAATATTCTAATAAAGCTGCTGTCCTGTTCTTCAATTAACCTGCTCATTAAATACTCATTAACCTCTCAGTGGATGTAATAATAAAAAAGCATTAGTTTTATATGTGATTTTGCTTCACATTACATTATTCCTTCACTTCATCCACTTCAAGTCTCCCATACAACATAATTTGTCATATTTTCTATTACAAATTTTGATGACTGGACTGTATTATTTACTGAAATGCAGATAAATCCAAGTTTTTTTTATTTAAATAATCCCTTCTGCGTCTTAGTGGTGGTTTTAAAAGACATAGGCCCTTACACAAGCTAAGCTGCTTAATTTTAATGCCACAGTCATTACCCTTTTTCTGCTTTTGGTGGAAGCGTGTGTCTATATTTAGGCTAACTGGGCTAATAAAACGGGATTAGGGCAAAGGCTGGCACTGATTGAAAAAATGCTGCACATCATAAAGAACGTAGCGTTGACAGATTCTATGCAGTGGTTTGTGTGAGGATTTTTCAGTCACCTGACAGGAACATGGGTGCAAATCAGACAGGCATGATAGACAGGATAGAAAAAAATGGGAACATTTACTGGGGACCAATTTCCAATATTTGAACCATGATACATACATAACATTAACATGCACATCAATGTCAACTTTATCTATTGAGTGATTCTATCTATGCCAAATGTGACATGTAAATGTCTCCATTGTGAGATCAATAAAGTTTTTTTATCTTATCTTATGCAGTGAAGAACCAGCATGAAACACATAAATACATGTAATTTATATATATGGTGTCGAAAGCAAGGCATACGAATGTGCCTTTGGACAAGATTTGAAAGTCTCCAATGAAGGAGCTGCTCACATTTTCAAAGATATATCTTCTGGGGTTGAGCAACTTTAACATCATAAACAAGCACCAGCATCTTAAAATGAAGAGAGTGAAGTGCGGCCAGCTCAGGGGTAATGTGCGATTAGTCGTAATGACGATCAGTGCTCTCTGGTAAACACGTTAATAATGGCGTTAAAGGCACACCGTGTAACTCTTGGCCACTAGGGGCGCTAGACCTGCAACTTTCACGTTTAGCGCCCCTAGTGGCCACAAGCAACTCAGCACTGTCGCAAAAGTCAACAAACAGTCAGCCGGTGTCTTTTGAGTGTGTATTCAGACAGCATGCACTGGTGTGTGTGTTCAAACTGTAGAGACATGCCTACAGATATTGAGAGACTCTGCTGTGGTCAGCCTCCAGACCGCTGCATTAGTAATCTACCACACATGGACTTCTATATCCTGGATGAGGGAGTTCTGCGTCTAGCTCGTGCTGCGTGGAATGACATCTTTGCAGTCGATGACATCCAGGAACCAGGTGAAGAGCAGCGCTCATACAGACATGCAGCTTACAGCACGATCCCTTTCGCGTTTCCTCTTTTTAGCCTCCTCCGAAGGTTTAAAATTTTTCCTTGCCTCAGCCATGACCAGGAGTCGAGCAGGTGAAAAATGAGTAGCAAAAGCCTTAGCTCCATGAGTATATCAGCGCCTGTAGCCGTAAAGCAAGTCTTTCTTCCAAGTCACGTGACCTGGTGGCAGACGGTCCGTCTGCTCGAAACTTACATGGGCGGTATTTCAAGAGGGCAGCCCCGCTCGGAGCATTGCAAGTGTCAAGCGCTGTATATTGGCCCAAGTATTCATATAAAATAACTCATATGTGTCAACTCTTTAGGTCACAAAGTCCGCGGTGTGCCTTTAACACGAAGTCACACGATTAACGCATTATGTATGTATGAGTGTCAGTGTGCGTAATGCATGCTCCAGGCTTCTACCACGGGCACGTATCGGAAATCAGCCACTCCGCTGCACAAGGCCTTCTGGGAAACAAAACCAGTCGATCATAAGTAGAAAAACATCTAACTGACTTGAAAGAAAACAACAAACAGTTGTCTTTATTGGACAATTCAAGTCATTTTTACAATGTCAATTCTATACACTGAAAAAACAATAACAAAAGTATGCAGGGATTGAGTAGTCTATCATAACAAACAAACCAAATGCTTTCTTTTTGGAGAAGATTGGATTAACGTAAGCTTTTTTCTTCATCAAAATACAAAATCAAGGGACATTTGGAACTGGGAAAAATGTGAGATTAACTGTGTGTGCAAGTTTGTGCAGGTGCAACCATATACTCATGCACCTGCTTCATGTTCAAACTAAAAAAGGCCATATACTTATTTCCTTCTAAAAGCTAAAAGATTTATCCTCAAATGTTGCATTCTCACCACATCTGTAGTTCTGACATTTCAAAAATGAGGGTATAATGTTAAACTCCAAAGTGACCACTGAGTTTTCTCTGAGTTATGTGGCTGCGTGCTGCTCCCTGTAATTTGTCTTCTGTTGCAGTGCTATAGGTCTGCTGGGCCGGCATTCTTGGGCTGCCCCCATCACAGCAGTTCAAAGCTCCAGCCACAGCTGTTCTGAAGGGGAAATGAGTTTCAGATGGTGACTGTGTGTGCAGCGGCCCATCTCTCCACATTAGAGGCTTTTACTGTACACTAGGTCCAGTCCCCGGGGTACAGAGGGTGAGTAGTGCAGGAGGTGGGTGTGCCGTGCTCTATCTGGTGGTCCCCAGAGCAGCTTAAGATGAAGATGTTTAAACTTGCACTGCAGATGCCATTTATGCACAGTTCTATTGCCTTCTTCACATGATTACAATATCTGATTGTCTGCAAATGAGGTTTATAGTGACCTGACAAGGGAGCAGATTTAGAGGCAACGGGAGCATCGCGTTTGGTTCAATTCAGTTAAATTTATTCTTATATAGCCCTAAATCAGAACAGTAGTTATCTCAGGACAATACAAAACCGTTGAATTCGCCAGCACACATCAAAGATTCAAACGGTTCAAACAAAATGAATGCAATAGAAAACACATACAGTATAATGTAAATGTGCACTTTGTTGTCAGCCGTTGGGAAATTTGTCCTCTGTATTTGACCCATCCGTACTGCAGCGCCCTGGAAACCATTTCAAGATGTTGATGCTCGGCTTGGTCAGGACTACCGGAGCTGGAGGATTTTACCTATTGAGCATATTTTTAGTGGTAGGGGAAATTGGAGCACCCGGAGGAAACCTACGCAGACGCGGGGAGAACCTGCAAACTCCACTCAGCAAGGCCCTGTTCAGACCGGGTTTCGATCCTAAGACCTTATTGCTGAGAGGCAAGAGTACTATCCACTCAGCCACCATGCCGGCCCTCATAAGGGGCAGATGACCAATGTCCATAAATGTTGAAAAAGTCCATAGAATGTCGAGTGTCCTGGATCAACACCACTGTCTTTAAACCCATGTTGTTTACACCAGCAGGAGATCAGGGCAACAAAATAGTTCTTACCCCACATACTGGACAGGGACTTAAGTTCTAACATACCAAGGCACTCCTGCCATCAAGCAATAGTAATCATAATCAGCCTGTATGATTGGGCTGAAGACGCCATCAAGACGTTTTTTTGTTATGTTTCAAAAAGAAGGAGGACCCAAAATTCAATACAGCATAAAATAAAATAAAAAAACAAAAATCCCAAAATAAAACTCAACAAAATGTAAAACACAGGAACAGGACAAAGACAAGAACTGCGAAACAAACACTTAATATTCCCTAACAACAAGAGGGAAAGAGTACAGGGAATTCACCTGGGACACAACAGAACAGGAAGTAAAACTCAAAAAGAAACAACAGCAGTTTGGTACTTTACAGCCGCAGCCGCCCCACTGTGGCACCTGGTGTCTTGCCCAAGGACACAACGACAGCAGACATCAGTGGGAGTAAATAAATACTTTCTCGGTGAGTACTATAGTGAAACAGTTGCCAACTCGGCACTCGGTATGTCCTGCTGTGTCATGCGAGCATGGTACAGCTCAAAGCATATTGATTCCTCGACTGCAATCACCATCCATCCTGCTAAATTATGCATGTAAAACCATGAATTATACTGTTAAGAAAGCTGACGGTGGGATTTTGACACACAAGGACACATATTTATTTTATCAAGCGGGCTAAAACACTCATCTGTCTTTCATCCTGATAATGTTGTCGTTTCAACAGCCACACAAACCTGCTTGTACAATATTTCCGTGACATTATTTTAGCAGAATGAGCCACATCACGGCACTAAAAATAAATCACGTTCAGCCAAGCATTGCAAGCATAATTCCATTTGTAAACTGCTTATTTGCAAAAGGCTAATCTGCACCATTGTCACATCCAGAAGTCTCAGGATGAACGGGTCTTTAAGGGCTTTGTGTTGCGAAGGGTCAACAGTGTATCATAGTTTTGCCGGTCTATTTCACGCATGGCTGACCGTGTGTGTAACGTGTGTGTATTGCTAAGAAGCAGCTCCACATTTGTCCTGGAAAATGTCTACCTTGTGTCAACCGCCACCTAAGAAGAAAAACGTTTAACCTATTTGGAATTATTGGAGATATTTTGGATTTTGATTCAACGTTTCCAAAGTGTTGTACAGAACATAATAATCGTAACATCAAATAAGCATAATAAAAATGTATCTTACAATGAAATACAAAGATATAAAATATTAAAACCCCCTGTAATCTCCAACTACATATTGTTTGTAATCTCTGTCTACAATGTATCTGAACTAGTCCTTTTCTTTGTTTCTATTTTTTTTTCTGTATATGTGTTTGTCTGCAATAAAAAACAAAAAAAACAATATATATATATATATATATATATATATATATATATATTTATATATTAAAACCCATATAACATTAAAATCATAAATTAAAAATACATAGAATAAGACCCAAATCCTATAATACCTTCAGCACATAATTTCTGTAGCTCAGAACGGCCTAAAGCAGTGCTCTTTAGCCTCCTTGAGTTGACACCACTGGCTCTAAACATGTACAGTAGGTAGAATCCTCCAGCTGCGGTGGTCCTGACCAAGCCGAGCACCAACATCTGGAGATGGGTTTTCCGGGCGCTGTGCAACGACAATGGAAGCCTTAGTGGCATCAGGATGTTATGTAATGTAATGTTTATAAATGTAGCGCATTTTACAGACACAGGTCACCCAAAGCGCTTTACAAAGTTCAGAAGGGTCAAAGGCAGAGGATGTATTGCCCCCCGGAGATAAATAAAGAGCACCTTTACCTTCAATATTGTATTATTTCTATTAGGATTGAGATAATAATTTTTTTTTCACATTCTGTTTTCCCATTGGCAGAAGGTGGGGGAAGGCAGCTATCTTTGTAAACAAAGATTGGTTTAGGGCCAATTTCAAAAACATAGGAGCGGGTTGGGGCCAAAAATGCAATCACAACTGGGCCAAATATGTATTTATTTGTTTATTTAGGATAGTCCCATTGAGATACATCACCTCTTTTTCGAGGAGGTCCTTTTATATCAAATATTACAAAAAGATTTACTTGGAGATTCATGATTGAAAAAATTTGCCTAACTTAATGTTTAATTACGTTTCAGTCAATATTTTAGAAAATATTCTATTGTTTGGTTGTTTCCCTGAGAAAATGGGCTTTAAAATGTAATGTGACATAACGAAGTATATGCTGCAAGGAACTGTAATAAGAGTCATTTCAGGGACCACTAAAAAAAGTCTCGGGGGCTGGATTTGGCCCCTGGGCCTGATTTGACATGCTTGCACTAGTTCAATAAAGGACAATGCTGACAAACATGTGTTTTTTTGAGTCAACAGCTCTGGGGTCAGTGCAGCCTGTGAGCATCCTTTGGGCTAAGGTTCACAGTGTGGCCTGTGTTGTTGCTGGACTCCTGCTGGGCCTCACCACAGCATCTTGCAAAAGTCAGAGGTCAGAGAGTGTTAGGATAATATCTGACAGCCACATGAGTGCAAGAGCGAGAAGCACAGATTACTGCACGTTATCCACTGCTTGGAGAAGTCTGGTGCAACCGGGTGAAAGTTCAGCTCCACGACACAGACCACTGTTTGTTCCTCTCAATAAAAGTCCTCTATAGTCAGGAGTGCTACTGTTTCCACACGGCCACACAGACGAGGCGAGGAATTGTCGGTCAAATTCAGCGTGAAATCACAATGTACAAGAAAAAACTCACATGTTGAAAATGTGTTTATTTTGTATTTTTATAAATGTTTGAAATATAATGTTTGATTTATGGAACTGTAGCGATCCAGGGAGAGTGAGACTTAAAAGCAACTCAGACAAAATTTCATTAGCCTGTTATTAAATGCCTGAGAGACCATTTACTGTAACACTGGTGAAAACTAGTAATGTACAAAACTGCAGCAATGATGGAATTTAATGTATTACTGAAGTTAGAATTCCCATTTTGGGTACCCTTTTTTCATAAAGTCAAATCATGACTACAGCTTTCTGTCAAAATGTGTTTATCTTGTGGAGCTGCACCAAATCTTAAGCACAACTATTTCCCTATTCTAACCAAGAATACACCCATAAAACCAACCAGGACCTTTAAAAACGGGACACCTCCATGGACGTCGGAACTATTTTCTGAGAGGGGGGGCGGGTTTTTGTTGGGAGAGTCGAGGGAGAGACTCATACTTGGATTACACTGGATAATAACATACCATCTTAATTGTTAAGAAAAACAAAATAAACAATATATATCAAGCAAGTCACTTATCAAACTGAACATTGTTTTTTTCAATACGCATTCATGCGTCAGTCTCTCCGGTGGCTTCATTGTGTTGTGTAGCCCAGTGACGTGCGGTCAGATGAGGCAGGTAAGGCCCTCACCTAAGATCATAGAAAGAAAAGTAATAAAATGAATACAATAATGTTTGGTCACTTTATCAAGTGATTTGTGCTGTGCCTTATTTCATTTATTTATACCTTGAAATCGCAGATTTGACAGAGCGGTGCTGTGAGGCAAGCCTCTCTTGGGAGACGTAAAAAGCAACAGCTCACAGGGAGAGTCCTGTGAGGTGCTATCAAACTGTTTTCTCTGTTTATCACAGTTTAAAAAGTTCAAAAATATTTAATTTACAATCAACATGTTTACATTTAAGAGGATGGCTCATAAATTGTGTTTTTGAAGCAAATATGGGTCTTAATCGCGCTCAACCACAGCTTGTAAGTGAGGAAAGCCTCAAGGGGGCGCTTGTGAGCCCAAACTTTGGCTGCATCCAATTCCATCAGAAAGCTCCTTTCTTGTTCTTCTTCTGCTAAGGGCAGCTACAGGTTTGGCTAACATACCTATAATACATTTTAAGATAATTTAAAATGCACTTAGAGTAATGTTTTGCTTCCAATGATGATATGAATCATAAGAAAAGGAGGTGAAGGGGTTAAAATTGGATTAAGTTTACGGAGGAGACACCCGTTTTTTTTACTTTTTAAAACTCATTGAACTTATTTCCAAATGGAGGATTACATGTCTGTGCTCAAACTATTATCTGGACTTAAACATGAAACTGGTCCTAACTGAAGTGGTCTGTGCTGTTCATTAATACCTAAGGTAAGGCCCATAACACACTTTGTACTTTTTACAAACGTTTGCGTTTTGTATGAGAAAACAATGCAGACATTAAATCATATTCTGCTGTAGCCAAACAAATTGTGTATAAGCCGCTCCTGTTCCTGTAGGTGTTGGTTTATATATAATCATATGAACACATGATTGATCCCCCACCGCACGTCACTGGTGTAGCCAGGTCTCTAATCTGCGCAAGGCTGAGAAAGAGCGCTCAGAGGCTGCGACAGATATTCGCCAGACAGAGCTTCATAAGCTTCTCCGACAGCATGGAGCGGGTTTTGGGCTGCAAGGAACGCAGGATAGTGATAACTTCTCGCTCCCGGCACACGCGGAGGGGGTGCGGCCGCACCCCCCGCACCCCTAGTTCCGACGTCTATGGACACCTCACATCACTTTCCTGAACAAATCTTTTAAAAGTAAATTCATTTGAACAAATCAGACCCCAACATGCAGTCTCCATCTGGAAAACAAATTATCTTTTCTGTCACGAGCTGATGCTTTGGCCTGACAGCTGATTGACTGAGTTAGGGTGATCCTGTTTTTTTCTTTTGTCTGAAAAAGCTGTTCTAAAGTTGTGACAGATGAACAATAAAACATGTGAAAACTAGGACCAGACTCTTTGTCATGGTGTGGACTTTATGTTAATTTATCTGGTTTTAGCTGTATACGTTTTTTGTTTTACTTATTGTGTGTCCTTATGATTGTTTTCCCTGATGTGTTAGACCTGTCTCTCCCTGTGTGTATTCAGACCCTGTGCGCCTGTTTTTTTGTTGTCACTCCATTGTGGTTTGTCTTGTCCCTGGTGTCTGCTTTTACTTTTGGATTTATTTCTTGTGACATTTATTAAACTGTGTTATTTTTGCTTTTTGAATCCTTCCTCATTTTATCTGTGACACTCTTTTGAGAGCAATAAACTAGTTCTGACTATCTAGTGGTTTGAATGACATAGATACACCAACTTCAACCAAGCTCCTTCTTCTCCTCCTCCAAGACATTCCTTTCTTGTCAGACTCTCAGACGCCATATTTCAATCCCCAGCATCCAGATCAAGCGCCAACCGGCACCTCTCTGTTCTGGGTCATGCAGTGCGGACTTTACATTTCCCTCACATACAATGATGTCACCTCTCCCTCCGCTCTCACAAAACACAACATCTCATTTGCATTCTTTCAACCACACCGAGTTGTTTTGTCTCATGTTCACTTCCTCCTTCCTCTTCCTTCCCTCCCGCGCTTTTCTTTTGCAATTACTCTTGAACTTTTATCTTCACTTGCAAGCCAGCATAATGCCTCTCTATATCTCCAACACACACACATGAACACAGTGGTCTGAATGAAAGAGGCCTCTGTCTTGGCTAAACAAAAGCTTCTTTTTTTGCAGAATGGGAGGCAGTTTCCGGTCGGTGTGTCAGTGAGAAGAGGAAGGGCAGCAGCGAGCCAAGAATACCATCACTATATGAGTTTGGGTTTGTCTGACAGCCTATCGTTTATCAGTGTTTTGATCTCATGTGATTTGTGTGCATGAATGTGACCTATTTGGAAGGCATTAGTGGAACTGTGTCATTCGATAGACTCCCCATTCATTCATAATGTTGAAGCATAAATGTGTATGAAAAGTGTGTGTGTGATTGTGAGAGAGAGAGGGGAAAGAGGGGAGGGGGTCTTATGGGTGGTCCATGGCTTGGCTGAGGGCATTGGGTTTGTCTCAGTCCAGTGTGAACCAGAGCGTTGCCCTCGTTCACACATAAGAGCTACTTTCCATTAACCCCTGGATCAACCTTAGTTTTTATGTGTAAAAGAATTCAGAAATCTCACAATTTAGTGCTAGTATATCATGACTGATTGTATCAATCCAATGCTTTTAATGTATGAACATTAACAAATCAATGGCGAATTGAAACAGTCGAAAGTTTGATTACGTTTACTAGTTTTTGCAGTCCTGGTTTGTACGGACTGTAGTCATTGCTCTCGTCTTGTTTAGTGGCAAAGAGCTCTGGTGTGTGCCGTCTTTCTGCTCCCCCAACTTCGGGTGCACATGGGGTAGTCTTGCAAGTTTTTCCAAAAGTGGTTTTACTGCAAATGGCAACTAAAATAATCTGAATCTGAGTTGTTTTACGTCTGCCTAAATGGTGTTTTAATGTATTTTATTTTCATGAAATAAGCTACTGAAAATGTTTGCATTCCATGTGCGGACCCCACTTGTATCATTATATAAAAAAAGCAGTTATGGTGGTTTTTATGTTTTTATTTGTGCAGGAGCCTGAGGCCATGTGTGTTAGCCGTCAGCCTTAAACTTTCAGAAGGGAGACCAGTTACTGTAACCGGACCTTCAGAAGTTTATTAGTTTCAAAGTTTCTTGGGTTATGCTTTGTCTGTTTTGCTTTATTGTCTAGCTCTGTCAATATTTCTCCGCTTCTGGACCTGGACACACGCTGTGGTCATATTTTTGTTGACCTGGTCCTCCAGCTGTATCGGCCTTCTCAGCTAATTGTGTGGTTGTTTCAAAAAGTCTTGCAGAATTTGCATATTCTAAATAGGTATATGGCCAAGTCAAAACATAGAAGCCCTGAAGACAAGTGAGTGTGAGTCTGTCACATAGAGCATGCTAACACACAAGTAACAAGTAGTTTCTGCCGAACTCCGTTTTGGACCGCATTGTGGCTTTGTCCACTGAACATTGCGCCCTAAATGTTTTTCTTGCTGCCATGTCGATGCCCTACTTGGTTCGGAAGGATGAGTCAAATGCATGGAGAAACAAATTTCCAATCACAAGAAAGAACACCTTAACTGTAGTTCTAGGTCATCAATCCAGAATCAGACCCTGTTATTTAGTGGAACAGTGATTAACAGCGGTTGTTTGTTGCTTTGTGCTTACGAATCAAGGCTCCAGGTCAACATCTTTTTATGTTGGGATTAAAACAGGGATTTCCAGATCAGCCTTTTGTGTGGTCCGTTTTAAGGGTGACCGTAGCTCTGGAAACAGAATCAGAAAAAAAAAAGATCTTGTGTATGTGCCTTGCAAGAATGAAAGTGAATGTGTCTCCTATAACTACAGGCTTGAAGTAATTTAGGAAAACAAAACTGCTCTGGGCATGTGTATGAAGGCCAAATATAAACTGTAATTCTTGTTTTAAACAGAGAAACAGTATTTTTAATATAATGGAAAACAAAGTGGCAGCCTACTAGGTTCCAGAAAGAAACATCTCAGTTCAAAACCCCAATTTTGAGAAAAATCTACAATCACGCTACCTGGGTAACCGTCCTTTGACCTGCACCTGTGAATTGAGGGCTGCACTCTTCTCCCGCCTGGGAGCCTCTTCCTGCACCGGCACATCGCACAGTCCTGGTTCCACATCCTGACTCCTGGTTCTACAGCCTGTCAGACCATGGGACGTGGTCTCTCTCATGAGGTTTCTCACACTTTTTCCCCACACCTTTTTTGAGTGGTGTGATCCTTGCTGATCAAGTACAGTTGATTATCTGTGGTAGCAGTTAGAGACCTCTTATGGACATTTATTAACATCTATTGCATTTGTAGTCCTGCTCCCTATTGCCGATGTGTTTTATATAATTGAATTGCCTGTGTTTGTAAAGTCTTTTGCGACATACTGCTGCTGTGATTATTTAAGGCTATATACAATTATTATGTAATTGACTGGATTCAATTTGGTAGAGAGAGGAAAACAAGAGCTTTTGAGTATTTATTGGGAGGAGGTTTGGCGCCCTAGGACCGGTGCGGCCGTAGATCGGAGAGGCTCTGCGATGGAGCGCGCCAATCCCACGGGAAACTAGGCACTGGTGGCGGGCATTTGGCAGCGGGGAAGCAGATTGAAGGCAGATTGGAGGCAGGGTGAAGAGGAGGAGGAGGGGAGGGCGGTGGGTCTTGCAAGGCTTCGAGAAGGCCGAGAGGTGGGAGTTTCTCCGCTTTTAAACGGCTGCCTGGCCGGTGATGTTGTTTCCTTTTTTTCGGTGATTGGAAGGGGGGGTTTGCAGTGCGATAGGCTGGGGATGTGAACCGGCTGGAGGGGGATAACTTTGGCTGACGTCTACCAAAGTGAATTTCCGCGGGCTGCCTGCCTTTCAATTTGGGTGAGGTGACAGGGCCACCCCCCCCGTATGAGGGCGACGAAGAAAAACTATGAAGCTTTTGAGTATTTTATTGGGAGGTTTGGGCCCTAGGCCCCGGGTGCGGCCTTCAGATCGGCGAGGCTCCTGTGATGGAGCGGCGCCTATCCCCAAAAAGGTGTGAGTTTTGATGGAGTTTGCAGCCTGGTTTGGAGGGGACAGAACGTCGCGATGCTCTATGCTGTGACGCTATCGCTATATACTGTGACCGCTATCGCTATATACTGTGACGCCTATCGCTATATACTGTGACCGCTATCACTATATACTGTGACCGCTAATACTGTGACCAAAACTTGCGGGATTACTCAGCTGCTGCCGCCACCAGGAAGTTTGCAAGTGGTTTATTGGAGTTGCAAAGAGGCGCTGGGCTGCCAGAATTTGGTCGATCGTTCAGTGTCAGGCTCTGATGTATGGAGGAGAGGGCCGATAATGGGGGGGGGATGACCAGCGGCCAGCGTTGCTGGAGGGGCGGTATGGGGGAGCCCAGGGACGCGGCGCGATTTTGCGTGGCGGCGCCTATCCTGAGAGGAGTGGGCTGTTTGTAGTGATGGGGAGACAGGTTACAAGCAGCAGTACGGACTTGAGTTGGGCTCCTGAACCTGTTGCGAGGACATCGGGAGGTTATTCGGGGTAAGAATTAAGGGTCGTTGAGATCTCTTTCCGAGAGCGGAGGCGAGAGTGTACAATGCGTCATGGATCTGTAGGGACAGGGGAGAAGTGTCAGGACCGAGTTATAACTTTATACGAAGCGCCTTTGCGTTTGGAATGATTGAGGTGGAGGTTGAAGTAGTCGGGGCGGATAGTAAGGACAGGTCGGAGAATGAATGTGTGGGCTGGATTGAAGGTGGTGTGGGGGTCTAGTGAATTCGGCTTATGCGTAAGAAGCCCATTTTTCATGTAGGATGCAGCGGAGGAGAGAAGGTGAAGAGACGGAGGGGACTAGGCCGGGGCGAGGGATTCCGTGCAGGGATCTGGATGTGATGGATTGGCACAGTAGGGCAGAGGCGTCAGAACTCTGGAATTTAAGCGGAGAGAGAGATCGAGAGAGAGAGTCAGCAAGAAGTAATGTGACGAGGACGTGCGAGCAGTGATGATATAAATTGTTCGTGGGACTGAGAGCCTCCTTTGATGCGGTCTAAGGAGGATGTGATTTGGGGAGAGGATGAACGGACCTTTGTTATTATTTCAATGACGTCGAGATTGTCGACATTTCCGGAAATCCTTTTCCTATTGCCACGTATGGTTCCGCAGCACGCATGGCTACGGGTTACGGGCTATATCTCGGTGGATCGAGCGCGGAGAGATGCTTCGAGGGGAAAGCGTCGGGCCGGGGCCCGGCGAGACCACTGGACTTGGTCTGGAAAAAACCCCCAAAACCACGGACGGGGGCGGGTCGTGTATAGAACCGCGGGGCATCTGAGACAGGATGTCGTCACTGTAAAAAAAAAGAGATTACACAATCCCAGCGGCTTGCAGACGGGACCGGAACGCCAGGTCGGAGCGCGCGGACCGCGTGTGGGCAGACAGCGTCATGTAGGGAGGAGACGGAGCCGGCGAGGGAGAGGAGTCTGGAATTAAAAGAACGATCTTGGGAATGATAGGACGGCATAATTAGATGCCCGAGGAGGTGAGAGCAGGGATACCGCTCGAAAGTGAACGGGGAAGGCCAGCAGACCGGGGAGAAAGATGCGGATGCGTCGTGCTTGTCCAGCGGGAGGGAGGCCCTCCATGGCGCGGTGACGGGTGCGGATGCAGAGAAAACTCCAGCGCGTTGGCGGGGCCTGTGGTCTTTCCGGAGTGGAGGAATCCGAGGCCCAGAGGAAGGGGGCCTTCTGAGCTTTGCGGGAGACGAGCCCCCGGAAGCAGTTGAGGGTGGTAGGTTGCTACGAGGGAATCCTCGGGGAGATTGCCAGGACAGAGGGGAGCCGGCGTCAGGATTGAGGACGAGTATCAGACGCTTCTTCCTGGAGTGTTGCGCATGGCGGTGGCGATGCCATCGGGTTTAGAGCGGGACGGGAGTGTAGGGGCATAACGTAGCCCACGGACACCTCCCGCGCCGAGCCGCGTGCCGTCTTGGGGCTCACGGCGAGCGGGAATAGGTTAGTTTGCGGGACTCGAGACGTCCGAGGGACCTAAACAGAGCTCTTGCAGTCTAATGTGAGGGATTTAATAGAGCTTGCAGTCCAAATAGTGAGCGGTATTAAAACTGAGCCCGCAGTCCAAGTGAGGCGTTTAATGGAGAGCCTGCAGTCGGTTGTGAGAGGAGTTAAAGACCTTGTTGTCGAGGGTGAGGGATTAACTGAGAGCTTGTAGTCCAGAGTGAGGGATTCAATATTGCCCGCAGTCCTAAATGAGGGATTTATAAACTGAGAGTAGCTTGTAGTCCAAGTGAGGGAATTAAACCGAGAGCTGCAGTCCAGTGTGTGGGATTATTTTTAACAGGTTTTTCGGTCCATGTGAGGGGATTAACTGAGCGCCGCAGTCCAAGTGAGGAGTTTAAACTGAAAGCTTACAGTCCAGTGTGGGGATTCCAAAAGAGCCTTGCAGTTTTTTATATTATTATATTTATTATTATTTTTTATTTTATTTATATTTATCTATATTTTATTTATTTATTTTATTTAAATTTATTTAATTTTTTATTACATAAGCGTTCCAGATATATGCAGTACCAGTATATGCAGTTCCAATATGAGCAGTTCCATATATAAGCAGTTCCCGGTTATATACGCCGGTTTCATAGATATGTCACGTGTGGATTTTGTTATTTTGTACTTTGGTTTTATTTTGACTTTTTTCTCTGTTCCTCCCCCTTCTCCCCTATGGTTTGGTTTTGATGAATTGAGTTTGACTTCTGGTTGTGTTTCCCGGTCTTGATTGTCTGCCCGCCCTGATGTGTTTCACCTGTGTCCTGTCTTATAATTACCTGTGCCCTCTTCAATCATGTTGTGGTCCCATCGTTGTATGTCAATGTCCTGTGTTCGTCTGTTCACGTTCTGTCTTAGTTCCTGGTTCTGTATTCTTGGATTTTTGAGTTGTTTTCACTGGACTTTTATTGTAATTAAATCATATTATTTGACATTCTGCTTTTGAGTCTCCATCATCCCACCCCATGCCAGGAGATGGACCTGCGAAAAAGGAGTCAGCGGAAATGCCCTTGTTTCCACAACCTGCTCCAGTGCGTCTCAATTCATAAGTTTTTAATTTATTTTCGCTCTCATCACCGCCTGACCTTCTCAACTGTTCTGGAACCACCGCCAGAACATCACCCTTCAGTCTGGGGTGGTCTTGTCCCTTTGTACCGACCGCGGGTAATTCGTATCAGTCCGGGTGTGGGTCTTCTGTCACGGGGTGGGGTTTGGTCTTCTGTCCCCCCCCTGACATGTGGAGAGGTCTACAGTGACGCTCGGTGCTGGATGGTGCTGTCTGTCTGGATTTTCTACCAGTTTGGCTGCTACCCTATGATGGACCCTCTCTTTCCCTTCACCCGTTTGCCACGCCAGACATGGATCTCGTTTTTGGGTTGGTCTGATCCTGTTGCTGCGTCAACGCGGACTATCGTCGTCCCGTTCGGGGTGAGCCAGACCTTTTTGTGTGAAAGTCATCACTGGGTTCTAGTTCCGCCTCGATTCTGTCCATCGAACATGCCTCTGTCTGTGGTGTTCCTACCTCTGGAACTTGCCCCCTCCACCCTCCTGGTCGAGTTTATTTTTGGGGACATCTGGTGAGCTGTCCCTTGGAGGGGGGGTAATCGTCACGGTGTGGATTTTTGTTATTTTGTACTTGGTTTTATTTTGACATTTTTTCGTGTGGTTTCGGTTTTGAGTTTATTTGACTTCTGTGCTGTTTCCCCTGTCTTGATTGGTCTGCCTCCGCCTGATGTGTTTCACCTGTGTCCCTTGTCTATAATTTACCTGTGGCCCCCTCCACATGTTGCTGGTCATGGTTATGTCAATGTCTGTTGCGTCAAGTCAAGTTATGTCTTTGTTCCTGGTTCTGTATCTTTGGTTTTGGTTAGTTTTCACCTGGACTTTTATTTTATTAAATCATTATTTTTTGCATTCCTGCATTTGAGTCCTCTCCATCATCCCACCCGTGCGCATCCCTGCCTCTCGTGCCGGTTACGGCGTCGGTCCCTTGTGTTGTCCCTTGTCTTCTGGCGTTGTGGGTAAGTATACGGAGAATTTCTTCCCCTCGCATTGTACTGCAGCTAAGTTCGCCCCGCGATCTTGTACTGCAGGCTCAGTTGGCCTCCGTGCATTGGTGGGCAAGCTTCAGTTAACAGCGCCTCGCATTGGTCTCTGAGGCTCCTCTTTAACTAGCTCGTTTACATCCTTCCACTCTGGGACTGGCATGCTCGTTTATTCCCTCACATTGGACTGCAAGATCTCAGGTTAATCCCTCACATTCTGGACTGCGTGCTACTCAGTTTTAATCCTCACTTGGCTGCAGGCTCTCTTTAAATCCCTCTCTGGAGACTACGATGCTCTTGTTTAATTTCCCTCTCTTTGGACTGCAAGCCCCGTTAAATCCCTTTGGACTGCGGCTCCCATTGAATCCCTCACATTGGACTGCGAGCTCCAGGTTAATCCGCACGGAATCTGCTTATAATCTGGAACTGCTTATATCTGGGCTGTTATACCGTTACTGGAAAACTGTTCATGGGAAACTGCTTTTATATGGAACTGCTAATATATGGAAACTGCTCTTTGTCATGGGGTGGGATGATTGGAGGACTCAAATGAGGAATGCAAAAAATAATGATTTAATAAATTAAAAAGTCCGGGTGAAAAACTAAACTCAAATCAAGAATACAGAACCAGAACAAAGGACAGACTCCCCCCATGACATGACGAAACAGGACATTGACTAACAAGGACCAGCAACATGTGGAGAGGGGAACATGGGTACTTATAGACAGGGACACAGGTGAAACACATCAGGGCGGGGCCAGACAATCAAGACAGGGAAACAGCACGAAGTCAAACTCAAAACAAACCACAGAGGAAAAAATGTCAAAATAAACCAACGTACAAAAATAACAAAATCACACCGTGACATACCCCCCTCCACGGGACAGCTCCCAGATGTCCCCAGAAAATAAACACGAGCCAGGGAGGGTGGAGGGGGCAGTCCAGAGGTGGAACAACCAAGACCAAGAGGCAATGTTCGATGGACAGATCGAGGCGGGTACTAGACCCAGTGATGACCTTCCAACAATAGGTCTGGTCAACCCGAACGGGTAAAAAAAGGCGAATGTCCGGCGGTGACGCAGCATCAGGATCAGAACCACCCAGACGGAGTTCCTGTATGGCGGTGGCAACGGGTGAAGGAAAGAGAGGTCATCATAGTGTAGCAGCAAAATGGTAGAAAATCCAGACGACAGCACCATCCAGGCCAGAGCGTCACTGTAGACCTTCACATGTCAGGGGGGGGGACAGAAGGACCACCCGGACGAAGAACCACCACGGACGGAGACGAATTACCCGGCGGTGGGTACAAAGGGACAAGACCATCCCAGGACGAAGGTTTGTTTCTTTTTCGATGGTTCTGGCGGTGGTTCAGAAACAGGTTGAAGGTCAGCGGTGATGTGGCGAAAATAAAATAAAAACCTGATGAATGGGATGACGAACTGGGTGCAGGTGTGCGAAAAAGGGCATCCGCTGAGTCCTTTTGTCGCTGGTCCATTCTGTCATGGGGTGGGATGATGGTAGGACTCAAATGCAGGGAATGCAAAAATATGATTTAATAAAATAAAGTCCAGTTGAAAATAAACTCAACATCCAGAATACAGAACCAGGAACATAAGACAAACTTGACATGACGAAACTGGACGATTGCATAACAATGGACCAGCAAACATGTGGGCGAGGGGCACAGGGGTATATAGCAGGGACACAGGTGAAACACATCAGGGCGGGGCAGACAATCAAGACAGGGGAAAACGCACAGAAGTTCAAACTCAAAACCACACCACACGAGAAAAAATGGTCAAAATAAAACCAAGTACAATATAACAAAAATCCACACCGTGACATTATATATGGAACGGGCTTATATACGGAACGCTTATATACGGAATGCTCCTATTGGAAACTGCATATATGCGTTCTGCTTATATCGGGAAAGCTTATGTATTAAAATAAATAAATATAAATTAAATATAAATGAATTATAAATATAGATATAATATAAATAATAAAAAAATAAATAATAATAATAATTAATAATAAAAAAGGCAGGCTCTGTTGGATCCCTCACACTGGACTGTAAGCTTTCAGTTTTAATACTCCGCACTTGGGACTGCGGGCTCAGCTAAATCCTCTCACTTGGACCGTTAAAAACCTGGTTTAAATCCCTCAACTGGACTGCAGCTCTCGGTTTAATCCCTCACTTGGACTACAAGCTCTCAGTTATAAATCCTCTTTTAGGACTGGGGGCAATATCGATTCCCTCACTCTGGATACAAGCTCTCAGATAATCCCTCACCTCGGACTAACGGTCGGTTTAACTCCCCACACCGACTGCAGGCTCTCAGTTAAACGCCTCACTTGGACTGCGGGCTCTGTTTTAATACCTCACTTTTGGACTGCAAGCTCTATTTAACTCCCCTCACATTAGACTGCAAGCTCTGTTAAGGTCCCTCGCGTCTCGTGTCCCGCAACCTCTTCCCGGCTCTCCGTGAGCCACAAGTCGGCACGCGGCTCGGGCGCGGGAGGTGTCGTGGGTAACGTTATTGGCCCTGCTCTCCGTCCCGCTCTAACCCGATGGGTCGCCACCCGCAAGCACTCCAGGAGAAGCGTTCTGATACTCGTCCTCTCTGTCCCGGCTCCCCTCTGTTGCATCTCCCGATGATTCCCTCGTAGTCAACCCACCCTCAGACTTCTCCGGGGGCTCTCTCCGCAAGCTCAGGCCCACCTTTCTGCCCTCGGATTCCTCCACTCTGGAAAGACCACAGGCCCCCAACGCTCTGGTGTTTCTCGGCAGCGCCTCCGTCGCGCGCGCCATGGAGGCCTCCCTCCGCTGGAAAGCTCGAACGCATCCGCGCTTTCGCCCGGTCTGCTTGGCCTTCCCGTTCCTTCGAGGCGTCCCTGCTTCCCTCCTTCGGGATCTTAATTATGCGTCGTATCATTCCCCAAGGTCGTTCTTTTATTCCAGACTCCTCTCCCTCGCCGGCTCCGTCTCCTCCCTCAATGACGCTGTTGCCCACACGGCGGGGCGCGCTCCGACCTGGCGTTCCGTGTCCCGTCTGCAGAGCCGCTTGGATGGTGTATCTCGTTTTTTTTTACAAGTGACGTCATCCTGTCTCAGATGCCCCGCGGGTCTCTCGGACGCAGCCCCGTCCGGTGGGTTTTGGGGGTTTTCCAGGACCAGTGGTTTTCCGGGCCCCGGCCCGACGCTTTCCCTCGAAGCATCTCCTCCGGCTCCACGAGATATATCCGTTAACCGTAGCCTGCGTGGGCGGAACATAGGCATAGAAATGGATTTCGTGATGTGCGACAACCTCGACGTCATTGAATAATTAACAAAGGTAGTTCATCCTTTCCCCAAATCACATCTCCTAGACGCATCACACGGCTCCTCAGTCCCGAAACTATTTATCATTCACTGCTCGTCACGTCCTCGTCCACCTAAACTGTCTTGCTGACTCTCTCTCTCGCTTTTAAATTCCAGGAAGTTCTGACGCTCTCTTGCCCTTCTGCCTTATCATCGCCATGCAGATCCCTGCACGGAATCCCTGCCCCGGCCTAGTCCTCGTTCTTCACCTTCTCTCCTCCGCTGCATCCTACATGAAAATGGGTTTTACGATAAGCGAATTCACTAACCCACACCACCTTCAATGCAGCCAGACATTGCTTCTCGACCTGTCTTACTTATCCCGACTCCTTCAACCTCACCTCAAGCATTCCAACGCAATTGCGGCGGTGGGAGGGAGTGGGGGGGGCGGCGGGGGGGGTCGTAATATAGTTATAGCTCGGTTGACATTTCTCTCCGTCCCTACAGGATACAAGGACGCTTACACTCGCCTCCGCTCTCGGAAAGGAGATTCAACGGTCCGTTATTTCTTACACCCGATAACCTCCGATGTCCTCCAAATGGTTCAGAGCCCAACTCAAGTCCGTACTGCTGCTTTGAAACCTGTCTCCCATTCTTACACAGCCCACTCTCTCGGAATTAGGGCGCCGCCACGCTCGCCGCGTCCCTGGGGCTCCCCCATTCCGCCCTCAGCAGCTGGGCGCTGGTCATCATCGGCCCTCTCCTCATACATCAGGCCTGACACTTGACCATTCTGGCGCCCAGCGTCTCTTTGCATCTCCATAAAACACTTCAAACTTCCTGGTGCGGCAGCAGTGAGTATCCGCAAGTTTTGGTACAGTATATAGCGGCACATTATATAGTGATAGCGGTCACAGTATATAGCGATAGCGGTCACAGTATATTAGCGATAGCGGTCACAGTATATAGCGATAGCGGTCACAGATAGAGCCAAGTTCTCAGTTCTGTCCCCTCCAAACCAGGTGCAAAACTCCATCTAACTCACAGCTTTTTGGGGATTGGCGACGCTCCATCACAGGAGATCTCCGATCTGAAGGCCGCACCGGGGCCTAGGGCGCCAAAACCTCCCAATAAAAATACTCAAATAACTTCTTGTTTTCTCGTCTCTCCAAATTGTAATGCAGCCGCGGAAATTCAATTGGTAGACGTAGCAAAAGTTACCCCTCCAGGCCGTTCCACATTCCCAGCCTATCGCACTGCAAACGCCCCCTTCCAATCACCGCACCGGCTGGAGCCGCTTAAGAAAGCGGAGAAACTCCCACTCTTCGGGGGTGGGGTCCCTGTCTTCGAAGCCTTGCAGCACCGGCCTCCCACTCCTCCTCTTCACCCTGCCTCCAATCTGCCAGTCAATCTGCTTCCCGCTGCCAAATGCCGCACTGTGCCTAGGGTCCCGGGGGCTTGGGCGCGCTCCTTCGCAGGCGCCTCTCCGATCTAGACGGCCGCAACGGGACCTAGGGCGCCAAACCTCCTCCATAAAATACTCAAATGCTTCTTGTTTTCTCGTCTCTCCAAATTGAATTCAGTTCAATTTACATATAATTGTTATATAGCCTTAATCACAGCAGCAGTTGTCGCAAAAGACTTTACAAACAAGGAAATGCAATTAATATAAAACACATCGGGCAATAGGGAGCAGGACTACAAATGCACATAGATGTTTTTCATAAATGTCATAGAGGTCTCTAAATGGACTCGCAGTTAATCTGTACTTGATCAGCAAGGATCCACTCAAAAAAGGTGTGGGACAAAGTGCGAGAAACCTCAGGGAGAGAGATCCACTTCCATGGTTGTCAGGCTGTAGAACCAGGAGTCAGGTTGTGGAGACAGGACTGCAGGCTGTGGGTGCCGGAAGAGGCTCCCAGTGGTGAGATGAGTGCGCCCCTCAAGTCACAGTGCGGGCAAAGGACGGTTACCAGGTAGCGTGATTGCTAGATTTTTCCAAAATTGGGGGGTTTGACTGAGTTGTTTTTTTTCTGGTACTAGGTAGGCTGCCCACCCCTTTTGTAGTTCCATTATATTAAAAATACTTTTCTCTGGTTTAAACAAGAATTACAGTTATATTTGGCCTTCATACACTTGCCAGAGCAGTTTTTGTTTTCCTTAATTACTTCAAGCTGTAAGTTATAGAGAACATCTTTCACTATCATCTTGAAAGTGCAATACACAAGTGTTTTTTCTGAGTTCTGTTCCAGCGATACGGTCACCCTTAAACGGACTACACAAAAGCTGATCTGGAAATCTGTTTAATCCCACATAAAAGATGTTGACCTGGAGCCTTGAATTCGTAAAGCACCAAAGCAAACAAACTCGCTGTATATCACTGTTCACTAAATAACAGGGTCTATTCGGATGGAAGGACATTAGGAATACAGTTAAGTGTTCTTTCTTTGCTTGGAAAAGTTGTTCTCTGCATTTGGATCATCCTTCGATGCCAGTAGGGCCATCGAAACAGTGCTGCAAGAAAAACATTGGGGCTGCAATGTTCAGTGGGAACAAAGCCACAATGCGTCCATAAGCGGATTTCGGCAGAAACTACTTGTTACTGGTGTTGCATCCTCTATGTGGACAGACTCACACTCACTTGTCTTAGGTGCTATTATGTTTGACTGTTGGCCATTTAATATGTAGATATGCAATTCTGACATGATTTTTGAAACAACCACACATTAGCTGAGGAAGGCAGGAACAGCAGGAGGACCAGTCATCCAAAAATTATGACCACAGCGAGGTCCAGGTCCAAGAAGGCAGGAGAAATATTGACAGAGCTTAGAATATAAAGCAAAACAGGACATAGCCAATAGACCCAAGACTTTGAAACTAATAACTTCAGAAGGCCGGTACAGTAAACTGGTCTGCCCACTGAGTTTAAGGCTGGACGGCTAACACCATGGCCTCAGGCTCCTTGCACAAATAAAAAATAAAAATCCACCATAACTGCTTTTTTATAATGATTTACAGTGGGTCTGCACAGGGATGCAAAACATTGTCTGTAGCTTTTTCATGATAATAAATACATAAAACACCTTTTAGTCAGACTGTAAACAACTCAGATTCAGATTCATTTAGTTGCCTTGTGCAGTAAAACCACTTGAAAAACTGTGCAAGACTACCCCAGTGTGCACCAGACAGAGAGACGGCACACACCAGAGCATTGCCACGAACAAGGACGAGAGCAATGACTACATTCCGTTACAAACCAGGACTGCAAAAAACTAGTAAACGTAATCAACTTTCGACTGTTTCTATTCGTCAATTGATTATGTGATTGTTCATCAGTTAAAAAAAGCATTGGATTGATAACATAATCGTCATGGATTATACTGCACTAAATTGTGATGATTTCTGAATTCTTTTTACACTAATAAAACTAAGGTTGATCAGGGTTAATGAGAAGTAGCTCTTGATTGATAAAGTGTGAGCACCCAGTTGTAGGTGTAAATTATCCAAAACAGTCTTTATGGCCTAAGATTGTACTGTATATACTTTGGCACTGCATAGGAGTACTTTACCATTTCTACATACAGTACAGGTTGGGTTTTTACACAGATTTTTATTCACAAAATGGTCAACTACTTAAGACTGTTAGTGACAGCTGTAATTTAAGCCCTAATTGTGATATAAGCGATTAATAAATATGTACGTGGTATGCTTCGTAATTGCATCACGAATTGAATCTTAATTGTCAAGTTGCAGTCGAGTATGTCCAAATCCATTGTTTGAAGACTTCTCTGTCAGGCACTCTTCAGCTGTGTGGGATGTGGATATTACCATAATATTGCATGGTTTCAGATGTGTTTTATTGGATTTTATTATGTCATGCTGGCACAAAGAAAAACTGTGGTGCATCTGGTTTGTGCTTTTGGCTTGCAGTACAGATCAACACATCTCAGAGCAGAGGGGAATCCAGTATCAAAGTGCTGACTGGTAAGACGCTATTCGCAGGGGAAGTAACGTGGGAGCTCACCATGTAAAAAAAACTTTAAATATTTATCCAATACAATAGTCTTGCGTCACAGTAGTGCTGTTGTTGTGGTATGGGAAATCACTAACATGTCATGAATGTTGACACACACACAGTATTAATTGGAAGTCATGCCACATATTCACAGACTGCATGCAAGATGCCATTCGAGCCAATATTCCATTCCAACTGAGATTATTAACAAAACCACAAGAGTTTTAACATTGAAATGAAGACGGAAGGTTGATACCGCCAAATATGTCTCCACAGTTAGTGTTTGGCATTTTTGGGTACAATGTTAATATGTAATCAATCAATTCTTAACTTCATCTACTTGCTGTGTGCAGAAATAGCATTGCAAGTCACTGTTCACAAAGCTTGCCGTTTCCACTAAGGTAGTTTCATAAATGCATTTTATTTCAATCTAAAAAATAGGCGGCTAGTTGAGGGTTTATGCGGGTTTTAATCTGACAAGCACAGAGGGAGCGTCATGACCAGCCAGCTGCAGTAGCTCAATGAAAAACAACCAAGAACTCACACTATGAATAAATCTCAGTGGAAAAAACTCACATATAAAAAACTGCTCCCATCAAAGATGTAAGCAAGCACAGTTAGTTCTTCAAACTGGAGATTACGTTCAAGCTACCCAGATGTTTTTTATTCCCTCGAGACAAATGATATACATGGGTGTAATTCTTACATAGGTATGGAAGTATGCTGCACGTTTCACTTGTCTTCTTGTGTACAAAGTAGGCTCATTTTAATGTTAAAAAGAAAAAAGAAACATTTTTATTGTACAGCAGTGCATGGTACTGTCCATGGTACTGTCCATGGTCTGAACTACTCATAGATTCTTATGGTGTTGTTATCAAAAAGGAGGCTGTGCATCCAAATTAATATATTGCAAATCTAGCATTTAATTTACACATTTAAAATTAATGTTACTTTTTAAATTGACTTTATGGTACTTATTTTGGAGCCTGTTTAAATGCCTCTCTCTCTATGGTGTGGAATAGTTTTGAACCATGCAGTTCGCAGATTGGGCAAAGGGGTCATTTGCCGGACAGCGCCAATGCTGCTTAGCTTACAACTTGAGATACAGGGAAAATAACCCATCCACCCAAATAATCACTTGGGTGGATGGGTTATTTTTCCTGTTCTCAAGTTGTATGCCTCAGCAGCATTGGCGCTGTCCGGCAAATGACCTTTGCCCTATATGGAAAACTGCAGGGTTCAAAAACTATTCCCAAAACCATAGATGAAGAGGGCATTTAAATAGGCTCCAAAATAGTACCATAAATTGAATTTAAAAAGTAAACATTAATTTAAAATGTTGTATTTAATGCTTAAGATTGCATATATTATTTTGGATGCACAGCCTACTTTTTGATAACATACACCATTGTTTATATGTGTAGTTCAGGGACCATGGACAGTACCATGGACAGTCCTTGCACTGCTGTACAATTTAAAATGGTTTTTTTTTTCTTTTTACATTAAATGAGTACTTTTGTACACATGAAGACAAGTGAAGTGCGCATATTTCCTTTCCTATGTTTAAGATTTACACCCATGTATATCATTGTCTCTCGAGGGAATAAATAACATTGGGCTAGCTTTGAATCGTTAATCTCCAGATTGAAGAACTAACTGTGCATGCTTACTTTCTTTGATGGAGCTGCTTTTGTATATGTGAGTATTATTCCACTGGAGATTTATTGCATAGGTGGTGAGTTCTTGTGTTTTTCATGAGAGCTATGGCAGCTTGGCTGGTCATGACGCTCCCTCTGTGCTTGTCAGATTAGAACCGCATAGACCCTCAAACTAGCCGCCTATTTTTGATTGCTAATAAGAATGCATTTATGAAAAAACTACCTACAGTGGAAACGGGCAAAGCTTTGTGAACGGACTTGCAATTTGCTTTTCTGGCTCAAGCAGTGTGATGAAGTTTGAGAATGATTGATTACATATTATTTTGTACCAAAAATGCACAAAACACTAAACTGTGAGACATATTGAGGCGGTAACAACCTCCGTCTTCAGTTTCAATGTTAAAAAACTCTTGTGTTGTTAATATCTCAGTTGGATGGAATTTTTGTCTCGGAAAAATGGCCATCTGCATGCAGTTTGTGATAGTGGGCATGACTTTCAATTATACTGTGTGTGTGTTCAACATTCATGAATGTTGTGATTTCATCACACACAACAGCACTACTGTGACGGCAAGACTATTGTATTGGATAAATATTTAAGCTTTAAGCATGGTGAGCTCCCAAGCTTTTCCCTGCGCAAGCGTCTTCCAGTCTGCACTTTGATACTGGATTCCCCCTCTCTCTGAGATGTGTTGCTCTGACTGCAAGCCAAATGCACAAACCAGATGCACCACAGTTTTTTTCTTTGTGCCAGCTGTCAATTAAAATCAATAAAACACATCTAAACATGCAATTTATAGGTAATATCCACATCCACACAGTGAAGTGTGCTCTGTACAGTAGAAGAGTCTTCAAACAATTGGATTTGGACATACTCGACTGCAACTTGACTTTATGATTCAATTCGTGATGCAAATTGACGAAGCATACCACGTAGCATTATTATTAATCGCTTATTCAACAAATTCTGGCTTTAAATTAACAGCTGTCACTAACAGTTATTTAATTGTTGACCATTTTGTGATAAATCTGTGTAAACAAACCCAACAACTGTACTGTATGTATAAATGGTAAGTACGCCTAGTGCAGTGCCCCAAAGTATATACAGTCTATCTAGGCCATAAAGTCTGTTTTGGATATTATCACTACAACTGGGGTGCTCACACTTTATCCAATCAGAGCTACTTCTTCCATTAAACCCTGGATCAACCTTAGTTTTATTGTGTAAAAGAATCAGAAATCTCACAATTATAGTGATGAGTATATTTTTTTTTTTTTTTTCCTTGGGGGTGATGATATGTATCAATCCAATGCTTTTTACTGATGAACAATAACAAATCAATTGACGAATAGAAACAGTCGAAAGTTGATTACGTTTCCTAGTTTTTGCAAGTCCTGGTTTGTACGAGTTAGTCATTGCTCTCGTCTTGTTCAGTGGCAAGAGCTCTGGTGTTTTTGTGCCGTCTTCTTGTCTGTGTGCCACTGGGGGTAGTCTTGCACAGTTTTTCCAAAGTGTTTTTACTGCAAATGGCATCTAAATGAATCATGAATCAGGTTGTGTACAGTTCTTGACTAAATGGTGTTTTAATGTATTTTATTATCATGAATAAGCTACATGAAAATGTTTTGCTATTCCCTGTGCAAGACCCACGTATCATTTTAATAAAGCAGTTTGGTGGATTTTTAGTTTTTATTTGTGCAGGAGCCTGAGGCCATGTGTGTTAGCGTCAGCCTTAAATTCAGAGGGAGACCAGAGTTACTGTAACCGGCCTTCTGTGTTAATTGTTTCAATGTCTTGGGTCTATTGGCTATGTCTGTTTTGCTTATAGTCTAGCTCTGGTCAATATTTCTCCTGCCTTCTGGACCTGGACACTCGCTGTGGTCATAATTTTTGATGACTGGTCCTTGCTGTATCTGCCTTCTCGCTAATGTGGTGGTTGTTTCAAAAGGTCTTGCAGAATTGCTATTCTACATATTTCAATGGCCAAAGTCCAAACATAAGAGCCTGAAACAAGTGTGTGTGGAGTCTGTCCACTAGAAGCATTGCTAACACCACAGTAACAAGTAGTTCTGCCGAACTCCGCTTATGGACGCATTGTGGCTTTGTCCACTGAACATTGCAGCCCCTATGTTTTTTCTTGCTTGCACTGTTCGATTGCCCTAACTGGCATTCGAAGGATGATGTCAAATGCAGGAGAACAAATTCAATCACTAAGAAAGGAACTCCTTTAACTGTTAGTCTATGTCCTACTATCAGAATCAGACCTGTTTATTTAGTGAACAGTGATATACAGGAGATTTGTTGCTTTGTGCTTACGAATCTCAAGGCTCCAGGTCAACATCTATTATGTTGGGATTAAAACAGATTTCCAGTTCAGCTTTTGGGTAGGTCCCGTTTATGGGTGACCGTAGCTCTGGAACAGAACTCAGAAAAAAAACGACTTGTGTATGTGCCTTTCAAGAATGAAAAGTGTAAAGATGTCTCTATAAACTACAGCTTGAGTAATTAAGGGAACAAAAAAAACTGCTTGGGCATGTGTATGAAGGCCAAATAGAACTGTAATCTTGTTTAAACCAGAGAAAAGTATTTTTATTATAATGGAACTACAACGTGGCAGCCTACCTAGGTTCCAGAATAAAAAACTCTCAGTTCAAAATCCCCCAATTTTGGAAAATCTACAATCACGCTCCTGGTAAACCGTCCTTTTTCCTTTGGACCTGCAACTGATGAACTTGTGGGCTGCACTCATTCCCCGCCTGGGGTGCCTCTTCCGGCACGCCACAGCCGCAGTCTGGTTCCCCAACCTGACTCCTGGTTCTACAGCCTGTCAGACCATGGGAGTGGATCTCTCTCCCTGAGGTTTCTCACATCTTTTTCCCCACACCTTTTTTGAGTGGATCCTTGCTGATAAGTACCCAGTGATTATATGGGTGCATTTTAGAGACCTCTATGGACATTTATTAACATCTATGTGCTTTTGTTAGTCCTGGCTCCCCTATTGCCCGAAGTGTTTTATTTAATTGCATTTCTTGGTTTGTAAAGTCTTTTGCGACAACTGACTGCTGTTGATTTATGGCTTATACAATTATTGATAATTGAACTGAATTCAATTTGGAGAGACGAGGAAAACAAGAAGCTTTTGAGTATTTATTGGGAGGTGGTATTTGGCGCCTAGGCCCGGGTGCGGCCGTCAGATACGGAGAGGCTCCATGCGATGGAGCGCGCCAAAGCCCCGGGACCTAGGCACGGGTGGCGGCATTTGGCAGCGGAAGCAGATTGAAGGCAGATTGGAGGAGGGTGAAGAGGAGGAGGAGAGGGGAGGCGGTGGCCTGCCAAGGCTTTCGAGAAGTCCGAGAGGGGAGTTCTCGCTTTTAAGCGGCTGCCTGGCCGGTCGCGGTTGATTGGAAGGGGGGTTTGCAGTGCGAGGAGGTCTGGGGATGTGAACGGGCTGGAGGGGAGTAATTTGGCTGACGTCTACCAAAATGAATTTCCGCGGGCTGCATTTCAATTTGGAGAGAGACGGAGAAAACAAGAAGCCTTTTGAGTATTTATTGGGAGGTTTGGCGCCCTAGGCCCCGGTGAGCCTTTCAGATCGGAGAGGCTCCTGTGAGGAGCGCGCCAATCCAAAAGGCTATTGTGTGAGTTGATGGAGTTTTGCAGCTGGTTTGGATGGGGCTACAAGAACGTTCGAGACTGCTCTATGTCTTTTGTGACCGCCTATCGCTATATACTGTGACAGCTATCGCTATATACTGTGCCGCTATCGCTATATACTGTGACGCTATCACAATATACTGTGACGCTATAATTCTGTGACCAAAACTTGCGGAGACTCAGCTGCTGCCGCCACCTGGATGTTTTGCAAGTGTGTTTATGGAGATGCCCAAGAGGCGCTGGGCTGCAGAGATGGTCGAAGTGTCAGGCCTGATGTATGAGCGAGAGGGCCGATGGGACCAGCGGTCCACAGCTGCTGGAGGGCGGAATGGGGGAGCCCCAGGGACGCCGGCTCGGTGGCGGCGCCTATCCGAGAGGAGTGGCTGTGTAGAGGATGGGGAGAAGGTACAAGCCGCTGGTACGGAATTGAGTTGGGCTTCTGAAACAGTTGGAGGAATTCGGGGAGGTTATCGGGGAGTAAGGAAATAGGTCGTTGAGATCTCTTTCCAGAGAGCGGAGGCGAGTGTAATGCGTCATGGATCTGTAGGGACTTTACAGGGAGAATCGAGTGCGTGTTAGAAGTGTCAGACGAGCTATTAACTTTATGACGAGCGCTTGCGTTTGGAATGCTTTGAGGTGGAGGTTGGAAGTAGTCGGATAGTAGACAGGTCGGAAGGAAGGCAATGTCTGGGCTGCATTGAGGTGTGTGGTGGTTAGTAATTGCTTATGCGTGTAAGAAGCCCATTTTCATGTAGGATGCAGCGGAGGAGAGAAGTGAAGAGACGGAGGGACTAGGGCCGGGCTGCGAGGGAGATTCCTGTGCAGGGGATCTGGCATGGCGATGGATTCGGCAGAAGGGCAGAGGCGTCAGAAACTCCTGGAATTTAAAGCGATGAGAGAGAGTCAGCAAAGACAGTTAGGTGACGAGGGACGTGACGACGCAGTGGATGATAAATTGTTCGGGCTGAGAGCCGTGTGATTGCGTCTAAGGAGGATGTGATGTGGGGAGAGGATGAACGACCGTTTGTTAATTATTTCAATGACGTCGAGGTTCGTCGCACATCACGGAAATCCTTTTCTATGCACGTATGGTTCCGCAGCACGCAGGCTACGGTTACGGGATATATCTCGTGAGGAGCGCGGGGCGATGCTTCGAGGGTAAGCGTCGGGGCCGGGGCCCGGGGCGGAACCATGGTCCTGGAAAAACCCCCAAAACCCACGGTACGGGGGCTGGTCCGTGAAGAACCGCGGTGGCATCTGAACAGGATGACGTCACTGTAAAAAAAAAAGGAGGTACACATCCCAGCGGCTCTGCAGACGGGGACGGAACGCCAGGTCGGGAGCGGCGCCCGAGTAGTGGGCAGGACCAGCGTCATTGAGGGAGGAGACGGAGCCGGCGAGGGAGCGGAGTCTGGAATTAAAAGAACGAACCTTGGGGAATGATACGGACGGGCATAATTAAGAATGCCCGAGGCAGCGGAAAGGAGCAGGGACGCCTCGAAGTGACGGGAAGGCAAGCAGACCGGGAGAAAGCTCGCGGATGCGTTCGAGCTTGTACAGCGGAGGGAGGCCTCCATGGGCGTGTTGACGCGTTCGTCGACGGGCGAGAGTGCCGAGAAAAACTCCAGATCGTTGGCGGGGCTGTGGTCTTGCCGGAGTGGAGGAATCCGAGGGCAGAGAAGGTGGGCCGGAGTGCGGAGAGTGCCCCCGGAGCAGTCCTGAGGGTGGGTTGACTACGAGGGGAATCATCGGGGAGATGCAGGACAGAGGGGGAGCGGGACAGGAAGAGGGACGAGTATCAGACGCTTCTTCTGGAGTGCTTTGCGGGGGGGGGTGGCGAGCCCATCGGGGTTAGAGCGGGACGGAGAGAAGGGGCCAATAACGTGCCCACGGATCACCTCCCGCCGCCCCGAGCCGCGGTCCGACTTGGGCTCAGGAGAGCCGGGGAAGAGGTTGCGGGACTCGAGACGCGAGGGACTAAACGAGCTTGCAGTCTAATTCGTGTGAGGGTTTAAAATAGAGCTGCAGGTCCAAGTGAGGTATTAAAACTGAAGCCCGCAGTCCAAAATGTGAGGCGTTTAATGAGAGCCTGCAGTCCGGTTTGTGTGAGGGAGTTAAACGACCTGTAGTCGAGGTGAGGGATTTATTGATGAGCTTGTAGTCCAGAGTGAGGGATTTCAATATTGCCGCAGTGCCTAAGAGGGATTTATAACTGCGAGCTTGTTGTCCAAGTGTGGGATTATACCGAGAGCTGCAGTCCAGTGTGAGGGATTTAAATCAGGTTTTCGGGCCAGTGAGGGATTAATGAGCCCGACAGTCCAAGTGAGGAGTTTAAACTGAAAGCTTACAGTCCGGTGGGGTTCCAACAGAGCTTGCTGTTTTTTATTATATTATTATTATTATTATTTTTTTATTTATTTATATTTATCTATATTTATATTTATTATATTTATTTATATTTATTTATTTTTTTACATAAGCGTTCCAGATATAAGCGAGTACATATATGCAGTTCCAATCATGAGCAGTTCCATATATAAGCAGTTCGCGTATTATAAGCCGTTCCATATATATGTCACGGTGTGGATTTTGGTATTTTGTACTTTTGTGTTTTATTTTGACATTTTTTCTCTGTGGTTTGTGTGTGAGTTTGAACTTCTGTGCTGTTGCCCCTGTCTTGATTGTTGCCCCGCCCTGAGTGTTTCACTGTGTCCCTGTCTATAAATACCTGTGCCCCTCTCCACATGTTGCTGTCATTTGTTATGTCAAGCGTCCTGTTTCGTCATGTTCCAAGTCTGTCTTTGTTCCTGGTTCTGTATTCTTGGATTTTGTGTTAGTTTTCACCTGTAGATTTTATTTTTATTAAATCATTATTTTTTGCATTCCTGACATTTGAGTCCTCCTTCATCCACCCCCATACAGAGATGGGACCACGACAAAAGGACTCAGCGGAATGCCCTTTTTCCACACCTGCTCCAGTTCGACCATCCCTTTTCATCAGGTTTTTATTGTATTTCGCCTCATCACGTGACCTCTCAACCTCGGTTTTATGGAACCACCGCCAGACATACAACACTTGTCTGGGGTGGTTATGTCCCTTTTCTACCACCGCGGGTATTGTCTCGTCCCGGGGGTGCGGTCTTCTGTCCGGGGTGTCTTCTGTCCCCCACCCCCCTGACATGTTGGAGGGAAGGTCTACAGTGACGCTCTGGCATGGATGGTGCTGTCTGTTGGATTTTCTACCAGTTTGGCTGTTACCTATGATGACCTTCTTTTCCCTTCACCCGTTGCCACCGCCAGACATGGATCTCCGTTCTGGGGTGGTTTCTGATCCTGTTGACTGCGTCACCGCCGGACATATCGTTTCGTCGGGGTGAGCCAGACCTTTTGTGAAGGTCATCACTGGGTTCTAGTTCCCGCCTCGATTCTGGTCCTTCGGGACATTGCCTCTGGTCTGTGGTTGTTCATACCTCTGGGACTGCCCCCTCCACCCCCTGGTCGTGTTTATTTTCTGGGGGACATCTGGGAGCTGTCCCCTTGGTAGGGGGGGTACTGTACGGTGGATTTTGTTATTTTGTACTTTTGGTTTTATTTTGACATTTTTCTCTGTGGTTTGGGTTTTGAGGTTTTGAATTCTGTGCAGTTTCCCCTGTTCTTGTTTGTCTGCCCCGCCTGATGTGTTTGCACCTGTGTCCCTGTCTATAATTTCCCTGTGCCCCTCTACACATGTTGCTGGTCCATTGTTATGTCAAATGTCCTTGTTTCGTCTCGTCAAGTTCTGTCTTTGTTCCTGGTTCTGTTATCTTGGATTTTGCCCCCCCCCCCCCCCAGCTCTCTCCCCCTCCCCCCCAGCTGCCGACCGCACCCCTACCCGCCCCCCCGCGCTCCACTGCCTCGCCCCCCCCCAACGACAAGACGAGAGACAACATTAATCATTATTTTTTTGCATCCTGCATGTGAAGTCCTCCAGCATTCCCACGCGTTGCGCATCCCTGCCTCCTCGTGCGGTACGGCGTGGTCCCGTTGTGTTGTCCCTTGTCTTCTGGCGTTGATGGGTAGTATGCGGGTACGATTATTTCCCACTCGCATTGTTATGCAGGCTCAGTTCGCCCGCGCTTTGTACTGCAGGTAGTTGGCCGTGCATTGGTGGGCATGCTCCAGTTTAAAGCCTCGCATTGGTCTGCAGGCTCTCTGTAAACCAAGCTCCGTTTTAATCCTTCAATTGACTGCAAGCTCCGTTTATTCCTCACATTGGACTGCAAGATTCAGTTTAATCCTCACATGGACTGCGGTGCTCTCAGTTTTAATCCCTCACTTTGGCCTGCAGGCTTCTTTAAATCCCTACTCTGGACTACAGGAAGCTCTGTTTAAATCCCTCTCTTGGACTGCAAGCCCGTTTAATTCCCTCTTGGACTGCCGAGCTCACCAAATTGAATCCCTCACATTGGACTTGCGGAGCTTCCCAGGTTATCCCGCACTGGGAACTGCTTATATCTGGAACTGCTTATATCTGGAGATGTTATACGTACTGGAACTGCTTCAATGCGGGAACTGCTGTATATATGGAAAAATGTATAATGGGACTGCTAATATTGTCATTGGGGTGGGATGATGGGAGGACTCAAATGCAGGATGACCAAAAAATAATGGATTAATAAACTAATAAAGTCCAGGTGAAACTAAACTAAATCCCAAGAATACAGAACCAGGAACAAAGGACAGAAACTTGACATGACGAAACAGGACATTGACATAACAATGGTCCTGCAACATGTGGTGAGGGGCACAGGGGTAATATAGAAAGGGACACAGGTCTGATACCACATCACGGGCGGGGCAGACAATCAAGACAGGGAAACAGCACAGATGTCAACTCAAAACAAACCACAGAGAAAAAATGTCAAAATAAAACCAAAAGTACAAAATAACAAAAATCCACACCGTGACAGTTACCCCCCCTCCAAGGGACAGCTCCCAGATGTCCCCAGAAAATAAACACGAGCCAGGGGGGTGGAGGGGGCAGTCCAGAGGTAGGAAACAACCCCCCCCCAAAACAGGGGGGGGAAACCCCCCAGGGGAGGCATGTTCGATGGACAGAATCGAGGGCGGGAACTAGAATATCCAGTGATGACCTTCCACAAAAGGGTCTGTCACCCCGAACGAAGACGAATGTCCGGCGGTGACGCCAGCAACAGATCAGAAACCACCCCGACGGAGATCCATGTCTCTGGCTGGTGGGCAAACGGGTGAAGGAAAGAGAGCGTCATCATAGGGTAGCAGCCAAAATGGGTAGAAAAATCCGACAGACAGCACCATCCAGGCCAGAGGGTCACTGTAGGACCTCTCAAACATGTCAGGGGGGGGGACAGAAGACCACCCCGGACAGGAAGGACCACCCCGGACGGGGGGGGGGGGGGGGGGGGGGGGGGGGGGGGGGGGGCAGTCGAATACCCGGCTGTGGTAACAAAGGGACAAGACACCCCAGACGAAGGGTTGATGTCTCTGGCGGTGGTTCCAGAAACAGGGTTGTGAGGTCGCAGGTGATGAGGGCGAAAATTAAATAAAAAACCTGATGAATTGGGTGACAAACTGGAGCAGGTGTGGAAAAAGGCAATCCGCTGAGGTCCTTTGTCGCGGGTGGTCCATTCTGTCATGGGTGGGATGTGGAGGACTCAAATGCCGGAATGCAAAAATAATGATTTAATAAAATAAACGTCAGGTGAAAACTAAAACTCAAAATCAAGAATACAGAACCAGAACAAAGACAGAACGTGAGCATGACGAAACAGGACATTGACATAACAATGACAGCAACATGTGGAGAGGGGCAAGGGTAATTATAGACAGGGACACAGGTGAAACACATCAGGGCGGGGGCAGACCAGTCAAGCAGGGGAAAAGACAGAAGTCAAACTCAAAACCAAACCACGAGAAAAAATGTCAAATTAAAGACCAAAGTACAAAATAACAAAATCAACCGTGAATATCATGGAAACGGCTTATATACGGATCTGCTTATACTATGGAACTGCTCATATTGGAACTGCTATCATGGTAACTGCTTATATCTGGATACGCTTATGTATAAAATAAATAAATATAAATAAATATAAATAAATATAAATATAGATTAATATAAATAAATAATAATAATAATAATAATTAACTAATAATAAAAAAACTGCAGGCTCTGTTGGATCCCTCACACTGGACTGTAAAGCTTTCAGTTTAAAAATCCTCACTTGGACTGCGGGACTCAGTTAATCCCTCACTTGGACGTAAATCTGTTTAAATCCCTCACACTGGACTGCTGCTCTAGGTTTAATCCCTCACTTGGCTACAAGCTCTCAGTTATAAATCCCTCTTTTAGGACTGCGGGCAATATTGAATCCTACTCTGGCACAAGCTCTCTGTAATCCTCACTCGGACTAAGTCGTTTAAACTCCCTCACACGGACTGCAGGCTCTCAGGTTAAACGCCTCTCTTTGGACTGCGGCTCATTTTTAATGCCTCATCTTTGGACTGCAAGCTCTATTAAATCCTCACATTAGACTGCAAGCCTCTGTTTAGGTCCTCGGCGTCTCGTGTCCGCAAACCTCTTCCGGCTCTCGTGAGCCCCAAGTCGGCACGGGCTCTGGCGGGGAGGTGTCCGTGGGCTACGTTATTGGCCTTCTCTCCGTCCCGCTTACCCGATGGGCTCGCCACCGCAAGCACTCCAGGAAGAAGCGTTGATATCGTTCTCTCCTTTCCCGGCTCCCTCTGTCCTGCATCTCCCCAATGATTCCCTCTGTAGTCAAACCCACCTCAGGACTGCTCCGGGGGCTCTCTCGCAAGCTCAGGCCCCCTTCTCTGCTCGGATTCTCCACTCCGGACAGGACCACAGGCCCCGCAACGCTTCTGGATGTTTTCTCACCGGCATCCGCCCCGTCACCGCGACGCCATGGAGGCCTCCTCCCGCTGGACAAGCTCGACGCATCCGCGCTTGTCTCCGGTCTGACTTGGCCTTCCGTCTCTTCGAGGCGTCCCTGCTCTCCCTCCTCGGGTCTCTTTATTATGCCCCCCCCCCCCACCCCCCCCCCCCCCCCCCACTCCCCAGTCCGTATCATTCCCCAAGGTTCGTCTTTAATTCAGACTCCTCAACCCTCGCCGGCTCCGTCTCCTCCCTCAAATGACGCTGTCTGCCACACGCGGGGCGCCGCTCGACCTGGCGTTACGGTTCCCGTCTGCTGAGCCGCTGGGATGGAGTATCGCTTTTTTTTTTACAGTGACGTCATCCTGTTGGGGGGGTCAGATTGCCCCGCGGTTCTTCACGGACGCAGCACCGTCCGTGGGTTTTGGGGGTTGTTCAGGACCAGTGGTTCGGCCGGGCCCGGCCCGACGCTTTCCCTCGAGCATCTCCTCCGCGCTCCACGAGAGATATCCCGTAACGTTAGCCTGCGTGCTGCGGAACCTTACGTGCATAGGAAAGGATTTCCGTGTATGTGCGACAACCTCGCGTCATTTGAAATAATTAACAAAGTCGTTCATCCTCTACCAATTCCACATCTCCTTGACGCATCACACGGCTCTTCAGTCCCGACTATAACTTATCATTCACTGCGGTCACGTCCCTCTGTCACCTAACTGTCTTGCTGACTCTCTCTCTTCGCTTTAAATTCCTAGGGAGTCTGACGACTCTGCCCTTCTGCCATCCATCGCCATGCCAGATCCTGCCGGAATCCCTCGCCCCGGCTTAGGTCCCTCCGTCTCTTCACCTTCTCTCCTCCGCTGCATCCTACTATGAAAATGGGCTTCTTAGCATAACGAATTCACTAACCCCCACACCACCTTCAATGCAGCCCAAGACATTGCTTCTCGACCTGTCTTACTATCCCGACTACTTCAACTCACCTCAAGCATCAAACGCAAAGGCGCTCGTAATATAGAAATTATAGCTCGAGTCTGCACTTCTCCCTGTCCCTACAGATCCATGACGCATTACACTCGCCTCGCTTCGGAAAAGGAGATCTCAACGGACCGTTATTTCTTATCCCCCGATAACCCTCCGATGTCCTACCAACTGGTTCTGAGCACAACTCTAGTCCGTACTGCTGTTTGTAACTGTCTCCCCATTCTCTACATACAGCCCACTCCTCTCGGTTAGGCGCCGCAGCGCGCGCGTCCCTGGGCTCCCCATTTCCGCCCTCCAGCAGACTGGGCCGGCTGGTCATTCATCGTGCCCTCTCCTCATACATAGGCCTGACACTTCGACCTTTCTGGTCAGCCAGAGCTCTTTGCATCTCCATAAAACACTTGCAAAACTTCCTGGTGGCGGCAGCAGCTGAGTATCCGAAAGTTTTGGTCACAGTCTTTAGCGTCCACAGTACTATAGTATAGCGGTCACGAGTATATAGCGATAGCGGGTCACAGTATATAGCCGATAGCGGTCACAGAAAATATAGCGATAGCGGTCTCAGCATAGAGCTGTCTCGACGTTCGTCCGCCTCCAAACCAGGTGCCAAAACTCCATCAACTCACAGCCTTTTTGGGGCTTGGCGCGCTCCATCACAGGAGCCTCTTCCGATCTGAAGGCCGCACCGGGGCCTAGGGGCCAAACCTCCCAATTAAATTACTCAAAAGCTTATTGTGTTCTCGTCTCTCCCAAATGAAATGCAGCCGCGGAATGCAAATTTGGTAGACGTCAGCCAAAAGTTACACCCTCCAGGCGGGTTTCACATCCCAAGCTTTCGCACTGCAAACGCCCCCTTCCAATACCGCACCGGCCAGGCAGCCTGCTTAAAAGCGGAGAAAGACTCCACTCTCGGCCTTCTCGAAGCCTTGCGCCACCGCCTCCCCTCTCCTCCTCTTCACCCTCCTCCAATCTGCTTCAATCTGTTCCCGCTGCCAAATGCCGCCACCTGTGCCTAGGTCCCGGGGTTGGCGCGCTCCATCGCAGGAGCCTCTCCGATTGACGCCGCACCGGGGCTAGGGCGCCCAAACCTCCTCCCACTAAATAATTCTCAAAAGCCTCTTGTTTTCTGTCTCTCCAAATTGAATTTCAGTTCAGATTACATATAATTGTATATATCCTTAAATCACAGGCAGCAGTTGTCGCAAAAGATTACAAACACAGGAAATGCACTTATTTAAAACACATCGGGCAATAGGGAGCAGGACTACAATTGCCACATAGATGGTAATAAAATGCCATAGAGGTCTCTAAATGCTCCAGACAATCACTGTACTTGATCAGCAAGGATCCACTCAAAAAAGGTGTGGGGAAAAGTGTGAGAAACCTAGGAGAGAGATCCACTCCCATGGTTGGACCAGGCTGTAGAACCAGGAGTCAGGTGTGGAACAGGACTGGGCTGTGCGGTGCAGGAAGAGGTCCAGAGCGGAGATGAGTGCTGCCCTCATGTTCACAGGTGCAGGTCCATAAGGACGGTTCACCAGGTAGCGTGATTGTAGATTTCCAAAATTGGGGGTTTGAACGGAGATGTTTTTTTTCTGAACCTAGGTAGGCTGCCACTTTGTAGTTCCATTATATTAAAAATACTTTTCTCTGTTTAAACAAGATTTACAGTTATATTTGGCCTTCATAACATGCCAGGCCGTTTTTGTATTCCTTAAATACTTCTAGCTTGTAGTTATCGAGACATCTTTCACTTTCATTCTTGAAGGCACCAAGTACACAAGTCGTTTTTTTCTGAGTTCTGTTCCAGAGCTACGGTCAACCCTTAAACGGGACCTACACAAAAGCTGATCTGGAAATCTGTTTTTAATCCCAAATAAAATAGATGTTGTCTGGAGCCTTGATTCGTACAGCACAAAGCAAAAACAAACTCGCTGGATATCACTGTTCACTAAATAACAGGGTCTGTTCTGGATGAGGACATAGGACTACAGTTAAGGTGTTCTTTCTGTGAATTGGAAATTTTTTCTATGCACTTTGACTCATTCCTTCGATGGCCAGTAGGGCATCGAAAGTGGCAGCAAGAAAAACATTAGGGCTGCAATGTCAGCTGGGACAATAGCCACAATGCGTCCATAAGCGGAGTTCTGGCAGAATACTACTTGTAACTTGGTGTTAGCATGCTCTATTGTGGACAGACTCACACTCCCTTGTTCTTCAGGGCTCTTATTGTTTGACTTTGGCATTTTAACTATGTAGAATATGCACTTCTGCAAGACTTTTGTAACAACCACCTTAGCTTGAGAAGGCAGATACAGCAGGAGGACCAGGTCATCAACATTATGACCACAGCGTGTGTCCAGTCCAGAAGAGGAGAAATTTTGACAGAGCTAGACTATAAAGCAAACAGACAAAGCCAATAGACCAAGGACTTGAAATAATAACTTCAGAAGGGCGGTTACAGTAACTGGTCTGACCTCTGAAGTTTAAGGCTGACGCTAACGACACTGGCCTCAGGCTCTGCACAAATAAAAACATAAAATCCACCATAACTGCTTTTTTATAATGCTTCAGTGGGGTCTGCACAGGGGAATGAAACATTTTCATGTAGCTTTTTCATGATAATAAAATAAAAATACACTTATAACACCATTAGTCCAGACTGAAAACAACTCAGATTCAGATTCATTTAGTTGCCATTTGCAGTAAAACCACTTGGGAAAAACTGTGCAAGACTACCCCAGTGTGCACCAGGACAGAGAAGACGGCCAACCAGAGCTATTGCCACTGAACAGGACGAGAGCATATGAATTACATTCCGTACAACCAGGACTGCAAAAACTAGTAAACGTAATCAACTTTCGACTGTTTCTATTCGTCAATTGATTTGTTATTGTTCATCAGTAAAAATGCATTGGATTGATATACATATCAGTCATTGGATATACTAGCACTAAATTGGGAGATTTCGAATTTCTTTTTACACAATAAAACTAAGGGTTGATTCCAGGGTTAATGGAGTAAGTAGCCTCTTGATTGGATAAAGTCGTGAGCACCCCAGTTGTAGGTGTAAATATCCAAACAGACTTTATGCCTAGATGGACTGTATATGACTGTGGCACTGCATAGGCGTACTTACCATTTATACATACAGTACAGTTGTTGGGTTTTTTACACAAGATTTATCCAAAATGGTCAACTACTTAGTAACTGGTTAGAGACTGCTGTAATTTAAAGCCCTAATTTGTGAATAGAGATTAATAATATGTCGTGGTATGCTTCGTAATGCATCACGAGATTGAATCATATATGTCTGTTGCAGTCGAGTATGTCCAAATCCAATTGTTGAAGTCTCTTCTCTGTCAGAGCTCACTTCACTGTGTGTGTGGATATTACCATAATTATTGCATGGTCAGATGTGTTTTATTGGATTTTATATGACAGCTGCACTAAGAAAAACTGTGGTGCATCTGGTTTGTGCTTTTGGCTTGCAGACAGATCAACACTTCAGAGCAGGGGGGAATTCAGTATCAAAGTGCTGACTGGAAGACGCTTTGCGCAGGGAAAAAGTGGGAGCGCACCATGTTAAATGCTTTAAATATTAATTCCAATAACAATAGTCTTGCCGTCACTAGTGCTGTTGTGTGGGTGTGAATCACACATGTATGAATGTTGAACACACACACTGTATAATTGGAAGTCTTGCCCACTATTCACAGACTGCATGCAAAGATTCCATTCCGAGACAAAATCCCCATCCAACTGAGATTATTAACAACACAGAGTTTTAACAATTGAACTGAAGACGGAAGGTTGTTACGCCCAATATGTCTCACAGTTTGTGTTGGATTTTTGGGTAATAATGATAATATGTAATCAATCACTTTCTCTAACTTTCATCATACTTGCTTGTGCCAGAAAAAGCAATGCAAGTCCTTGTTCACAAAGATTGCCGGTTTCCACTGAAGGTAGTTTCATAATGCATTCTTATTAAGCAATCTATAAATAGGGCGGCTGTTTGAGGGGTCTATGCGGGTTCTAATTGACAAGCACAGAGGGAGCGTCATGACCAGCCAGCTGCCAGAGCCTCAATGAAAAACACAAGGACTCACACTATGCAATAAATCTTTTTCCAGTGGAATAAAACTCACATATAAAAAACCTGCTCCATTCAAAGAATGTAAGCAAGCACAGTTAGTTCTTCAACTGGAGATTACGTTCAAAGCTACCAGATGTTTTTTATTCTCGAGACAATGATATACATGGGTGTAATTCTTAAACATGGATGAGAAGTATGCTGCACGTTTCAACTTGTCTTATGTGTACAATGTCGCTCATTTTATGTAAAAAGAAAAAAAGAAACATTTTTATTTGTACAGCAGTGCATGGTACTGTCCCATGGTATGTCCATGGTCCCTGAACTACACATATAATCCTATGGTGGTTGTTATCAAAAAGTAGGCTGGCATCCAAATAATATATGCATTCTATGAATTATTAACCATTTAAATAATGTTACTTTTTTAATTGAGTTTATGGTACTATTTTGGTGCCTAGTTTTATAATGGCCCTCTTCATCTTGTCTTGGATAGTTATTTGAACCCTGCAGTTCGCATATTGGGCAAAGGGTCATTTGCCGGACAGCGCAATGCTGCTTAGGGCTTACAACTGTGAACAGGAAAATATACCCAATCCACCCAAATAATCATCTTGGGTGGATTGGGTTATTTTCCTGTTCTCAAGTTGAAGCCTAAGCAGCATTGGCGCTGTCCGAGCATATGACCTTTGCCCAATATGCGGAACTGCAGGGATTCAAAAACTATTCAACCATAGAGAAGAGGGGGGGGGCATTTAAATAGGCTCCAAAATAGTACCATTAAAATCAATTTAAAAAGTAACCATTAATTTAAATGGTGTAATTAATGCTGTGATTGCATTATTATTTTGGATGCACAGCCTACTTTTTGATAACAACACCATTTTATTATATGTGTAGTTCAGGACCATGGACAGTACCATGGACAGTACATGCCTGTCTGTACTATAAAAATGTTTCTTTTTTACTTTTACATTAACTGAGCTACTTTGTTACAATGAAAGACAAGTGAAACGTGTGCAGACATACTTCCATTCCTATGTTTTAAGAATTACTCACATGTATATCATTGTCTCGAGGGGATATAAAAAACATCTGGTAGGCTTTGAACGTCATCTCCAGGTTGAAGAACTAACTGTGCTTGCTTACATTCTTTGATGGAGCAGGTTTTTTATTATGTGAGTTTTATTCCACATGGAGATTTTATTGCATAGTGTGAGTTCTTGGTTTATCATTGAGGCTCTGCAGCTGGCTGGTCATGACGCTCCCCTCTGTGCTTGTCAGGATTATGAACCGCGATGACCCTCTAACTAGCCGCTATTTTTAGATTGTGAATAAGAATGCATTTATGAAAACTACCTTCAGTTGGAAACGGCAGCTTTGGTGAACAGACTTGCATTGCTTTTCAGGACAAGCAAGTATGATGAAGTTAGAGAATTGATTGATTACAGATTATCATTGTACCCAAAAATGCAAAACACTAACCTGTGTGACATATTGGGCGGTAACAACTTCCGTCTTCAGTTTCATGTTAATAATCTTGTTGTTGTTAATTATCTCAGTTGGATGGATTTTTGTTTCGAATGGCTCTTGCATGCAGTTCTGTGAATAGTGGGCATGACTCTCCAATTAAACGGTTGTGTGTGTTTCAACATTCTATGACATGTTGTGATTTCCATCACCACACAACAGCACTACTGTGAAGGCAAGACTTTGTATTGGATAAAGTATTTAAAGCTTTTAACCCCCATGGTGAGTCCCAAGCCTTTTTCCCCTGCGGTCAAAGCGTCTTCCAGTCAGCACTTTGATACAGGATTCCCCTCTGCTCTGTGATGTGTTGATCTGTTGCAGCCAAAAGCACAAAAACCAGATGCACACAGTTTTTCTTTGTGGCCAGCTGTCATTAAAAATCCAATAAAACACATTTCTGAACCATGCAATATTTATGGTAATATCACATCCCACACAGTATGAAGGTGTGCCCCTGACAGAGAAGAGTCTTCAACTAATTGGATTTGGACATACTCGACTGCAAACTGAACATTATGATCAATCGTGATTGCATTACGAAGCATAACCACGTACATATTTATTAATCGCTTATTCACAAATTAGGCTTTAATTACAGCTGGTCACTAACAGTTACTTAGTAGTTGACCATTTTGTGATAAATCTGTGTAAAAAACCCATCTAACTGTACTGTATTATAAATGGTAAGTTACGCCTAGTGCAGTTGCCAAAGGTATATACAGTACATCTTGGCCATAAACGTCTGTTTGGGATATTTCACCTACAACTGGGGGTGCTCACACTTTATCAATCAAGAGCTACTTCTCCATTACCACTGGATCAACTTAGTTTTATTGTGTAAAAGATTTCAGAAATCTCACAATTTAGGACTAGTATATCCTGACTGATATGTATCTAATCCTATGCTTTTTTAACTGGATGAACAATAACAAATCTATTGACGATTTGAAACGTCGAAAGTTGATTACGTTTACTAGTTTTGCTGAGTCCCTGGTTTTGTACGGAATGTAGTCCATTGCTCTCAGTCCCTTGTTCAGTGGCAAGAGCTCTGGTGTGTGCGGGTCTTCTCTGTCTGGTGCACACTGGGGTCGTCTTGCACCAGTTTTTTCAAAGTGGTTTTACTGCCAATGGAACTAAATGAATCTGAATCTGAGTTGTTTACAGGTCTGACTAAATGGTGTTTTAATGTATTTTGATTTTCATGAAAAAATGTACATGAAAATGTTTGCATTTCCCTTGTGCAGACCCCACTGGTTATCATTATAAAAAAAGCAGTTATGTGTGGAAATTTTTATGTTTTTATTTGTGCAGGAGCCTGGAGGCCATGTGTGTTAGCCGTCAGCCTTAAACTTCATGAGGGCAGAACCAGTTAATGTAAACGGGCCTTCTGAAGTTATTAGTTTCAAGAAGTCTTGGGTCTATTGGCTATGTCTGTTTTTGCTTTATAGTCTAGCTCTGTCAATTATTTCTTCCGGCCTTCTGGACCTGGACACACGCTGTGGTCATAATTTTGATGACCTGGTCCTCCTGCTTGTATCTGCCTTCTCAGTAATGTGTGGTTGTTTCAAAAGTCTTGGCAGTATTGCATATTCTACATAGTTAAATGGCCAAAGTCAAACATTAAGAGCCCTGAAGCAAGTCGAGTGTGAGTCTGTCCCATAGAGCATGCCTAACACCAAGTAACAAGTAGTTCTGCCGAACTCCGCTTAGGGACGCATTGTGGCTTTGTCCAATTGATCCATTGCCAAGCCCTAATGTTTTTCTTTGCTGCACTGTTCGATGCCCTACTGGCATCGAAGGTTGAGTCAAATGCAAGAGAACAAATTTCAATCACAAGAAAAAGAAACACTTAAACTGTAGTCCTATGGTCCTCATCGAATCCGCCCTGTTATTTAGTGACACAAGTGATATACAGCGATGTTGTTGCTTTGTGCTTACGAATCAAGGCTCCACGGTCAACATCTTGTTGTTGGGATTAAAACAGATTTCCAGATAATGACTTTTGTGTAGGTCCCGTTTAAGGGTGACCGTTTAGCTCTGGAAAACAAGAACTCAGAAAAAAAAAAAAAAAAAAACGGGACTTGTGTATGTGCTTCAGAATGAAAGTGACAGATGTCTCTATAACTTACAGCTTGAATTAATTAAGGAAAACAAAAATGCTCTGGGCATGTGTATGAAGGCAAAATATAACTGTAATCTTGTTTAAACAGAGAAAGTATTTTTCATATAATGGAAATACCAAAGTGGCAGCCTACCTAGGTTCCAGATGAAAAAAAAAATCTCAGTTTCAAAACCCCCAATTTTGGGAAATCTACAATCAGCTACCTGGTAACGCGTCCTTTGACCTGCACCTGTGATACTTGAGGGCTGCACTCTATCTCCCCGCCGGGAGCTCTTCCTGCCACGGAACAGGCCGCAGTCCTGTTCCACAACCTGACTCTGGTTCTACAGGCCTGTCAGACCATGGGAGAGGGGATCTCTCTCCTGAGGTTTCCTCCATATTTTTCCCCCACAACCTTTTTTGAGTGGCATCCTTGCTGATCAAGTACAGTGCTGATGGGGTGCATTTAGAGACCTCTATGGACATTTATTAACATCTCATGTGCATTTGTAGGTCCTGCTCCCTATTGCCCGATTGTGTTTTATATAATTGCATTTCCTGTGTTTGTAAAGTCTTTTGCGACAACTGCTGCTGAGATTTAAGGCTATATTACTATTATATGTAATTGAACTGAATTCAATTTGGAGGTACGTGGAAAACAAGAAGCTTGTTGAGTATTTTATTGGGAGGAGGTTTGGCGCCTAGGCCCGGTGCGGCCGTCCAGATCGGAGAGGCTCCTGCGATGGAGCGCCCAATCCCGGGACCTAGGCCACTGGTGGCGGCATTTGGCGCGGGAAGCAGAATTGAAGGCAGATTGGAGGCTAGGGTGATGAGGAGGAGGAGGGGAGGCGGTGGCTGCAAGGCTTCGAGGAAGGCCGAGAGTGGAGGTTTCTCCGCTTTTAAGCGGCTGCCTGGCCGGTGCGGGTGATTGGAGGGGGCGTTTGCAGTGCGATTGGCTCGGGGATGGAACCGGCCTGGAGGGGTAACTTTGGCTGAGTCTACCAAATTAATTTCGCGGGTGCATTTCAATTGGGAGACGGGGAAAACAAGAAGCTTTTGGTATTTTATTGGGAGGTTTGGCGCCAAGGCCCCGGTGCGGCCTTTTCAGATCGGAGTGGCTTCCTGTGATGGAGCGCGCCAATCCCTCAAAAAAAGGCTGTGAGTTGATGGAGTTTTGCAGCCTGGTTTGGAGGGGGACAGAACGTCGAGACGCTCTATGCTGTGACCGCTATCGCTATATACTGTGACCGCTATCGCTATATTACTGTGACCGCTAGCGCTATATACTGTGACCAGCTATCACTAGTATACTGTGACCGCTATTACTGTGACACAAAACGTGCGGATACTCAGCTGCTGCCGCCACCAGGAAGTTTGCTAAGTGTTTAGGAGATGCAAAGAGGCGCTGGGCTGCCAGAATGTTTCGAATGTGTCAGGCCTGATGTATGAGGAGAGGGCCGATTGATGACCAGCGGCCAGCTGTGGAGGCGGAATGGGGGGACGCCCAGGGTCGCGGCGCGCGTGGCGGCGCCTATCCGAGTGGAGTTGGGATGTTTCGTAGAGATGGGGAGACAGGTTACAAGCAGCAGTACGGACTTGAGTTGGGTCTGAACCAGTTGGAGGACATCGGCGGAGGTTATCGGGTGTAGAAACACGGTCCGTTGAAGATTCGCCTTTCCGAGTGCTGGGAGGCTGAGTGTTATGCGTCATGGATCTGTAGGGACAGGGAGAAGTGTCACGACGAGCTATAAACTATATTTACGAGCGTAGACTTTTGCGTTTGGATGCTTGAGGTGGAGGTTGAAGTAGTGGGATCGTAAGCCAGGGTCGGAGAGGCAATGTCTTGGACTGCATTGAAGGTGGTGTGGGGGTTAGGATTTCGCGTATGCGTAGAAGCCCATTTTCATGTAGGATGCAGCGGAGGAGAGAAGGTGGTAAGAGACGGAGGGAATAGGCCGGGGCGAGGGATTCCGTGCAGGGGATCTGGCATGGCGATGGATTGGCAGAAGGGCAGAGGCGTCTGAACTCCTGGAAATTTAAAGCGGAGAGAGAGAGTCAGCTAGACAGATTAAGGTGACGAGGACGTGTCGAGCAGTGATGATTATATTGTTCGGATCTGAGAGCCGTGTGATGCGTCTAAGGAGGATGTGATTTGGGGAGAGGTGAACGCCCTTTGTTAATTATTTTCAATGACGTCGAGGTTGTCGCACATTCACGGAAATCCTTTTTCCTATGACGTATGGTTCCGCAGCAGCAGGCTACGGTTAGTGATATATCTCGTGGAGCGAGGATGAGAAGCTTCGAGGGAAAGCGTCGGGCCGGGGCCCGGGAACCATGGTCTGGAAAAACCCCCAATAACCCCCGGACGGGGCTGGCGTCCGTGGAAGAACCGCGGACCCCCCCCCCCCCCCCCGTGGCATCTTGAGACAGGGATGACGTCCACATTAAAAAAAAGAGATACACCATCCCAGCGGTCTGCAGACGGACCGGAACGCCAGCGGTGCGGCGCCCGCGTGGTTGGGCAGACAGCGTCATTGAGGGAGGGAGCGGGAGTCGGCGAGGGAGAGGAGTCTGGAAATTAAAAGACACGACCTGGGGAATGATACGGACGGCTTAATTAAGATGCCCCGAGGGTGGGGAGAGCAGGGAGCGCGAAAAAGTTCCACGGGCAAGGCCAAGGCAGACCGGGGAGAAAGGCGGATGCGTTTCGAGCTTTGTCCTGCCGCGAGGTGAGGCCTCCATGGCTGCGCGTGACGGGGCGGATAGTCCTGAGGAAATCCAGAGCGTTGGGGGGCTGTGGTTCTTTCCGGTAGTGGAGGACATCCGAGGGCAGCGTAAGGGGGCTGAGCTTGGGAGAGAGCCCCCGGGTGCAGTCTGAGGTTGGGTTGACTACGCGGGATTCATCGGGGAGATGCAGGAACCTGTGGGAGCGGCACAGTGAGAGGACGGAGTATCAGACGCTTCTTCCTGGGTGCTTGAGGGTGGTGGCGATGCCCATGGGTTAGAGCGGACGGAGAGAAGGGGCAATAACGTAGCCCACGGACTCCTCCCGCGTCTCCGGAGCCGCGTGCCGACTTGGGGCTCACGGAAAGAGCCGGGAAGAGGGTTGCGGGATCACGAGACGGCCGAGGGACCTAACAGAGCTAGCAGTCTAAATGATGAGGGGATTTAAATTGAGCTTGCAGTCCAATGTGAGGTTTAAAAATGAGCCCGCATCCAAGTGAGGCGTTTTACTGAGAGCCTGCTCAGTACGGGTGTGAGGGAGTTAAACGGGACCTGTAGTCGAGGTGTAGGGGAATTATACTGAGAGCTTGTAGTCCAGAGTGAGGGATTCAATATGTGCCCGCGAGTCCTAAAAAGAGGGGATTTATAAAACTGAGAGCTTGTAGTCCATGTGGGGAGATAAACCGGAGCTGCAGGTCCAGTGAGAGGGTTTTAAACAGGGTTTTACGGTCCAAGTGAGGGATTAATGAGCCCGCGTCCAAGTGAGGAGTTTTTAAACTGATAAGTTACGAGTCAGTGTGAGGGATCCAACAGAGCCTGCAGTTTTTTATTATTATTATTTTATTTTATTTTTTTATTTATTTATAGTTATCTATATTTATTTTATTTATATTTATTTCTATTTATTTATTTTTATACATAAGCGTTCCCGATATACGCCAGTACCATATATGCAGTTCCAATATGAAAGCAGTTCCATATTTAGCAGTTTCCGTATATAAGCAGTTCGACATTATTATGTCACGGTTGTGGATTTTGTTATTTGTACTTTGGTTTTATTTGACATTTTTTCTCTGTGGTTTGGTTTGAGTTTGAATTCTGTGCTGTTTCCCCTGTCTTGATTGTCTGCCCGCCCTGATGTGTTTCACCTGGTGTCCCTGTCTTTTATTTACCCTGTGCCCATTCACATGTTGCTGGTCCTTTGTTATCTGTCAATGTCTGTTTCGTCATGGTCAGTTCTGTCTTTGTTCTGGTTCTGTATTCTGGATTTTGAGTTTAGTTTTCACCTGGACTTTTATTTTATTAAATCATTATTTTTTGCATTCCTGGCATTTGAGTCCTACAATCATCCCTCCCCTTGACAGAATGGTCCAGCGACAAAAGGGACACAGCGGAATGCCCTTTTTCACACTGCTCCTCAGTTCGTCCATCCCATTCATCAGGTTTTTTTATTTTATTTTCGACCTCATCCCCGCTGTATCTCAAACCTGTTTCTGGGAATACCTCCGCCAGACATCAAACCTTGTCGGGGTGTTCTTGTCCTTTGTACCACCGCGGGTATTCGTTCTCCGTCCGGGGTGGTCTTCTGGTCCGGGGTGGTTTCGTCCCCCCCCTGACATGTTGAGAGGTCTACAGTGACGCTCTGGCTGGATGTGCTGTCTGTCTGGAATTCTACCCAGTTTGGCTGCCTTACCCTATGATGACATCTCTTTCCCTTCACCAGTTGCACCGCCAACATGGATCTCCGTCTGGGTTGGTTCTGATCCTGTTGCTTGCTCACCGGCCGGACATTCGTCTTCGTTCGGGGTGAGCCAGACTTTTTGTGGTAAAGGTCATCACCTGGGTTCTTGTTCCGCCCTCGATTTGTCCATAGAACATTGCCTCTGGTCTGGGTTGTGCCTACCTCTGGACTGCCCCCTCCCACCCTCCTGGCTGTGTTTATTTTTGGGACATCTGGGAGCTGTCCCTTGGAGGGGGGTTCGTACTGTCAACGTTGTTGGATTTTGTTATTTTGTACTTTGGTTTATTTGAATTTTTTCTTCTGTGGTTTGGTTTTGAGTGTGACTTTCTGTGCTGTTTTCCCCTGTCTGATTGTTGCCCCGCCCTGATGTGTTTCATCCTGTGTCCCTGTTATAATTACCCTGTGCCCCTCTCCAATGGGCTGGTCCATTGTTATGTCTATGTCCTGTTTCGTCATGTCTAATGTTCTGTCTTTGTTCTGGTTCTGTATTCTTGGATTTTGAGTTAGTTTTCACTGGACTTTTATTTTAGATTAAATCATTATTTTTTGCATTCCTGCATTTGAGTCCTCCATATCCCACCCGTTGCGCATCCCTGCTCCTCGTGCCGGTACGGCGTGGTTCCCCGTTGTGTTGTCCTTGTCTTCTGGCGTTGTGGGTAAGTATGCGGACGATTTATTCCCTCGCTCATTCGTACATGCAGGCTCAGTTCGCCCACGCGCTTTGTACTGCAGGCTCAGTTGGCCCCGTGCATGGTGGGCAAGCTTCAGTTTAAAGCCCTCGCATTGGTCTGCAGGCTCTTCTTTAACCAGCTCCGTTTAAATCCTTCACTCTGACTGCTAGCTCCGTTTGATCCTCAATTGGCTGCAAAGATCTCTGGTTTTAATTCCCTCACATTGGACTGCGTTGCTCTCAGTTTTATCCCTCACTTTGGCCTGCAGGCTCTCTTTAAATCCCTTCTGGACTACGAGCTCTGTTTAAATCCCTCTCTTTGGACTGAAAAAGGGCCCCGTTTAGATCCCTCTTGGAATGCGGCTCCAAATTGAATCCCTCCACATTGGACTGCGCGCTCCAGGTTAATCCGCACGAATGCTTATATCTGGAACTGCTTATATTGGACGCTGTTATTACCGTACTGGAACTGCTTCATGCGGAATGCTCTTTATATGGACTGCTAATAAGTAACTGCTAAATATTGTCATGGGGTGGGATGATGGAGGACTCAATGCAGGAATGGTCAAAAAATAATGATTTATAAAATAAAAAGTCAGGTGAAACTAACTCAAATCCCAAGAATACAGAACAGGAACAAAGAAGAACTTGACATGACGAAACAGGACATTGCATAACAATGGACAGCATCATGTGAGTGGGGCACAGGGTAATTATAGAACTGGACACAGGTGAAAACACTCAGGGCGGGGCAGAGCAATCAGACAGGGGAAACAGCACAGAAGGCAAACTCAAAACCAAACCACAGAGAAAAATGTCAAATTAAACCAAGGTACAAAATACAAAATCCCACACCGTGACAGTACCCCCCTCAAGGGTCTGCTCCCAGATGGCCCAGAAAATAAACACGTGCCAGGGGGGTGGGAGGGGGCAGTCCAGGAGTAGGAACATACCACAGACCAGAGGGCAATGTTCGATGGACAGAAATCGAGGGCGGGAACTAGAACCAGTGATGGACCTTCCACAAAGGTTGGCTCACCCCGAAACGAAGACGAATGTCGCGGTGACGAAGCACAGGATCAGAACACCCCAGAGAGAGATCCATGTTGGCTTGTTGGCAACAAAAATACAAAAAAATAAATAAAAAAACAAAAAAAAAACAACAAACAATACAACCCCCCCCCTTTATCCTTTCCCTCCTCTTACCACCACTTTACCTCCCCCCCCCCATTTACTCCCCACCCTACTCCCCCTCCCACCCCTTTCCTCTCTACCCCATACTCAACCCCCATACCTTTTTTTTTAAATCCCCCCCCCCCCCCCCCCCCCCCCCCCCCCCCCCCCCCCTCCCCCCCCCCCCCCCCCCCCCCCCCCCCCCCCCTTTTTTTTTTTTCCCCCCCCCCCCCCCCCCCCCCCCCCTTTTTTTTTTATTATTTTTATCACTTTTTTTTTTTTTTTTTTATTTCCCCCCCCCCCCCCCTTCCCCCGGGGGGGGGACCCTTGGGGGGGGGGGGCCCCCCCCTTGTGGCCCCCGGGGGGACGCGGGGTGGTGGGACAGAGACCACCCGGACAGAAGACCACTCCCGGACGGAGTCGAATACCGGGGGTGGTACAAAGGGGACAAGCCACCCCAGACGAAGGTTGATGTTGGCGGTCCGGTTCAGAACAGGTTGAGAGGTCAGCGGTGATGAGGCGAAAATAAATAAAAAATGATGGAAGGGATGACGAACTGGGAGCAGGTGTGGAAAAAGGGCATCCGCTGAGTCCTTTTGTCGTGGTCCATTCTGTCATGGGGTGGGATGATGAGGACTCAAATGCAGGAATGCAAAAAAAATAATGATTTAATTAAAATTAAAAGTCCAGGTGAAAACTTACTCAAATCCAAGAATACAGACCAGGAACAAAGACAGAACTTGGACATGACGAAACAGGACATGTGACATAACATGGGACCAGCAACATGTGGGAGGGCAACAGGGTAATTATAGTCAAGGGACACAGGTGAAACCATCAGGGGGGGCAGCAATCAATACAGGGGGAAACGCACAGAAGTCAAACTCAAAAACCTATCCACAGAGAAAAAAATGTCAAAATAAACCAAAGTACAAAATAACAAAATCCACACCGTGAACATACTATATGGAACGGTTATATACGGAACTGCTTTATTTGGAACTGCTCTTATTTGAACTCATATATGTTACTGCTTATTATCTGGAACGCTATGTATAAAAATAATATAAATTATAAATAAATATAAATAGATATAAAATATAGTTAAATATAAATAAATAAAAAAATAATTAATAATTAATAATATAATAAAAAACTGCAGGCTCTGTTGGATCCCTCACACTGGACTGTAAGTCTTTCAGTTTAAACTCCTCAAACCCCTGGACTGGGGCTAGTTATTCCCTCACTTGGACCGTAAAACCTGTTTAAATCCTCACACGGGACTGCAGCTCTCGGTTTAATCCCTCACTTGGGACTACAAGCTCTCAGTTATAAATCCTCTTTTAGGACTGCGGGCAATATTGAATCCCTCACTCTGGACTACAAGCTCTCAGTTAATCCCTCACCTCGGACTACAGGTCGTTTAACTCCCTCACACCGGAATTGCAGGCTCTCAGGTTAAACGCCTCACTTGGACTGGGGTCAGTTTTTTAATACTCACTTTGGACTGCAAGCTCTATTTAAATCCTCACATTAGACTGCAAGCTCCTTTTTAGGTTTCCTCCTTCCCGGCGTCTCGTGTCCCGCAACCTTTCCCGCTCTCCATGAGCCCCAAGTCCGGCACCGGTGGCGCGGGAGGTGTCCGTGGGTGTTATTGGCCCCTTTCTCCGTCCCCGCTCTAACCCTGTTGGGCATCGCCACCCGCAAGCACTCCAGAAGAAGGTCTGATACTCGTCTCTCAGTACCGGTCCCCTCTGTCCTGGCATCTCCCCGATGATTCCTCGTAGTCACCCACCCTCAGGATGCTACGGGGGCTCTTCTCCGCAAGCTCAGGCCCACCTTCTCTGCCCCTCGGATTCCTCCACTCCGGAATGACCACTGGCCCCGCCAACGCTCTGGAGTTTCTCGGCATCGCCCCGTCACGCGCGCCATGGTGGCCTCCCTCCCGCTGGACAAGGCTCGAACGCATCCGCGCTTTCTCCCGGTCTGCTTGGCCTTCCCGTCACTTCGGGCGTCCTGCTTCTCCCATCTCGGGCATCTTATTATGCCGTCCGTAATCCATTCCCAAGGTCGTCTTTTAATTCCAGACACCCTCCCTCGCCGGCTCGTCTCCTCCTCAATGACGCTGTCTGCCCACTCGCGGGGCGCCGCTCCGACGGCGTTCCCGGTCCGTCTGCAGAGCAGCTGGGATGGTGTTTCTCTTTTTTTTTTACAGTGACGTCAATCCTGTCTCAGATGCCGCGGTTCTTCACGGACGCAGCCCCGTCCGTGGGTTTGGGGGTTTTTCATGACAGTGGGTTCGCGGGCCCCGGCCGACGCTTTCCCTCGAAGCATCTCCTCCGCGCTCCACGAGATATAATCCCGTAGAACGTAGCTGCGTGCTGCAGGAACCTACGTGGCATAGGAAAAGGATTTCCGTGTGTGCGGACAACCTCGACGTCATTGAAAATAATTAACAAAGGTCGTTCATCCTCTCCCATATTACATCCTCCTTAGGACGCATCACACGGCTCTCAGTCCCGAACAATTTATCATCACTGCTGTCACGGCCCTCGTCACTAACTGTCTTGTGACATCTCTATTCGCTATAATTCCAGGAGTTCTGACGCCTCTGGCCTTCTGCCAATCCATCGCCATGCCAGAATCCCATGCACGGAATCCTTCCCCCGGCCTAGTCCCTCGTCTCTTAACCTTCTCTCCTCCGCTGCATCCTACATGAAAAATGGGCTCTACGCATAGCGAAATTCACAACCCCCACACCACCTTCAATGCAGCCAAGACATTGCTTCTCCGACTGTCTTACGTATCCCGACTACTTCAACATCCACCTCAAGCATCAAACGCCAAGGCGCTCGTAATTTAGTTATAGCTCGGTCTGACACTTCTCCTGTCCCTACAGATCCATGACGCATTACACTCGCCTCCGCTCTCGGAAAGGAGATTCTCAACGGACCGTTATTTCTTACCCCGATAACCTCCCGATGGCCTCCAAATGTTCAGAGCCCAACTCAAGTCCCGTACTGCTGCTTGTGTAACCTGTCTCCCATCTCTACAAAGCCACTCCTCTCGGGATAGGGCCGCCACGCGCGCCGCGTCCCTGGGTCTCCCTTCCATTCCGCCCTCCAGCACGCTGGGCCGCTGGTCTTCATCGGAGCTCTCCTCATACATAGGCCTGACACTTCGACCATTCTGGCAGCAGCGCTCTTTGCATCTCCATAAAACACTTGCAAACTTCCTGGTGCGGCAGGCAGCTGAGTATCCGCAAGTTTTTGGTAACAGTATATAGCGGTCACAGTATATAGTGATAGCGGTCACAGTATATAGCGATTGCTGGTCACAGTTTATAGCGATAGCGGGGTGCACCAGTATATAGCTGATAGCGGTCACAGCATCGTGCGTATCGACGATTCTGTCCCCTCCAAAACAGGCTTGCAAAACTCCATCACTACAGCCTTTTTGGGGATTGGCGCGCACCATCACAGGAGCCTCTCCGATGAAGGCATGCACCGGGCTAGGGCCCAAACCCTCCCAATAAAAAATACTCAAAAGCTTCTTGTTTCTCGTCTCTCCAAATTGAAATGTGCCCGCGGAATTCAATTTGGTAGACGTCAGCAAAGTTTACCCCCTCCAAGGCCGGTTCACATCCCAGCCTATCGCACTGCAAACTGCCCCCTTCAATCACCGCGGCCAGGGCAGCGCTTAAAATCGGAGAAACTCCCTCTCGGCCTTCTCGGAAGCCTTGCAGCCACCGCTCCCCTCCTCCTCACTCTTCACCCTGCCTCAATCTGCCTTCAATCTGCTTCCCGCTGCCAAATGCGCCACCACAGTGGCCTAGTGCCCGGGGATTGGCGCGCTCCATCGCAGGAGCCTCTCCGATCTGACGGCCGCACCGGGGCCTAGGGCGCCAAACCTCTCCCATAAATATCAAAAAGGGGGGGGGGATTCTTGTTTTTCGTCTCTCCAAATTGAATTCAGTTCAATACATATAATTGTATATAGCCTTAAATTCGCAGCAAGCCAGTTGTCGCCAAAAGACTTTACAAACACAGGAAAATGCATTATATAAAAAACACATCGGGCAATAGGGAGCAGGAATTTCCAACTGCACATAGATGATTAATAAATGTCCATAGAGGTCTCTAAATGCTCCCAGATAATCACTTGTACTTGATACAGCAAGGATTCACTCAAAAGAAGTTGGGGAAAAGATGTGAGGAAACCTCTGGGAGAGAGAATCCCACTCCATGGTCTGACAGGCTGTAGCACCAGAGTCAGGTTGTGGACCTGGACTGCGCGCTGTGCGGTGCAGGAAGAGGCTCCCAGGCGGGGAGATGAGTGCAGCCCTCAAGTTCACAGGTGCAGGTCAAAGGACGGTTTCCAGGTAGGTGATTGATATTTTCCAAAAATTGGGGGTTTTGAAAACTGAGATGTTTTTTTTCTGGAACCTAGTAGGCTGCCATTTGTAGTTCATTTATATTAAACTACTTTTCTCTGGTTTTAAACAAGATTACAGTTATATTTGGCCTTCAAACACTGCCAGCGCAGTTGTTGTTTTCCCTAATTACTTCAAGCTGTAGGTATAGAGACATCTTTCACTTTCATTCTTGAATGGCACATTACACAAGTGTTTTTTCTGAGTTCTGTTCCGAGTCTACGGTCACACTTAAACGGGACCTACACAATAGGCTGATCTGGAAATCTGTTTTAATCCCAACATAAAAAGATGTTGACCTGGAGCCTTGATTGTAAGCACAAAGCAACAAACTCGCTGATATATCACTGTTCACTAAATAACAGGGGTCTGATTCTGGCATTGAGGACATAGGTACAGTTAATGTGTTTTTCTTATGATTGGAAAATTTGTTCTCATGCATTATGACTTCATCCTTCGATGCAGTAGGGCATCGAACGTGCAGCAAGAAAACATTAGGGCTGCATTGTTAGTGGTACAAAAAGACAATGCGTCCATTAAGCGGAGTTCGGGCAGAAACTACTTGTTACTTGGTGTTAGCATGTTATTGTGGACAGGACTCTAACCTCACTTGTCTTTCAGGGCTCGTATGTTTTGACTTAGGCATTTAACTATGTAGAATATGCAATTCTGCAAGACTTTTGAAGCAACCACACATTAGTGAGAAGGCAGATACAGCAGGAGGACCAGGTCATCAAAAATTAGACACAGCGTGTGTCCAGGTCCAGAAGGCAGGAGAATATTGACAGAGCTAGACTATAAAGCAAACTGACATAGCATAGAGCCCAGACTTGAAACTAATAACTTCAGTTGGGGGGGGGTGTGGGGGGCCGGTACAGTAACTGGGTCTGCCCTTGAAGTTTTAGGCTGACGGCTAACCCCCCCCACACAATGGCCTCAGGCTCCTGCACAAATAAAAACATAAAATCACCAATACTGCTTTTTTTATGATAAGTGGGTCTGCAATGGGAATGCAAACATTTTTCATGTAGCTTTTCATGATAATTAAATACCATTAAACACCATTTAGTTCAGACTGTAAGCAACTCAGATTCAGATTCATTTAGTTGCATTTGCAGTAAAACACTTTGGGAAAAAAAAATGTGCAAGACTACCCCAGTGTGCTCAGACAGAGAAGACGGACACACCAGAAGCTCTTGCACTGAACAAGGACGAGAGCAATGGACTTAAATTCCGTACAAAACCAGGGACTGCAAAAACTAGTAAACGTAATAACTTTTCGACTGTTCTATTCGTCATTGATTTGTTATTGTTCATAGTTAAAAGCATTGGATTGATACATATCAGTCATGGATATACTAGCACTAAATTGTGAGATTTCTGATTCTTTACACAATCAAACTTAAGGTGATCCAGGGTTAATGGAGAAGTAGCTCTTGATTGGATAAAGTGTGTGCACCCCAGGTGTAGGTGTAAATATCCAACAGACTTATGGCCTTAGATGTACTGTATTACTTTGGCAACTGCACGAGGCGTACTTACCATTTATACATTCAGTACAGTTGTTGGTTTTTTACACAGATTTATCACAAAATGGTCACACTACTTATGTACTGTTAGTGACCGCTGTAATTTAAAGCCCTAAATTTGTGAATAAGCGATTAATAAAATATGTAGTGGTATGCTTCGTAATGCATCACGAATTGGAATCATAATGTCACGTTGGCAGTCGAGTATGTCCTAATCCAATTGTTTGATGACTCTTCTCTGTCAGAGCACATTCACTGTGTGGATGTGGATATTAACATAAATATTGATGGTTCAGATGTGTTTTATTGGATTTTCTATGGACAGTGGCACGAAGAAAACTGTGGTGATTGGTTTGTGCCTTTTTGCTTGCAGGCAGATCAACACACTCGAGCAGAGGGGGGAATACAGTATCAAAGTGCTGACTGGAAGACGCTTTGGTCAGGGGAAAAGCTTGGGAGCTCACATGTTAAAGCTTAAATATTTATCAATACAATAGTTCTTGCCGTCACAGTAGTGCTGTTGTGTCGGTGATGGAATCACAAACATGTCTTGAATGTTGAACAAACACACAGTTTAATTGGAAGTCATGACCCACTTTCACTGGGGACTGCATTGTGGGCATGTATGCCATTCGAGACACTTCCATCCAACTTGAGATTATTAAACAACACATGAGGTTTTAACATTGAAACTGTAAGACGGAAGGTTGTTACCGCCCAATATGTCTTCCACAGTTTAGTGTTTGGCATTTTTGGAGTACAATTGATAATATGTAATCAATCAATCTCTAACTTCATTCATACTTGCTTGTGCCAGAAAAGCATGCAAGTCCTGTTCACAAAGGCCTTGCCGTTTCCACTGAAGGTAGTTTCATAATGCATTCTTATTAGCAATCTAAAAATAGGCGGTAGTTTGAGGGTCTATGCGGGTTCTATCTGTCAAGCACAGAGGGAGCGTCATGGACCAGCCAGCTGCCAGAGCTCCTCAATGAAAAACACAAGAACTCACACTCAGGCAATAAATCTCCAGCGGAAAAAAACTCACATATAAAAAAACCTGCGTCCATCAAAGAATGTAAGCAAGCACTGTTTGTTCTTCAACTGGAGATTACGTTCAAAGACTACCAGTTTGTTTTTTATTCCTCGAGACAATGATATACATGGGTGTAATTCTTAAACATAGGAATGAAGTTGCTTGCACGTTTCACTTGTCTTCATGTGAAAAGTAGCTCATTCTTTAATGTAAAAAGAAAAAAGAAACATTTTATTGTACGCAGTGCATGGTACTGTCCTGGTACTGTCCATGGTCTGTACTACACATATAATCATATGGTGTTGTTATCAAAAAGTAGGCTGTGCACCAAAATATTATATTGCAATCTAAGCATTAAATTACACATTTAAATTAATGTTACTTTTTTAAATTGAATTTTATGGTACTATTTGGAGCTAGTTTAAATGCCCTCTTCATCTATGGTTAGGAATTGTTTGACCTGCAGTTCGCATATTGGGCAATGGGGTCATTTTCCGGACAGGCCAATGCTGCTTAGGCTTACACTTGAGAACAGGAAAATAAACCAAATCCACCCAAATAATCATTTGGGTGGATTGGGTTTTTTCCTGTTCTCATGTTGTAATAGCCTATAGCAGCATTGGCGCTGTCCGGCAAATGACCCTATTGCCCAATATGCGAAACTGGCAGGGGCGTTCAATAACTATTCCTAACCATAGATGAGAGGGCATATAAATAGGATCCAAATTAGTACCATAAAATTCAATTTAAAAAGTAACCATTAATTTAAATGGGTGTAATTAATGCTTAGATTGCATATATTATTTTGGTTGCACAGCCTACTTTTTGATAACAACACCATTTATTGTTATATGGTGTAGTTCAGGACCATGGACTAGTACCACTGGCAGTACCATGCACTGCTGTCAATAAAATGTTTCTTTTTCTTTTTACATTAAAATGAGCTAACTTTGTACACATGAAGGACAAGTGAAACGTGCAGCATACTTCCCATTCCTATGTTTAAGTATTTACACCCATGTATATCATTTGTCTCGAGGGGAATAAAAAAAATCGGGTGCTTTTGAACCATGTAATATCCAGTTGATGAACTAACTGTGCTTGCTTACATTCTTTGATGGGAGCAGGTTTTTTTTTATGTGAGTTTTATTCCATGGAGGATTTATTGCATTAGTGTGAGATTTGTGTTTTTCATTGAGGCTCTGGAGCTGGCTGGTCATGACGCTCCCTCTGTGGGGCTTGTCAGATAGAACCGCATAGACTCAAACTAGGCGCCTGATTTTAGATTGCTAATAAGAATGCATTTATGAAACTACCGTCAGTGTGAAACGGAAAGCTTTGTGAACTGACTGGCCAATCTTGCTTTTCTTGGCACAAGCAAGTATGATGAAAGTTAGAGAATTGATGATTAATTTTTATCATTGTACCCAAAAAATGCAAACACTAAACTGTGAGGGACATACTGGGGCGGTTAACAAACCTTCCGTCTTCAGTTTCAATGTTAAAAACTCTGAGTTGTGTTGGTTAATAATCTCAGTGGATGGGAATTTTGTCTCGAATGGCATCTTGCATGCAGTCTGTGAATAGTGGGCATGACTTCCAATATACTGTGTGTGTGTTCAAATTCATGACATGTTGTGATTTCATCACCAACAACAAGCATTACTGTGGACGGCAAGACTATTGTATTGGATAAATATTTAAAGCTTAACATGGTGAGCTCCCAAGCTTTTCCCCTGCCAAAGCGTCTCCAGTCAGCACTTTGATATGGATTCCCCTCTGCTCTGTAGATGTGTTGATTCTGTCTGCATGCCAAAAGCACTTTCAACCAAGATGCACCACAGTTTTTCTTTGTGGCAGCTCTCATATAATATCCCAATAAAACACTTCTGAACCATGAATATTTATGGTAATATCCACATCCCACACCAGTGTAAGTGTGCTCTGACAGAGAAGATCTTCAAACAATTGGATTGGGAATTCTGACTGCAACTTGACAATATGATTCAATCGTGATGCCATTACGAAGCATACCACGTAACATATTTATTAATCGCTTATTCACCAATTAGGGGCTTTAAATTTACAGCCGGTCACTTAAACAGTTATTAAGTAGTGACTTTTGTGATAAATTGTGTAAAAAACCCAACAACTGTACTGTATGTTATAGAAGGTAATGTACGCCTAGGGCAGGGCCAAAAGTATATACAGTACAATAGGCCATAAAGCTCTGTTTGGATATTTACACCTTCAACTGGGGGTGCTCACAACTTTAATCCAATCAAGAGCTACTTCTCCATTAACCCTGGATCAACCTTAGTTTTTTGTGTATAACAAGAACTTCAGAAATAATCTCACAAATTTAGTGCTGTATTAATCTTGACTGATTATGTATCAATCCATGGCTTTTTTAACTGATGAACATAATCAAATCTACATTGACGAATAGAAACAGTCGAAAGGTGAATAGTTTACTAGTTTTTGCTAGTCCTGGTTTTGTTCGGATTGGAGTCATTGCTCTCGTCCTTGTCAGTGGCAAGAGCTTTGTGTGCTGCGTCTTCTCTGTATGGTGCAACACTGGGGTGTCTTGCACAGTTTTTTCCAAAAGTGCGTTTTATGCAAATGGCAAACTAATTGAATCTTGAATCTGGAGTTGTTTACAGTCTATAAATTGGTGTTTTAATGTTTTTTATTATCATGAAAAGCTACATGATAATGTTTGCATTCCATGTGCAGGACCCCACTGTATCATTATAAAAAAAGCAGTCTATGGTGGATTTTTATGTTTTTATTTGTGCAGGAGCTGAGGCTGTGTGTTTAGCCGTCAGCCCTTATAACTTCAGAGGGCATGACCAGATTACTGTACCGGCCTTCTGAAGTTATTAGTTTCAAAGTCTTGGGTCTATTGGGCTATGTTCTGTTTTGCTTTATAGTCGGCTCTGTCAATATTTCTCCTGCTTCTGGACCTGGGACACACGCTCGTGGTATAATTTTGATGACCTGGTCCTCTCGCTGTATCTGCCTTCTCAGCTAATGTGTGTTGTTCCAAAAGTCTTGCCGAATTGCATATTATACATAGTTAAATGGCCAAAGTCAAACATAAGAGCCCTGAAGACAAGTGAGTGTGAGTGGTCCACATAGAGCATGCTAACAACCAAGTACAAGTTGTTTTGCCGGAACTCCAGATTATGGGACGCATTGTTGGCTTTTCACTGACCATTGCAGCCCTAATGTTTTTCTTGCTGCACTGTGCGATGCCCTAACAATCGAAACGCGCTAGCTCGGAGGCTACCACGAGCGCACCACAGACATGGAAAGTGACACTGCAATGACCACGAACGACATTAGTCGCCTCACATTGGAGCTTCGTGAGAGGGACCGTGCCACTATTGCAGACCTCCGTAAAGAAGTCCTTCGCCTCACTGCAGAGCTGCAGGATAAACAGTCACTCGTGTCCAAACTTTTTGATGTCGCTGGCGGGCAGCACTCACGGCTTATGTCACTGAGCGCTGCATACTGTGACACTGTCGTGTGGGAGAGATCTGTCAGCTCTGGGCCCTCTTGTTCTACACCTAAGTGCCCGGTTCGGAATAACGAGCCTGCGGACTGCGAGGAGCCATCCAGCGCCGTGGCCCATGTCCTGAGCCTTTCAAACCGCTATGCAGCCCTCTCCGCTGACATTCCAGCCCCCTCAGCAGAACCCCTGGACTCTGCAGCAAACTCTACTGCTGTCCGTGGATCCAGGTCCACTGCGAGAAAGACACTCTTAAAGGAAGCTGTCCTCAGACGAAAGAGTGGTCATTCCCCTTCTCTGACCGCAGTGCATCACCACCACTTACCTTCACCGGGTCAGCAGCAGCGATCCGAGCCTGCTCCTCTCGCTGCTCCAGCGTCTCCGTGCACACAGCGTGGGTTGCCCGGAGCTGGGAATCAACACCCCCACTCCTCTCCATGTGTTCAGCAGCGCCCTGGTTCGGACCCATCCCTGGATGAGCCTGCTGGTTCTGGCCATGGACACCGAGCGCCCTCTCCGCGGCCGCGTCCACTCTTCGCCCCGACTACTTTGATTGTTGGAGATTCCATCGTGAGGCACGTCCGCTTTTTTAACGCGGTCACTCACTGCATTACCGGAGCTACTGTACCAGACCTGCTCATCCGTCTCCCTCCTCTGCTTCAGTCCCTGCCTGATACCATTTCAAAGGTAATCGTGCATGTGGGGATCAACGACATGAAGCTGCAGCAGTCCGAGGTCACAAAGAAGCATTTTATGGATCTATTCCGCCTCCTCCAGTCCTTCGGGTTGTGTGTTTTTATCTCTGGTCCAGTCCCGACTGTAAACCGGGGAGACTGCTTGTACAGTCGCGTTGTGGCGCTCAACATGTGGCTCCAGTCTACATGCAGCACTTTTAACTTTATTTTTGTGAACAACTTTGGCCTGTTCTGGAAGCGTCACGTGGCCTATCGTCCAGATGGTCTGCACCCGAACAGATACGGCACCAGTTTGTTGACGGACTTCCTACGCCATGTTGTTCAGTGCTCCCCGAGGGGGGCGTGACTGTTTACATCTGAGGCTTCTCGGCCCCCACCACCCCCCTCCTCCTCCCCCTCCTCCTCCTCCTTACCAGCACCGGGTGAGTACTGTGGTGCAAACACTGACCTCTGTCCGTCTGGCAGTGTAACGACAGTCCTGCCACTGAACTGTGCTGACTCAGTTATGCATCTGGAACTTAACAAAGTACAACAGAGTTCACTTTTTAAACCAATAGAGACTGTGTGTGTTTCTCGCACCAGCTCAGAAATGTGTTTTAACTTGAATAAACACAAATTTAAAAGAAGGACAGCAGTTAGACGGTCCAACTCTGGAAATCTAATTCCAGTTCTTTGTAATCAATCAACTAAACCCATTGACACTGATATTAATTTTAACCTTGCTCTACTTAATGTCAGATCACTATGCAACAAATCATTTTTAATTAATAATTTTATCTGTTCGTATGATCTTGATTTTATGTTTATGACTGAAACATGGCTTGACCATAATACAGGAGATGCAGTTTTAATAGAAGCCTCACCACCAAATTTCAAATTTGAACATGAAACACGAGAAAATAAAAGGGGGGGGGGGCATAGCAGCAGTTTTTAAAGATTGTATTGTCTCCCATAGAGTGTCTCTTGGGAAATTTTCATCATTTGAGTATGTTTCTTTTAAAATAGAACAAAAGAAATCTTCTTCCATTCTTATTATTGTTGTGTACAAGCCGCCACAGTCATGCCATAGTTTCACTGATCATTTCACTGAGTTGCTTTCAGTTGTGTGCACAGATTTTGATGGTTTGGTCATTGTAGGTGATTTCAATATACATGTAGATAATGCTAATGATAGATATGCAATAGAGCTGAGCTCTGTGCTGGAAACCTTTGGTCTCACTCAGCATGTGAGTGGCCCCACCCACAGCAGAGGACACACTCTCGATCTGTTAATTACCAAGGGGGTTAATATTTCAAATGTAAATGTGGTCAATGTTGCTCTGTCTGATCATTTCTGTGTATTTTTTGACATGTGTCTTGATTGTAAACCACCAGCTGAATCTTCGGTTGTTAGAAGAAGACACATAAATGATAATACAGGCGAACTGTTCATGGGGAGGGTAAACTTTGAGAACACGTTGTGTGTTACTGTAGATGAATTACTTGATTCTGTCACCACCACTGTTTTGAATGTTCTGGATACAATTGCTCCTGTAAAGGTTAAAATAGTTACAAACAAGCAAAAAGCGCCATGGACTAAAGCAGACTCGGTCAGGGCACAGAAGAGAGAGTGCCGGAAGGCCGAGCGGAAGTGGCGAAAGTCAAATCTCAAAGTTGACCATGAGATCTTCAAAGATGCGTTGTGCAATTTTAACAGGGAACTACGTAGAACGAGGGAAATGTACTTTTCTGAAACTATTGAAGGCTGTAGCAACAATCTACGTGTTCTGTTTTCAACAGTAAATAGATTGACGAATCCCCCTGTTAAGATGCCATCAGAACTTACTTCCCAAATCTAAATGTAATGAGTTTGCTCAGTTCTTTAATGACAAAGTCCAAGGTATCAAAACGCCATCACCTCCACGATAGAAATAATAATCCAACCGCCAGTGAGGCTTTTTGGGCTGACGCACTTTACACCAGTACAAATTGAAACTGTCCAGGAGATAATCACTAGTCTGAGTTCCTCCACATGCAGCCTGGATGTATTACCTCCTAGATTTCTCAAGTCAGTTCTGAGCAGTCTTTTACCTTCACTTACACAAATAGTTAATATGTCTCTTGAATCTGGAACATTCCCAATGGCCTTGAAAACGGCGGTCATCAGGCCCCTCCTAAAAAAGAGGAGTCTGGAAGCCCTGGCACTCAAAAATTATCGGCCCATTTCAAATCTGCCTTTTATGGGAAAAATTCTAGAAAAAGTTGCCTATAAACAACTTACAGAATTTTTAATAATCAATAACGCTTATGATATGTTCCAGTCAGGGTTTAGACCCCACCACAGCACTGAGACCGCGCTAATAAAGGTAACAAATGACATCAAACTAAACACTGACGCAGGAAAAGTCTCAGTCCTTTTTCTGTTAGATTTAAGTGCTGCTTTTGACACTATTGATCATGGCATCCTCATTCAGAGACTTGAGGACTGGGTTGGTGTTGCTGGCACTGCCCTAAGCTGGTTTAGGTCCTATTTACAAGACAGAAAGTTTTTTGTGGAGATCGAAAACTGTACCTCAGACCACTTGGCCCTGACCTGCGGAGTGCCACAGGGGTCAATCCTGGGTCCTCTTCTGTTTAATATTTACATGTTGCCTCTAGGTCAGTTGATTCACAGTAATAATGTCTCTTATCACAATTACGCTGACGATACTCAGGTCTATGTGTCCCTGACAGCAGGAGAGCATGAACCAGTGGACTCGCTCCTTCACTGTGTCCAGCAAATCGGTGATTGGATGCAAAATAACTTTCTCCAACTAAACACCGACAAAACTGAAATAATTGTTTTCGGACCCCAGAAACAAAGAGAGAGCGTTATTTGTCACCTCCAGGCTCTCTCTCTACAACCCTCAAATCAGGTCAGAAATCTAGGAGTGATAATGGACTCAGACTTAAATTTCAAAAGCCACATAAAATCTGTAACATCAGCAGCTTATTACCACCTAAAAAACATTGCTAAAATTAAAAACATAGTGTCTAAGGCAGACTTGGAGACTCTTATACACGCTTTTGTCTCCAGTCGGTTAGACTATTGCAATGGCCTGCTCACAGGTCTGTCCAAACAGGCTGTAAAACAGCTGCAGTACATTCAACATGCAGCAGCTCGAGTCCTGACCAGAACTAGGAAGTACGACCACATTAGTCCAGTTCTCAGGTCTCTGCACTGGCTTCCTGTTCCTCAGAGAATAGACTTCAAAGCAGCTTTACTTGTGTACAAGTCTCTCCATGGTCTCGCGCCAAGGTACATCCATGACATGTTTGTGCCATATGAACCGACCCGGACTCTGAGGAGCACAGGGACTGGACTCCTGTTAGTGCCCAGAGTCGGTACTAGACATGGGCAAACTGCATTTCAGATTCATGCGGCTAGAGTCTGGAACAGTCTTCCTGAGAATGTGAGACAGGCGTCTACTCTGGCATCTTTTAAATCTAGGCTCAAAACAATTCTGTTTAGCTGCGCATATACAACTGAATGATTTTATCTTTTCATCTTTGTTTTTATCTTTAATCTTTTTAATGCACTGTGACTATTTATGATTTTAGTCCCATCTGTGATTTTAATGTTTAAAGGTTTTTAATTTTTGTGATTTTATTTTTAATGTTTTTAATATATCTTGTGCTCTTAATGTGTTTGATTTATGCATGATGTGATAGGGGATGTGAAGCGCTTTGCGTTGCCTTGTGTAGGAAAGGCGCTCTACAAATAAACGTTGATTGATTGATTGATATACAAGTGCACATGGTGCACACAATGTAAGGTGACAGCAGTACAGTGAAGTAAAGTGACGTATGATGGGCAGTAAAGTGACTTTATAAAGGGCGGGGGGACAGGTTAAGAAGTGTTCAAGAGTCCAACAGCAGAGGGGAAGAAACTGTTCTTGTGGCGGGAGGTTCTAGTCCTGATAGGCCGCAGTCTCCTGCCTGAGGGGAGTGGTTGGAATAGTCCATGTGCAGGGTGAGAGGGGTCGGCTGTGATACGACCAGCCCGGCCTCGAGCTCGGGCGACGTACAGGTCCTGCAGCGATGGAAGGCTGCGGCCGATCACTTCCTCTGCAGAGCGAACAATGCGCTGTAAGTAAGTAAGTAATCTTTATTTATAAACCACCTTTTCACTGCACATCGGAGTCTCAAAGCGGTTTACAATTGTGATTTTTGGGAGTGGGGGTGCCAGTACAGGAGGCACATGCCAGACCTATTGTACATATTTTTTGTGGTAGGGGAAACCGGAGCACCCGGAGGAAACCTACGCAGACACAGGGAGAACATGCAAACTGGTCCAACCGGGATTCGAACCCAGGACCTTCTTGCTGAGAGGCGAGAGTGCTATCCACTCAGCCACCGTGTAGTCTCTGTTTGTCCCTGACTGTGGCTCCAGCAAACCACACGGTGATGGAGGAGGTGAGGATGGACTTGATGATGGCCGTGTAGAACTGCACCAACATCTGTGCAGGCAGCTTGGCTCTACTGAGCTGCAGCAGGAAGTACATCCTCTGCTGGGCCTTCTTGATGAGGGAGCTGATGGTCGGCTCCCACTTGAGGTCCTGGGTGATGGTGGTGCCCAGGAAACGATGGGACTCCACAGAGGTGATAGGACTCCCCCATAAGCGGGAGTACAATATTCGTCGCCACTATGAGACAAAACACGGTACAGTGTTTTCGAAGTACCAAGGTGAGGTACGAAAGAAGAAGTCCAGCGAGTTACTAGCTAAACTTTGTTCACAGCAAATCACTCTAGCACGGCCCTCAGCTGTCCAGGATAGCGCGACCAGGGCGAGCTATGAAGTTTCAGCGCTTATTGCCAAGACGGGAAGATCTTTTTCAACAGGCGAGTTTTTTCAAAGAGTCTCTGTCCACAGCGGCTTCACTTATCCCACTAAGCAAGCCGACGTTGAATCAACGTAATTTGAACGTCGTTGTCCGACGTAGAATATAGGTCACTGGTGGGTGCAGAATGAAAGTTTTCTCGACGTCATTTCCCGACGTCACCTCAACCTCCAAATGTTACGTTGATGGCACGTCAATTCAAGGTTTGAATGTGGTACGGAACCGGTCGGGTCTGACGTCCTATCAACGTCTCATATGACCAAAATATTGACGTTTATATGACGTTCGTTTTCAGTCGTTCCCACTAAGCAAGCAGATGTCAAAACAACGTAATTTCAACGTCATCTGGACGTTCATTCAAGGTTGCAATGTGGTACAGAACCGGCCGGGTCCGACATCCTATCAACGTCTTATATGACCAAAATATTGCCTTCATATGACGTTCGTTTTCCGTTGTTCCCACTAAGCAAGCAGATGTCAAAACTATGTCATTTCAACGTCATCTGGACGTTATCTGGACGTTCAAATGACGTCGCGGCTGCTTCATTCAAGGTTGCAATGTGGTACAGAACCGGTCGGGTCCGACTTCCTCTCGACGTCTTATATGACCAAAATATTGACTTTTATATGACGTCCATTTACAGTCCTATTGACCTACTTAACCTCTGCAGAATCACTCACTGGTCGAGACATACTTTTTGCAATAGGCAAGGCAAGTTTATTTGTATAGCACAGTCAAAACAAAAGGAAACTCAAAGCACTGAACAAAAGATAGAAACAATCAAACAAGGCATTACAATTATAAATATTGACAGTAAATTAAAAAGATACAAATAAAATCTCTCATAAAATCTCTCAGTTGAAGCAGAAACAGAAGTGTTTTAAAACTGGATTTTAACATTGTCAAAGAAGAAGCCTGTCTCACATTTCCAGGAAGACCGTTCCAGATTTTAGCCTTGTGAATCTGAAATGCAGCTCTATCATGTTTAGTTCTGACTCTGGGCAATAAACGATAAACACAGCATTCAAAAATCATTACAACAACTGTAGTAGAAGGATATCAGTCATTATTGCAAATGGAGCTGCATTAAAAATCATGTTTCTCTACATCAAAGTACAAGTTAAACCACACAGGGCACAGTGTTATGAACACTACTGTACTGAACAGTTCATGCCAAAGTTAAAAAACATGATTGTAGCGCCTATGTTTGGATCAGTATTAAAACAGGCACAAGCTACACTCTAGGTTCCCCAGATGTAAAAACACAATCTGAAAGGCAGAAGAATGCATTTATTGAATGTTGATGTTCCAACATGTGTCCTCTCTTGGTCTTCAGTCTCTCATCACAAGGTTCAAGCACAGCACCTGAAAATGTGGAACATGTTTAGTTGCAACGTAATGTGGCAAAGTGATATGCAGCCAGCGTAAGTTCAATTTGGTAGACGTCAGCCAAAGGTAACTCCTCCAGGCCGGTTCTCATCCCCAGCCTATCGCACGGCAAACGCCCCCTTCCAATCACCGGTCCAGCCAGGCAAGCTGCTTAAAAGCGGAGGAACTCCCATTCTCGGCCTCTTGAAGCCTGCAGCAAAGAGCGAAGCCTTGCAAAGAGTCGTTCTGGAGGAATCGCTTTGTTCTACTCTCACTTACTTCGTGCGTGTCCCTGCTGTCCTCTGTCCTGCTGCGTGTCGTCTGCTCCTCCTCCACGTCGCTGCACCTGCTGCGGGTCTCGTGCTGTGGTCCGTGGGTCTTTGCCGCTCTCCTCCTTTGCGGGCTCTTTCTGCGGGTTCGCCGCTGCTCGTCTCGTCGCGGCCTGCTGCTGCATACGGCCGGTCTGGCCCGGTGCGGTGGGAGCCGTGCGCATCCCTGCCTCCTCGTGCCGGTACGGTGTGGTCCCGTCGTGTTGTCCCTTGTCTTCTGGCGTTGCGGGTAAGTATGAGATCTGCGGACGGTTTATTCCCCTCGCATTGTCCTGCAGGCTCAGTTGGCCCCGCGCTTGTTATGCAGGCTCAGTTGGCCCCGTGCAGTTTAAAGCCCTCGCATTGGTGGGCAAGCATCAGTTTAAAGCCCTCGCATTGGTCTGCAGGCTCTCTTTAACTTAGGTATTATGGAACTGCTTATGTATTACGGAACTGCTTATGTATTATGGAACTGCTTTTATGGAACTGCTCATATTGGGACTGCTCATACCTGGAACTGATTATATGGTACTGCTTATACCTGGAACCGCTTATACAGTGCATGGAACTGCATATATTGGTTCTGCTTATATCTGGACCTGCTTATATATGGATCTGCTTATATATGGATCTGCTTATATACGGAACTGCTTATACATGGATCTGCTAATATATGGAACTGCCAATATATGGAACTGCTAATATATGGAACTGCTAATATATGGATCTGCTAATATATGGATCTGCTAATATATGGAACTGCTAATATATGGATCTGCTAATATATGGATCTGCTAATATATGGAACTGCTAATATATGGAACTGCTAATATATGGAACTGCTAATATATGGAACTGCTAATATATGGAACTGCTAATATATTGGAACTGCTCATATTGGAACTGCTCATACCGGAACTGCTCATATTGGAACTGCTCATATTGGAACTGCTCATGCAGTATATGGAACTGCATATATTGGTACTGCTTATATCTGGAACCTTATATATATATGGAACTGCTTATATATGGAACTGCTTATATATGGAACTGCTTATATATGGAACTGCTTGTATATGGAACTGCTTGTATATGGAACTGCTTGTATATGGAACTGCTTGTATATGGAACTGCTTGTATATGGAACTGCTTATAGATGGAACTGCTTGTATATGGAACTGCTTATATCTGGCTCCGTCTCCTCCCTCAACGACGCTGTCTGCCCGGACGCGGGGGTGCCGCTCCGACCTGGCGTTCGGGTCCCGTCTGCTGAGCCGCTGGGACGGTGTATTTTTTTTTTACAGTGACGTCATCCCGTCCTCAGATGCCCTGCGGTTCTTCACGGACGCAGCCCCGTCCGTGGGTTTTGGGGGTCTCTTCCAGGTCCAGTGGTTCGCCGGGCCCTGGCCCGACGCCCTTCCCTCAAAGCATCTCCTCCGCGCTCCCGATAACCTTCCAATGTCATCCGTCTGTTTCAGAGCCCAACTCAAGTACGTACTGCTGCTTGTAACCTGTCTCCCCATCTCTACACAGCCCACTCCTTCGGATAGGCGCCGCCACGCGCGCCGCGTCCCTTGGGCTCCCCTATTTCGCCCTCCAGCAGCTGGGCCGCTGGTCATCATCGGCCCTCTCCTCATACATCAGGCCTGACACTTCGACCATCCTGGCAGCCCAGCGCCTCTTTGCATCTCCATAAAACACTTGCAAAACTTCCTGGTGGCGGCAGCAGCTGAGTATCCGCAAGCAGCAGCTGAGTATCCGCAAGCAATGGTCGCAGCAACAGTCTCGGCAGAGACTGTTCGGCAGAGACTGCTCGGCAGAGACTGCTCGGCAGAGACTGCTCGGCAGAGACTGCTCGGCAGAGACTGCTCGGCTGAGGATCCGCAAGTTTGGTCACAATAGATAGCGGTCACACAGCATATAGTGGATAGCGGTCACAGTATATAGCAAAAAATGGTTAGCGGTCACAGTATATAGCGATAGCGGTCACAGTATATAGCAAAAAATGGTTAGCGGTCACAGTATATAGCAAAAAATGGTTAGCGGTCACAGTATATAGCAAAAAATGGTTAGCGGTCACAGTATATAGCAAAAAAATGGTTAGCGCGCGATGGTCGCGACTCGTCAGCATATAGCGATAGCGGTCACAGTATATAGCGATAGCGGTCACAGTATATAGCGATAGCGGTCACAGTATATAGCGATAGCGGTCACAGCATATAGCGATAGCGGTCACAGCATAGAGTAGTCTCGACGTCTGTCCCCTTCAAACCAGGCTGCAAAACTCCATCAACTCACAACCTTTTTGGGGATTGGCATGCTCCATCGCAGAGCCCCTCCGATCTGAAGGCCGCACCGGGGCCTAGGGCGCCAAACCTCCTCCCAATAAATACTCAAAAGCTTCTTGTTTCACGTCTCTCCAAATTGAAATGCAGCCAGCGTAAGTTCAATTTGGTAGACGTCAGCCAAAGGTAACCCCTCCAGGCCGGTTCTCATCCCCAGCCTATCGCACGGCAAACGCCCCCTTCCAATCACCGGTCCAGCCAGGCAAGCTGCTTAAAAGCGGAGGAACTCCCATTCTCGGCCTCTTGAAGCCTGCAGCCACCGCCTCCCCTCCTCCTCCTCTTCACCCTGCTTCATTCTGCCTTCAATCTGCTTCCCGCTGCCAAATGCCGCCACCAGTGCCTAGGTCCCGGGGGATTGGCATGCTCCATCGCAGAGCCCCTCCGATCTGAAGGCCGCACCGGGGCCTAGGGCGCCAAACCTCCTCCCAATAAATACTCAAAAGCTTCTTGTTTCACGTCTCTCCAAATTGAAATAACAACACATAACTTTCTATCAATGCCTCAAACCACTCGATCCATCACCATGTGATACAAACCTTGGCACTGCACTAGCTCGAGACACTGGAAGACACTCCGTCTGAGAAACTTGGGATAAGGCTTTGGTCATTGGAGTAATTCCATGTAAAAAACAATTGCAAATGTGCATTTGTTTTGCACATGGACAAATGAGCCCTGAAAGCTACTTACCCTGTATTACTCTATATGTTGCATTTCCGAGGGGGCATTTTCCCCTTGTTGCTCTTTTCCCTCATCTTGAGTGAGTTTCTGAACACCTTCAACACAGTCTGACACCTGTAAGAACACCTTCAACACAGTCTGACACCTGTAAGACTCAAACACACATGACACATTAGGAACACACATAGAACATTAGTTATTGCAACAATCATGAAATTATACTCTATGGATTTCACAATAATTGACTGCATTAGCAAAGGTAAATGTATTTTAATTAACATATGGCTGGTTTTAATGTTTATAAGAAAAAGTAAGAAATTGAATAGAGTTGCAAGCGCTAGTTAGCTTGCTACCAGCAGATGAATGGATATTTAATATTTGCAGCTAACAATAACAAAAATAACAACTGTAGTGGCTCATTTAAACAGCCACAGTGAGAAGAAGTGAAAGTCTCTGACATTGAAGATTTAATGGGAAGACATTAAATCAATTTATTAAACAAAGCAATACATGAACATTAAACTCTCTTTCTGCAGCAGGTAACATCTGTGTGCTCCTATGGTCCCACATGGTCCCACATGGTCCCACACCTGAACTCAACTCCAACTGATGACATCACAGGTGTCTAAATGGTGGGAGTGTCCCAAATATTAAAGCTGATCTCCCTGTTTTTAAACGTAGTTTACTAAGTACTGTTGTCTTTTTGCAGTTTATAAACCATTGTGAAATATACAGTAACTTTACATTTTAGAATTGAATTAATATTTTAAAACTCAAGAATCTTAACCTTTTTTAAGACATAGTTTGTTGGACAGTCTAACCTAACAATTGTAATGTGTTAAAATAGTTTGAAATATGAAAAACAATATCATATTTTAAACTTTAACTTAAAAACTAAAAAAAGGTGTCTCCCTTTCAGCTGAGCAGTGCCAGCCGTTATTATTATAGATTCATGCACTGGCAATTCAAAATACAGATAATATGCAAAATATACTTAAAGTGATTGTCTGCAGTTTGTCAGAAAGAGAGACAGAGAGGTACTTGATTTGAAAAAAAAACAACGCAAGCTCCTCCCCCTTCCTTTCTGATTGGTCTACACCTACGTTTCCGTAACACTTTGAAATGTTAATCAGAGAACATATTATACATATACATTATTAATACACATGCACGGAGGTTTTCAGAATTATTTGTGAACGTTTTAATGAAAAAAAATATGTTTTTATGCACACAAAAAAGCGATCTCGGCAAACCAGGAAGTGCTATTATCATGAATTGCACATTATAGGACACATCTGCAGAGGGTCTGATTATGGATATAGGTTCAGTATATACATAAGTACCTCAGCGCGGATGTTCAGAATTCTTTGTTCAGTTTTCATGTTGTTCCAGAGCCTAATAGAGGCTTGATTCGGAGAAATCAAGCCTCGGCGAAAACAAACAACTGCGCATGACCGCAGCTGCGAGCATCAGTGCTGATGATTGACAGCCCTTGGCATGACTCGATTGGTTAACCTCGACGGCACCGTGGATTCTGAACTATAGCTAAGAGCAGGGAAGGCGGGACTTCCCCGTAATATTAGAATTAATAAAATGACTTATTTTATATCAACATTTAAGGCCAGGAGGTCAATTTAATTTTTAACTTTAACAAAATCCACGTATACGTGAGAAAACAACTTACTTTCTGTCTCCAACTCTTTTCAATGTGGAAATGATACATCTATATCTAAAAACTGTGCAGACTGTGTACTTAGTAGAGAGGGTGATTCCAAGTAAATAAAGGGCAGCGACAGAGGTACAGATTCAACGTCATATCAACGTCTGGGAAGGCATTGCTTTACGTCCAGATGCACACCTTACGTCGTTTAGACGTGGAAAACAGGTCGTCGACCGAGCGACTCACGTGTCAGGCTGTAACCTCGCATAAGTGTGCGTCGGTTGTTTAGGGTGTTATCTATTATTTTTTCACAGTAGTCAGAAAAAATGCCTGGCGGTGGTGTAGCGGTTGCGTAATGAGACGCAATTCAGTCGCAATGACGCGGGTTCAAATCCCCGTTGGAAAATTTTTGACTTTTCACTTTTTAGCGAACAATTTTTCTGTTTGGTTAAAAACGAATAAACACTCAACATAAGATTATGTAGTGGCTAATAATAAAACTTGTGAACCCATGCATTTGCATAAAATCTCAAGTGCTCACCCCTTATTTTCAAACTTGAGATTGTTAGCACAACAAATGCATACATTCACAAGTTTTATTATTAGCCACTACGTAATCCTATGTTGAGTGTTTATTAGTCTTTAACCAAAGAGAAAAAAATTGTTCGCTAAAAATCGAAACAAATATGTATAGATAATGATACACACACGTGGGATCGAACTCATGTAACCAAGGCTGCACACATTTGCTAAACCACTACACTACCGTCAGGTACACTGAGATCGCTTCACAGCCTATATATTGTATTGCTAGATCAAGACGTACTGCGTCGGTCGGCCGATGACCTGTTTTCCACGTCTGGGGAGGTCGGGATTGAACGTCATATCCACGTATATGGGAGGTCATTGTTTTACGTCCAGATGCGCACCTTGCACAGACGTCGTTTGGACGTAAATAAAAGGTCACGACCGACCGACGCGATATTGACGTGATCTGGAGGTTGAGTGGACGTCGGATGTTTAGTGGGATGTGTCCATCCCAGGAAAGAGTCTTCTCTCAAATCAGCCTCTCACGTAACACAGTGACCCGCCATATTGAAGACATGAGTCGGGACATTAAGGAGCAAATTAAATCTAAAACGAGTGGATTTTCTGTTTTTTCACTGGCATGTGACGAGAGCACAGACATTTCTGATTCAGCGCAGCTTTTAATTTTCATACGAGGAGTGAGCGACAGCATGGAAATCTCACAAGAGCTGGCTGGATTGGAAACGCTGCGTGGAACTACAAAAAGCGAGGACTTGTTTGCGGCCGTCGCTCGGGTGCTGGAGAGGTACAATTTGAGCTGGGAGAAAATGGTTGGGATAACAACGGTCGGTGCCCCTGCCAGGATCGGTAGAAAATCCGGCCTCGCCACACTTGTTGCTCAGAAAGTTGCACAATGCAGAAGTAAGCTGAATCAATACCACTGTATCCTCCACCAAGAGCAACTGTGTGCCAAATCAATTGGACTCGGAGACGTGGTGCGTGACGTCATTAAAATCATAAACTGCATACGGTCCAAGGCTCTTTCACACCGCCAATTCAGGGCCCTTTTGGAAGAAGTCGGTGTGCAATACAGCGATGTGCTGTACCACCAAAAAGTTTGTTGGCTCAGCAAAGGGAAAGTGCTCAAAAGATTTTTTGAGCTGCGCCATGCCATCGCAGAGTTTCTGACAACCAAGGGCAGTGATATCCAAGTCCCTACAGATGACAGCTGGACATAACGGACCTGCTCAACTCACTGAATGTTCAGCTTCAAGGCAAGGAGCAGATTATCACGAAGCTGTTTGACCACGTGAAGGCCTTTCAAATGAAGCTGGGACAACTCTCTCCACATTTATCTGCTGGTAAGGATACATACATGCATCCCTTTTAATACTTTCTTTATAAGTCTTGTAAATACTGTTGTATGCACAGCTCCTGTTAATGCGCAACTGTATTCGTGCTCTCCCCGTGTGGTGTGATTAGCGGAGAGCGCATGCATGCTTTTTAACTGCGTTTTATTGCTTTCTTTATAAGTCTGTTGTTTTTATTCTTAATTTATTGTAAGTACGCACAGCTCCTGTTTGTGCGCCACTGTATCCGTGCGCTCTCCCCGTTGTATGACATATGTCATTCTCTTGTTTCTGCTGTGGTGAATGAATTTATATATTTGTAGGGGTAAAACAAAACAAATGTTTATTTGTTCCCAGGAAACGTGGCTCACTTCACTAGTCTGAGAGAAGTCAACCTGGTCTGAATATGCAGGACTTGTCAGCAACCTAAATGGGGAGTTTGATGTGCGTTTCATGGACTTTGAAAAAAAGTGCTGGAGATATGGAACTATTCTCTTGTCCCTTCAATGTTAAGCCTAGTGTATACTTGCGCGGCGTGGCTTACGTTAGCGGTTGCGGTGGACCTACGTAAGCACAATTGATGTTATACTGGCGCGTTCCCCTTACGGAGTTTTGAGGAGAATGTTGTAATCCCACAACAAACCACATGAGGGCGATCACACAGGAGCGGTCCCATTTACGCTGCTACTTTGTCCTCTTCAGAACAACAATAGCAAACAAAGCTGTTTGAGCTCATTACACGTGTTTCTACTGTAGGTTTATGTGATAGTTTTATGGATTCATTATTTTATAAGTCATTTCAACTGTGATGCTGTGAATAACGACACAGTTCTTGTTGGAAACATAGTTATTATTAAATAGTTTTCAGCACAAACAGCAAAACAATAATAGTGGTAAATATCTGAGACAAACATGAACGATTTACGAGTGCAGGAGGAAAGCAACAAACGCAGCTACGATTCAAACAAAGACAGGAACAGTGCAAAACAAACGACTGCACAGTTTATAAGTTATATATATGTTAGATATAAGTTAGATATATGTTCATGCTACCTTCCAATACACACACACGGACCAATCACAGCGGAGATTCCTTGCGGCGACCCTTACGTAGTTAGAAAATTTCGATGCTGCAGGACAGGCAACGTAAGGGCCTTGCGGCGACCAACGCGTTGCGCAAGTGACGTCACGTCACCTCCGTAAGCTCCGCGCCGCGCGAGTATAAACTAGGCTTTAGCCCTGATTCTGTCCCAGATCACCTTCAAATGGAGTTAATTGAGTTCCAATGTGATACAGAGGTAAAAAATAAAATCATGTCGCTGAATCTGAAGGATTTTTACACACAGGTCTCACTACAAAGGTTCCCACACATAAAGAAACATGCACAGGTGATGCTTTCACTGTTTGGCAGCACTTACATATGTGAGCAGACTTTTAGTGAACCTGAACAAGTCCAGACTGATTCACACCTTGATGACATACTTACCTTGTCAGTGAGCCAGCTACAACCTAACATTGAGAGGCTAGTAATGTCCAAAGACCAGCTTCATGTATCCCACTAGTTTCAGCAGATTGTATTGTTTCTTATTTGGTTTTTGACATTTGCAATTTTGTGCTGCACTTGTTTGTTCTTCTAACTGAGGTTGTGTTGTTTTGTTTTCATTCGGCTGTGATTTTCACTGATAAACAATCATTTATGTGATTTTAATTATTCAATAATTACAGGAACTTTATTAAATTTATATTTATTTGTGTTTCACGTGTAATATTGGTGTTTTTGGCCAACAGCAGACATCAGTGGAAATTGGTGGAGAAGGTCTTGTGGGGGTATTGAGACCACAACCTTCAGGCTCAAAGGCCTATGCTCTACCAACAGAGCCACTGGCAATGAATGAAAGTTCATAATGAATGGTTTTTTATCCATTTGTAATATATGAGCGTGTCCCAATGTAATTTTGAATCAGTGGCGTCTTGTTTAGGCCTGCATGCCTTAAGGACAGTGGCTCATTTGGTAGAGCATTGGCCTTTGAGCTTGAAGGTCGTGGGTTCGAGCCCAACACAAGACCTTCTCCACCAATTCAATTCAATTCTTTTATTTACAAAACTCGTAGCCATATTGGTTATACACTTTTACAATGTAGTGTTGGTTGGTGTTTTGTAAAAAGGGAACTCCCAGGAAGCTGCATTAGCTTATAGACAGGGCCCCAAAAACAACACATGACACACATAACACATAAAACAACACAGCAGAAACAAGTGTAACATTCCATACTACTACACAATCCCAAAACCCACTTACAAACACCCCACCAATCCCACCCCACCCCACCCATCCCACCCCACCCATCTATAGGTCCCCACAGTTGCAGTCTCAGTCATTCGATTCATTTTCCAATAGATTGCTCTTAGACATAGTACAGTAACTTTTTACACATTGATATTAACACAGCAAACGTGCCACATAATAATTCACTTCATCCATGATACAGGAACAAAACAATAAATACAGTACATTACAAGTTTCTTTACCCGTTTACAGTTTTCAGCGCAGGGCTCATAATGTTGTATAATGTTGGAGCAAACTGTGTTTCAATCTTTTTTTTAAAGTTCTCAATGATTTTGATTGAGTAATAGGACTGTCCAGCTCATTCCAGATGTTTGGACCTTTGCAGGTGATACTAAAACTGGTACATTTGAGTTTGTGGCGTTTGCCCTTCAGCCAGTGTTTCCTTCTAGTGTCGTGTGTGTGTGTAGAAGTAGAGATAGGAATGACCTAACAGAGGCGATCATTTAGTTTATACACAACATTATACATCATCGGGGGGAGTGTCTGTGGCACTAAAAAAGTTGGAGATCAAGGGCGTTTATAATAGAATTATAAAAACTCACCTAGTTAGCCCCTGCATGGACATAACTACAGGATTGACACATATGTCTCGTTGAAGACACATGTGTTTCAAAAGAAAAAGGACTTGATTTCTCACTGTGGATCTCTTTCCAAAGTGCATAAAAGGATAAAATACCTAAATAAATCAATATGTTATGAAGAGAAAACTATCCTCTGAATCGTTGTCTGGATGCAAGAATTTTTCTTCTCATTGTTATTATTATTTACTAACATTATAACGACATGTCAGAAATGACGTTATACCCATGAACCACACAACAGAAAACCATTTTCTCTTTCTCCACTGAAATGTGCCTGTCGTGGGCCTGTTGGCCGCCTGCACCTCGGAAGCAGATGGAGATAAGAGGCGCTGCTGCAGTAATGTCAGTCTGCAGCCAAATGGATAAGCCGCAATGCTGGGGTTTTCAGGCAGATAAGAATGTTACTGCCTCCGATCTGAGCGAGACAGAGCTGAGATATCGCTGAGAGCTGGAGAAGAGAAGAGCCCAGGTCTTCATGAAGACCCAGGGAGGCGATTTTGATCGCATTGCCATCAGCTAACCTACACTAGCTGAAAGATAGATTAAATAAGACCCCTGAAAATTACTGAGACCTAAAAGCAATATACTCACCAAAAGGGATATTCAGATTTTAGGAGACATTTCACAGCAGAACCTGTCCTCCCTCCTGCAATTGATTAGGGCTAGACCAAAAAGAGAAAGTTCCAAAAATCTTAATGTAAAACTTTTTTTCACTTATCTACATGGCAGGTTTTGCCAGCCAAACCACAATCAGCATTTGAACACTTTAGAAAAAAACGGACAGTAGAAACTTGTGGAAAGTGTTGGGTTCAGGACGGAGACCAATAGAGGTGGGGGAAATTTCTGATTCTTAGATTAATTGCAATTTGGCCATGGAAGATTTGTTAGTAAAAGCAAAACCTGTTCTGGCTCATTCAGTCACTTCTTCATCTGAATCCTATGTCTTCACCTTGATCCTCCTCAGATACATCCTCCATTTCACCCTGATCGGGCAGCACAGAATGCCTAACACTGTCGCTTCTCAGCAAAAGATTTTGGGTTCAAATCCTGGTCAGAACAGAATATTTCTGAGTGGAGTTTTCATATTCTCCCCGCGTATGCATTGGTTTCCTCCAGGTGCCCGGGTTTTGTCCAGGTGCTCCGGTTTCCACTACCACTAAAACAGGCACAATAGGTAAAATCCTATTGCTCTGGTATTCCTGATCAAAGCGAGCATCAACCTCTGGAGATGGGTCCAAGCATGCAGTACTGCGGCGACCACTGTTCCTGACAGTTAAAGTTTGAGTTTTGTATCATTTTACCTGTATGTTGTGCTCCCCGCGACTCCCCACCTCAACAGCCTTTCCCGTCACATGAAAAGAGCACGTATTTCCTTGATTCAGAATAACCCTTTATAGAGATTCGCGCCACTACCGAGCTGCACTAGCCCAAAAAAGGAGGCTTGCGTATTTTTACTCGTGTAGTGGCGCAAGTGATGGGCTTGGTGGGCTCGCTCCTTAACAGAGGGGGAGCGCATTTCTTGCAGCTCGCCCTCACTGTTTTCAGACCGCGGTAAAGAGGCCCGGCTTTTAATGTGCGGACATCTTTACCACTGACTCCGAAAAGCCGGGCCTCTTTACCGCGCTGTTCTTCCGCTGCCCTCTCTCCCTCCGCAGTCTTCGCACCATCAGCCTGACCTCACATGTGACTTTTCTCCCCCTCACCTTTGGCACATGTGGCTTTTCTCCCCCTCACCTTTGGTACATGTGGCTTTTCTCCCCCTCTGGGTTATTCTGTTGTGGATATTAACCACGTTTCATTTCAAACACCTTTAGCTTCAGGCAGCAAACAAGAGCAGAACACGCTTTGTCGCTGCGCATGACGTAAGCTGCGTAACTTCATTTTGATTGACGACGTCAATGACTGGGACCAAATTACAAACTTAATGAAAATATATTATATTCCTCAAACACAATTTAACAAGTAGTCCTTTTGAATCAAATCAATTGCAAAATAAATATTTAAGGGCTATAGATTTGTTCAATTTTTTTTTTTTATCATCTTGCGACATCAACTATTTTATGAAATGAAATCCTGTATCAGGAACAACAGCTTGGAAACCTACATAAAGTCCAAGCTCTGAAGCAGGTGCGGGAAGAGTCTGTGAAGGAGGCGAGGCCAAGAGGGCCTCTGATCAAAGCATTTCAGTGCTCAGGAAGCAGATTGAGCTGATAAACAAGGTCAGCAACAATCTGACAAAAACCAAAGAGAAAAAAAGACCAGACCAGTCACCAGACCAGAGCACTCATCAGAAAACAAATATACTGTATATTGTTTTTAAGGTTAACAAGCTGCCACAAGTCACAGTTAAACAGGACAAAGAGGTATCCAGGTATAAAGAAGAAACCATTACCTTCACTCACAACTTTCCTTCCCCCAAAATCACATTGACAACATGGACTCAAGGTTGTCTGACTTACACTTTACAAAAAGATACAAAACATCTCAATATTACTGGGGGAACAGCACTATTTAGCGCTTAAACCTGTTTTTCATTACCTGTAGTTTTAGTGCTGTTCCCGTCGTGATGCTAAAGGCTAACAGTTAGCACACAGTGACTAAAAAGAGAAAGAGCAGCTCAGAACTGAGAACATAAAAAAAGAATGGATCCAATCATTTTCTTTCATTTCCAACGAAAACGGACAGCAACATGTTTGCTTTGTAATGGAAAGTTATTGAACAACAAAAAGAGCCATTTGGAAAGACATTTTCAGAGAAAGCCTTTTAAACTTGCCGCTGACTGTCCAGTTGGGAGTTAGGGAAACAGTTTGATTGCAGTTCTTCTAGAGTGGATTCATCCACCCCGAGGAACAATAAAATGCAAAATAGCGTTCACAGGTAAATATTACAGAATGATTAATATAAGAGTGCCTTTTTCGGACTTCCAAATCACAAAACTGTATGTCACCATTTGAAATAAGTGTACCAATCATGTCTGCAATTGTCAGTTATACCATGTGTATTGGGCAGAGGGGCCATAAACAAGAAGCAGAGGCGAGTAAAAGTGTAGATCTATAAGGCCTTGTGGCAGAACAGCCAGGATCAAATCCAATTCTGTGGAGATACACATTAAGCCCGTCAATCAGCACAGTGTCCTTGGAAGGCGGAAGAGTAGAGATGAGAGACAGAGGGGGGTCTCTTAGCACCAAAAAGCCTGGACACAGACATTTAGACACACAGCAGTGGTCCCACTACATGCAACAATCACTTCACTCAGGAGAACTATTACGAGCCACAAGATGGTGGTGTCTAGGAGTGTGGCTCAATAACTAAATTAAAAACGGGTGTGGAACAGAGACAGGAGGCAGAGGTCCAAAAAGGTAAAAGTTTATTATAAAGGTGCAGAAGAACCACTGTTCTGATCACAAAAACTAAAGGCCCAGAAAAGGTGAGGTGCAGCGGTAGGACCCACTGGTCCAATGGACGATCGAAGAGAGAGAGCGAGCCTGGTCTGGATCCAGGCCCTTATGTAATCCAGTGGACTGGGATGGCATGTGTGGTTTTTGTTTGCATGTCTTGGTTTGTCGTGTGTTTTTGTTTTTCTTTCATGCCTCCCAGTCGCCATGGTTTCCCCACACAACTGCCTGCCCCGACAATCAGTACACCTGTGCCTGGGGCAGTACAAAAACAGGCCATGCAGCGGGGAGAGACAGGACTGGCGTGAGGAGAGGCAGAACGGGCGTGCAGCGAGGCGGAGGGGAGCCCGGGAGGAGAGACCAGCGCGCACCGGGCCAACACCATGGCACCCACGCTCTGGAGGAGGGGAGTGAACAATTCTGGCCACTACAGGTCAGGGTCATTTAGCAATACTAGCAATTTCTCTGTAGTATACCTCAAGTACAATAAGAGAAATTATTATATTTTGTGTGGATAAAATTATCTCTTGATCCAATTTTTGTCACATTTCTCCCGAGACAACTTCTTTCTCAGTCTACCAGGGCCTGGTTAGTCCTGTGATGGGAGACCACACAACACTTCTCTCACATTGCGAATGAGTCTGGTGTGTGCGATGAATGGTTGGTGGTGATAACCTGACTCTCGCCAGATCCTCGTAGTTCGCTGAGTTTGCAGTACACAAAAAAGATCCAAGTCTGTCTACATTTTCTTTGGTAAGTATGTAACAAAACTTTTTTCTCACTCGCTCTTATATGACATTTAGGGACCTCTAACAGAGAAAAAAAAGGTCTATTCAGAATGCACAAAAAAGTAGTTAACGTTAAAGGTGCACTTTTTATTTATCTCCTTAGGGCAGTTCATCCTCTGCATGTGACCCTTCCTGATGCCACTAGGGCGTCTATCAGGAGCAATGGTAATCGTAGTACCCATCTCCAGATGTTGATGCTCAGCTTGGTAAAGACAAATGGAGCTGGAGGATTTACCTATTGTGCATGTTTTTAGTGGCATGTTTTATGTTAGTCCGAAAGTATATTATATGGGCTGTATTTCATTTGAGAGTAAAATTGTGTTGCTGCTTCTCTCTATCTTTAAGTGTTTTTTAACATTTAGGCATTTTGACCAGAGTAACACTCTTTTTACAAGGCTTTATCTACATGTATGAGACTGTTTATTGCTTCATTCAGCTCTTTTAGACTCCAGTATACAAGCATTTTTTTTCATTTTTCCCTTATCACTGTTCTCCCTTCCAATCATCGATTACTATAAGGCTAGTGCTGACAGCTGCCCGAGAACTGCAGATTGAGCACGTCACTCAAGCGCAGCACGTTGCTCAGAGAAGCTATTGTCATGCTCTGAGCAAGTGACAAGTGGATCAAAGCACAAATGGCACTCTATAACTCTTGTTTTCTTGGTTTAATATGTGAATTTGGTTGATTTTAGATTAAGCAATCATTTCACCAGCATAAATTAAAACCCTCATTATTGTGTTCAGTGGGATGCTTATTCCTGCAAAAAAATTGGGTCATTTGGCGTCTTTAAAAACAATCTAACAAGAATCTCTGTAGAAACATGCGACTGCAGAAAATTTACATGCATTTAAATTCCTTTGAAGTTGTTTGTTTGACTCACCTTGAAAACACACCATTTCTACTTCCCCTCTGTGGTAGGAATTAAACGCACCACATAAATATTTATCTACCCAGGGCGTGTGCTATTCTAGCCCACTGTTTTTGAACATAACCACTGGAGATTGTGTCTATCAGGGACCCAAACGACACAAAGATGCAGAAAAGAGTGAAAAGAGGAAGGGGTGGAAGGGTTGGTGCATTGGCCAAAATGGAAAGTGAATGATGTTTAATGCAGGAGGTAGGGAAAGGGCTCAGTGCAAGTTTCTTCAAGAGTCGCCACACATGCTGAATATTTATATTTGGATTTACAGCCCAATAAATTGGGACTATATTATCTTCTCAATATTGCAAACATGTCTTGTTTTTTCACATAATTTGATATTAGTTTGGTAGCCATCCAATCTTATCCATTTAGTACATTGTAAGGGTGACAGTGGCTCGGTTGGTAGAGCACTGGCCTTTGAATCTGAAGGTTGTGGATTTGAGTCCACCATGAGATTGTTGTGTCCTTGGGCAAGACACTTAACCCTACTTTGCCTGAAGCCTCAGCTTAAAGATCAAGGCTGTACCATCACTGACAGAGCAGCCATCCTCCTGTGTGGGGCTGGTACTCTGTGAAAGGGGTGCAGATCTGACTGCCACCTCCCTGACCCAGAAAGGGGAAGAAAAGGGATGGATGGATGGATGGATATTATAAAGTAGTGGAAAAACTTGGTAAAATCCAACTTTAAACCTAGACCAGATAAGATCATGATCTAAAATGGTCTTTGTGACTCAGTAGGACTCATGTTCAGTCTGGATAATGAAACAGAAAGGACAACAAACTAAGTCTGACTGTGAGCTCTACCAAGCTGAGGTAAGACTTTGAAATAGAACCTCATGTCTAAATTCACAGATTGTCAGTCAAGCTGCATATGGAAACACTTTGCTGGGAGAAGTATGGTAACTTGAGCACTCTCCTCTCCTCGTCCTACTTAATCTGACATCATTGCCTTGGAGCCAACTCAGTCCTGCACCATTTGGCCTTCCTACGGCCTGAGTCCTGGCTCTAGAGCCCGTCCTTTTGAGTGGTTCCTCACCGATGCAGGAGGATCTTGAAACAGATCCAGGAAATGTATTTATGGAAACTTTGCAAAGTCCTCCGAGATAACTATACTGTTGTATTTTAAGGCAATACAAAAATTGATTGAATGGAGGAGAGTTGCCAACAGGTTTCCCCTGTACCTTCTCTTACAGTGGGCCCATCCCACTATTGGTCAATGTCTTCTAAAATAAATGTTACAAATGGTAATCAACTATTTTTCAATAATTTTTGGTAAAAAACAAACTCAACACAAAATCCGCCCTGCACCTGTCAGCTCCCTCTGGCCTACCTGTAATCCTCCACACACTAATGATCCAGGATTGAACTTTGTCAAAGTCATCTGACGACACTGATGTGGAGAGATTGATATTCACGCTTGACTTGCCACCCGCTCCACTTGACTGCTGTGTTTACCTCCCAGCACAATTAGTATCTGCACAAGACAGACAGACCGAGCCAAGAGAGAGGAGAGGCGTGAGGTGCAGCGCAGAGTTTGAGTGACTGCATTAGGGCCAATTGTTTATGAAAGAGATGAGAGATGTCTTTCACTGTGGCTGAAGGTGGCTTTCTCCATCAAGGGTCCATTACAGGCTTATTTAATCCCAATAAAGCAGTTTTACCTCTGTGAAAGCCAGTAAGCTTCAAATAACAAACGATAGATTGGCTCAAGTCAGGTGCATATTTCAACAGTTTATCTAAATTTGCATCAAAGCCCTGCCGTGCTGTGGCTGTGACTTTGGCAAAAGGAAATGTCGCACTCTCAGACAGAAGGATGGCTCCCTCCTTATACACTGACCCTCGATTATCAAAGCTCCATTTTGCAAAAAAGAGTCTGCCTTTTCAAAACAGTTCTTTACTTGTACAAAATGCAAAAGCAAGTAAAAAGCACATTTAAAAAGTGTTTATGGTTCATACACCACTTCCCATCCTTATCATTTTAAGCACAACAACTCACCGTCCTTAAGCAGGGAGACAAATGTTGCATACCGGCACTGATACTCACAAATGCGCACATGATAAGACTTCAGTGTATGCAGCCGCCTGATTTCTCTGCCTGCATCGACACACACACATACACATATGCATGAAAAGGTGAGGTACAGTGACAGACCACAGTGACAGGCCATTATATACGCTGCTCAGCGGGGGGCTGTTTCACAGCCGTGTGAAGAAAATGGTGTGAATTCTCTGCTGCTATGACCCCCACTTCCCGTTCATGGACATTTGGACATGCACAGTAGCCGACAACAAACGGCAGTGGATAAACTAAAGCTAGGTGTGCTCCGAGTGCTACACGGAGAATTCTACTCCTTCGTTTGTCCAAACTGAACCACGCGAAGCTCTAGTTTCAGTTTACATTTCCACAACTGCTGTGAAATGCAGAATGATGTTGGTGCATTCTTTCTCGTCTTCGTCGAGCTGAGGAGGATGTTGTTGAGGAAGTGAACATAGTGGGGGCTGGGGGCTTGGGGTTGCGAGCGTCACGTTGTAAAGTTCCTCTGCCCACTCCTGGCTGGGCGCTAGAACTATATTGTTTTCACGCCTCATCTAAACGCTGCGCAGGAGCCTGGTTGTTTCTGTTAACTGCTTTGAAACGTCTGAGCAGCGCCTCTATCCAGCGATGCCTGAGGAGAGCCCAAAATAAGATAAAAGGACACACAAGTATTGTTAATTGGTATGGTAATGTATATTATTATTATTGATTATCTTGTTAAACAATCTTAAGTGGGCACATCAATCGTATACGTACTTTGAGCACATTTTGTTTCTCATTCCATAAGAATACAGTTCAGTTTGTGTAGCCTTCAACCCTTTCCCCAGTAGAAGTACACTGTAAACTACAACACAATTCAATCAAGCTCCACTGATCAGACTTGAGAGACCACGCCCCTCTTTGAGTCACCTCTGGATCTGACAGAGCTAGCCGTCCTGCTCAATCAGGCAACCAATCATTTGAAAGGATCTGTTTTATCTCACATACACATCTTGTACGAGCCTGTGGTCAGAAGAACCCGGTTGTTTTTGCTTTTGGTACTGGCCAGCCCATTCATAAACATCTCCACCAAGTACCATAATGCTGTGATTGATTGATAATGATTGCTCCTTTAAAGCAAGAAGCTGTAGACTCTTCAGCTCAGATCTGCTGAAAGTCTACCGTGTAGCCAGTTTATCTGGGGAATCAAATGCCAAATATTTCCTCAAAAAGTTGCAACATTGTCTTGTACAATGACTATCACTCTTTATAGAGCATGAGCAGGCCGAGCTGTGTTGAGGCTAGAGAGACCCGTTGAAACAAACTTCTAAAAAAGAAACTGGCTCCAACTAGGTTATGTTTAAATCGGCTTCTTTCACTATCAGCAAACACAATCAGTGAAGCCAGCACTCAGATAGTTCACTGTAGGGAATTTATACACTACTAAAGGGAATAGCGCTACAGCTATGTTTACTGATTTGTGCGAACTAGGAATTAATTAGATCCAGTTTGTGAGAAGGGAAAGTTAACATACAGTAAGATGGGAACCATGTCTTAGTCATTATTAGGTCAAAACAAGTTTTACACGTAATTGTTATACCATGTGACATTCACGCAATCTATGTCTCTATTAAGTGTTTTGCCCAAGGACCCAACAACAGCAGACATCAACGGTAGTGTAGGGAAGCTGGCCTGAGTGTCAAAATGACTTATAACTGTTGCTCCCCAGAGTCACAGACAGATGTCAATACACTAATAGAAATACATGAAACAAGTATCATTGAAGGAACTTCAAAAGTCCCAGATGCTCCTCTTGTCAAGAGCATGGTCTCCACTGACAGTACCTCAGTTCATGGAAAAATTCTCCACCTCACAGTCTTAATCAGACCCAGCTATTCTGGCCTCTGGAACATTACCCCACAGCGGGGTCCTCAATCCGGAACTCCTCAGGTGATTCCATCTGCACACCTCTCCACACCTTCAATCAGCTTCTCATTGCAACTTCCGGAATCCACTGCAATCTTCAGCCTCAACCGGCAAAACTCCCAACAGTGTCCTGTGAGCCAAAATAGCTCCAGCTGTTTCCACAGTTGAGCTCCAGACAAGATGCCATCCTCTCAGCAGGGGTCATCTCTGCACCGCACCTCTGGCTGATAAGAATCTTCCTCCATGTTTCTTCCCTCATTGTGTTGTCTCTTTTGTTCTTCTTCTGCCTCTCACTGGCCTCGATCCCTCCACTGCCACCATGTGTGGGGTAGCTGGCCCGAGTGTCAAAATGAGACAGCAGAACGTGTATTTAAATGTGTAAAACAGGAGATTTATTTTGCACGAGCACAACAAACAGTCCTGTCCCTTGGGTGTGTTTCCCCCTGATGAGGTTCACCTGTGAGATTTTAACATGAGATGGCTCCGCCTTCAGGGTTGGCAAAAATTGCAAAATGGCTGACTGAGACACCCCCTCTTCAACAGGTACAAACTACATTCATAAAAAGTGGCATTAAAAGAAACAAGTAACCTCCTTGGTAGTTGGATGCCAATCGCCAATAAACAACAGAAGAAGAAGAAGAAGAACAAGTAACCTCCTTTGTCACAGATAGTCAACAAAGTAGTTCTCAAAGAAGATTCAACCTTTGGGCCCCTAAACTAATGCTCTTCCATCTGAGCTACTGTACCACATAACACTCCTGCTGTTTGTTGTAAACTGCATTTGTTGTCCACATGCCGCTTTAAACACTGTTTGTTATGTACATGCCACTGACCAGCTGCAGCAGGTGCCGGTGCCACAACAGCAGTCTGCCTCTACTGGTATGGTATGGCATGGTATGGTATGATATGTACTTTATTTGAACAGGGACAGTGTACAATTAAACATCAACACAAAGGAGAGATGCATGTGCCAGGTTATAGCAAAGATGCTAATTTCCACCTGTAGTCCCTGGGCAGGCTGGTGTTATATTCATTTAAACTGATTACAATGTTGTCTGTGTCATTGGTGCTCTGTGTACTGGGTGCAGCTCTGACTGCCACCCCCCCGACCCAGAAATGGATTAAGGGGAAGAAAATGGATGGATGGATGGATGATTACAATGTAGATGGATACATGACCGTGTCTTACATTTACAGGCTTTAAATAACATCATTCACAAAACATTAAGTTTAATACCAATAAATACAGTTCCCTGCTTAACCCTGTCTTCCTCTCAAAAGGAGGTGATTGCATACCAACTCTACCCAGCGGGGGTTAGCGTCAGGTTAGCCCCTTTGATACTGGCAAAACGAAGGTCTGAAGCATTGATCAAGTGCCATATCCACGGGGATCGACGCTTGTCTTTCAATGGGAGGACAATTGTTGGCGCCTTTATGGTTATGAAGGACAGACCATGAGGGCGCGGTGTTGATCCTGGACTTTACATAGGGCAGGTTAAGGAGGGAGTTTCCATAGAGCCCCCTTTGGTCTCCCTACACCATAGACCATAGGCTATAACATACAGCCTATGGTCACACCAGCACTGGAGCAGTCCACTCCTTAAATACACTATGCAGTCTTTGGTTGATGCAGCATGGGTGGATAGCCTAAGATGAAGATGAATTTCTATTTAATAAACTTACTCTTATGTTTACCTCAAACTGTCATCATCCTCAACTCAAAAGGAAATATTGTGTGCAGTGTGTTTTTCCTGGATGGGCATTGTCGTCAAGTTAATTGAGGTAAGCCCCCATTCATGATTAACAAAATGAATGGTGACACCAAGGTGAGCTTAAGTGGCCATACTTGTCCATTCATCAGTTAAGAATGTCAGTTTTTAAATTTTTCAGTGTTTGTGTATGTATTTTTGTTCTATACACTGTGACGTGGGTTATTGATGGCAATGTGTTGTCAGAGTGAAACTTGTAATCTCCTCCAAGGTCTCATGTCCACAACCATCATTTCCAGGACACTGACTGTTCATTCATTCCTCTGCCTCTTCTGTCACTACGACTTACTAAGAATACAAATAGTGGATACAATCACACACATTATATTCAAATATCGATATCGTAGATGTTCCTTGCAGATGCAGGAGGGTTTAAGGACAGTAATGATCCAGGATCCACATTCAACAACATTTATGGACGCATCAACATATGTGGACATTGGTCATCTTAAAGAAGCTTAATGTACATAATGTTGCTAAAAAATTTGATTCAAATTTACATAATTGGAAACATGTTTGAAGGTTTCACACACAAAATAATTTGTGACCTCCACTGTCTTCGCTATTTAGTGTTTAGGAATTAGTGTTGAATGCAAGCTGGTCCTAGAATGGCGCTGTCACAGGTGTCAAACTGGAAAAATAATCCCGAATGTTTTTTGTGGATCAGTCACAACCCTGCCGTCTCTATTTTTAATTGTGCAGATGCAGGACTTGGAGGGGCTCCTTGCATAGCCTCTTTATAAACCCACAGGGCCAACGAGGGGGCCACTGCAGGTCTAAGGTTGTTGTATGCTGAGGGTATTGTGTGCTGCTCCTGTACATTGGGCAAATGTAGGTTCAAGAGTATCTCCACTCAGAGAAACTAACACCTAACCATCCCTTATTTCCAGGACTGAAATGATTGTTTATAAGTTATAACTTCTGAATGTGTATCTTTAATAATAAAAACCTTTCCATTTTCTGAATCCACATCCATCTCACATGATGGCCTACATTTGTGGGAGTCGTTGTTTGGGAAATCTACCCTTTCTGTATTCGTTTATAGCAGTTAATCTTGGCTCAGATGTCTACGTTTAGGCCATCAAAACAAACACAACTATTTATCAGAATGAAACACATATCACTTAATCTGTTTTAGATTGTATTTTCAACATTTGAACACGGAGATGGTGAACGGACCGTCCCGGGCCCACGGAGGACAGCAGAGACAGCGGCTGGAGAACACGTCCAGCAGGATAGAAAGAGCCACAGCGCCTCGCCGTGGGTGAAAACAGAATTACATGTTTGAGATACCCGCGCATCATGGTGTGGTCATATCATCCGTGTCTGACGATTTTATATTTATAAGAATCCGATCTCCCCTCTATGTGTTTTAATGGTCAGCAGATTGTGGCACCACTTTTTTATACCATAGAGGCTAGCTACATTTTTACTTGATTTGCTCCATGCAAAGGTTAAGTTAATTTGAAATAATGTCCCTAATTTGTCAAATCTCTATATGGCAAAATATGTGTCACATATTTTCTTTAAAGATCCTTCTCAGATTTTCCAAGTGAATTTGTGTAATAAAGTATTACATTGGCAGTTTTGTACCAGTTTATTAAGCTACACAGTTGCGGTAACATTCTCCTGTAATGTGATCACAACATCCCGCTAAATTGGAATGTAATTGTGCAAAGTATGCTTTATATATTGACTATTGTTTTATTTTGAAAAGTAAAAGTCTTACCCTATTTATAAGCAGGAGTTGAACATAAAGATAAGCCCATACGTCATGCTGCTTCACAGATGTAACATGGGTCTCAAACTCATTTGAACCACTGATCAAATGAATGCACACAATTGTGATTCCTGTGTGTCTTCCTCACTTCACCATGTTCCAGAGTTACATACTCTCATTAAGAGACGTTTGAGCATCTGTGTGTTCAGCATTATTCATGTCCTCTATAATACACATCTTTATTCCACAGTGCAGGTGAACGACAGCACCATGTCACTGGCAGCCGCTGCAGCCCATGTCCCCTATTCTGGATCCCTGGTCTGTGATTGGAGAACCACTGGCCCACCCACCTCCATAGTCTGTTGCATTTCCATAACATTTTTTGAATCTTGTAACATATCCTAACTACCTACAGTATACCCACAACAAACCAGTAAAATCTGTGATTACTGATAGTTGGAACACTTTAGTATTGCTCCACAAATTTTGAATATCTTTTCAATATACATTGTTAGAAATAGATTGAACAAAGTTTACATCGGACTCAGTTTAATTTTCTAAAAAAAATGACCAATGTAATTCAACAATCGCATGGTCATAGTTACAAAATGAGACGTTTCAAGAGACCTTTCAAAACTAGTCGAGAATACCCAAAATAGATTACAAAATTATATAAAATAAATATTTACAGCAACAATGTATGGAATGATGCAAAAGAACAAGGCAATATTGCCATTGTGTTATTCTGTAGAATAAAGCAATGGAAAAACTAATACAGCTATACAAAAACAACACAGGCACATCCTCCAAATGCCATCGCAAACCAATTAACAGTCAAATGTCCAAACACCTTTTCATTTTTGGCAATAGTTTCACACACAAAACATAAACCATATTTCATTGCAAACTTTTTGGTTCCATGACAATAATATGTCCTGTGTCTATAACAGGATGCACTCAAAAAACAAATTAAATATATTCAAAATAAATACACACTTAAGTATAAAATGAAGTTAAGTCAAATGAGAGACAATAAACATCAATAAATAAAAATGCACACACATCGCAGCTTCACAATGTCGTAGCCCTTGTAAGGACTTTTCTTTAGAACATAATTAATCTAATACAAAATTCCACGTAACTTTAATGCCAAAAAGCATTCCGTATAAATACAAAAAGAAATAAGTGTACAATACCCAAATCAGTCAAAACTCTAAAATAAGGTGATGTTAGGCCACTGTGTACATTATTTACAGTTCATGTAGAAAGAATGAAAACAACTTCAAGTGTGAGCCAAAACCTTCAGGTAAATCTTTTTTTTCAATCAAAAATCAGTACATCATGTTTAAGCATAAAAAAATATGGAATAATGTGACAAAATGTTTCTGGAACAGGGTAAATAATTTCAAGTATTGAATGTTTTGATATGTAAAATAATAGTAATACAAATATAAAAAGCCTTGTGGCGCTCAGGCCTTATTCATATTTACCTGTCAATATGATCATTTAGAGTTTACACATTCTTCTGTAGATGCATGTGATGTATGAGTTAGTAGCATAATGCCCTTGAGTGTATGGTTGAAGCACAGTAACAAGCCCGGCTTTTCTGAGAAAGACACATTCATTTCAGCAGCAGCCATGTTTGCAACGGTAAGGAGTGTTCATGGAAGTAAGATGAAGAAGAGAGAGACCATGGGTTCGACTCTTTTTCAGTAAACATGTGAGTCTCCGAAGTTTCTCCGAGCCATTCTTAGCCTGTGTAAGAAAACACTTCCCAAAGCTTTACATTTGTCATTTGTAGTTTAGTGTGAATCTTTTGTGAGGATTTATTGTCTGTTCAAATTGAGAAAGACAAATCTTTGCTCAATTTGAACAGACAATAAAGTTCTATTCTATTTTACTCAACAGGGTTTGGACACCTCACAAACATCCAAGCCTTACTACGAGAGTGGTATTAAGCTTAAGGTTTGGAAGAATTGCAATACAGCACTCTCTGATAGTTAGAGCACATAGCTACAAAAGAGGTTTTTCGGAAATAAAAAACAACTGGAATGTCAAATAATTCAGCCACACTTTAGTCCGGCTTTGGGAACAACTCCTTAATAGAACCAATTGTTCAGTTTCATGCTATTACACCTAAACTTGATAACAGCAGGTACTGAACTGGTCCTATTTTCATACAGCTGTAGGAAGTGACATAAACATATCTAGTAAAAGATGAGGTACTGATTCGGGACATCAGTCCAAGTCACTGAGGTCGCTGACTGGCTCGTCCTGTACAATGCTCAGGTGATTCATGGCACGGCTGAAGGCGATCTGGACAGCTTTACGAATGCTCGACGTGCGACCTTCCATCATTTTGATCTTGTCTATGGTCTTGTCTATCCCCAGGGGGACCATCTTGGATCTGGGAAGCCATTGCCTGCAGCGAGAAAACAATATCATCACCAAAGAGGATTCCCCCCCACTACTGTCAAAGAAGTGATTTTTAATAAGAAGAACCCTTCAAGGTCAAAGGACACATGCAGTGTCCAGCTCCCACTGTGCTGTGACCAAAGGTAATTGTTCCGAGGATAGAATAAGTATTGTGTTTGAAGAACCTCAACCCTATCTAGACCAGGGAGGGGCTAAAAGTGACCGTGCTAACTTTCACGTGGTCTAATATCTTAACAACTATTGCTAGAACTATGAAACTTGGTGACTTTTCCTAAAATTTAGTTTGCTACAATTTTTTAACAAAAGCTTAAGTCCAGCATTTTTTCAGTATCCCTGGCAACGGTTTTCTGAAAGGTGTAACAATAAAAAAATAAAATCAAAATTATTTCAAAATAATTGTACAGTTTTGCATAAAGATCGTCCGCTGAAAATTTGGTGGTCATAGGATATACCGTTCTTCAGTTGTGAGCGGTTGAAAGAGGCGAGCCCCCCCTGGGCCCAGAAAGCCCAAAAAAGCCTGGTCTAGAGAAGGTTAATGACACAAGATGATAAATGATGATAAATACTTAACTTTCCTCTCTGCACTGTTCTGAAAGTGAAAGTCTGTGATGAAGTCATTGTGGCAGAAACGTCTCATAGAGAAAAGAGAGTATGATTCTTTCTTTAACTTAGCAGAATATTGTCCTGCATCTGCAGCTCAGAAAGTCTTCTGGTGTGTGTCACTTACTTATCCTCAGTATAGGTGAAAAATGAGAAAAATAACAAGCACTACATAAAACAACACAGCAACAGTGGGCAAGACACATCACCCCCATCAAAACTGTGAATATTTGGTGGATAGAGGGAGATTGGCAGCCTCGCCTCAGTCAGTCTGCCCCACAGCAGCTTTGGCCGCAGTAGTGGTTAAGAGGGAATGAAAAAGGAAATGTAAAACATCTTTGAGTGTCCAAAATCCTTTTCAGGTGCGATGCAAACAAAAATAAAACAACAATAACTGGTACTCCGTTCAAAAATCTGTATTTCAAGTGTTTTTTTTTAAAAGAGGAGTAAATCATCCATGATTGAACAATCATACTAAATTCATATTTTGAATAAAATCTTGATTTCATGGGGAATCTATAATTTGCTTACAAGTTACCATATTTCGGGTCCAGATATCCCTCTCTCCAAGATCAGGGGTTTTCAGATGTCATACACAGCCCGAGCCATTGAACTTTTTTCTACATTTATGTGCACTTAAAAAGCTAAAGTATTTGGTTTATCCAATTCAAGCAAAGTCCCCATCTTCCTTCATTCTTGGTTCAGTATTATATCCATGCAGAAATCCAAAAGTTAACACACTGATCATTATTTCAGCGCTTCAGTCCGAGTGAAAATAAAGGAGATTTGTACATGTCAGAGGGGCCTGCATCACACACGTGATAATACAAGTTTATAATACGTGATAACACAAGTTTAGCATTTCAAAAATATTGAACAATTGAGAGGGATCGGGAAATCTCTGCTAATGCAGCCTATGCGACATGCAACTGGATAAAGTGGACGAATTTATTTTATTATTTTTTTAAGTCTTAATAAAATTGTATTTATCTTTGTGATTCATTTTCTTGGGTTTCATTAAACTGGCCAGTAGGGGGCGAATGAGCAGAGGTGGGACAACTCAGTTTTGCTTTCATTGAAAACCATGTAAATCGTGTCTGTTTTCGAGTCAAAAGGCTCTCATCCTGTGCGGTGTACGGTTGTTGTAACAGTCTTAATCGGGGACACTCAATTCTAAGGGAGTACAAAAAAATATTTCTCAAAAGAGTCTTGATTTTGAGCATTTTTGGAAAGAAAAACAGAAGAAATTGCTGCGTTTTATTTGGGTGGCCTGCAGGGGACGCTTCTCTGGGAAAGCCTTGATCCACCTCGCCCTCCTCATTCAAGTGATTTTTTTCAAAGTGTACTCCTTTATATGAGACCACAGTTGGAACACGGAAGAAACTCTTGTCTTTCTCTCTATTTGCGCGGTTGCTACAAGCGTACACCGCACAAAAAGATGGCATTTTGACAGCTTCTACGATATCTCACGGAAGACTGCACCGCCAGGATACGTCACGTCCTGTCCTACGTTTGTTATTCACGCCACTGCCCTGACGTCATATGAAACCCAAGAATTTATTTCTATTTATACGAGGACCAGGCTGAAGACTAAAGGAGACGGGGAAAGACATAGTTAGTTTTTAATATTGATGCAGTTTTTTTCAGTTTAGTTTTAAATGTGCTTTACAATAAAGATTGATTGATTGAAAAGGAATGGATGGAAATTATTGAAATATTGTTATCAATGTACCTTTGTACAAATGTAGCTGGATTGGATCAAATACAAGTAATCAGTTACCACTTGGCCATTACAGTGGAGAGTATTGGTTGGCTAATGGACAGGCTGAGACTGGCCTCGACACACCGGTGTCCTGGCCCTGAATCCCTCCTGGCACATGCAGCACTCACCAGCTGCGCTTGTTGTCAAAAAAGAGCACGAGGTAGAGTTTCTCTACGGCCTTGTACTGCATCTGCTCCCCGATCCGCAGCACATCAGTGGGAGGTTGTGGGACGGACGCCCTGTTGAGCTGGCAGCGAGGCATGTGGGGGTCGATGATCTGAGCAGCAGGGAAGACAAAGTTGTGAGACATAAATACACAATTAAGATTATTAATGTTTTGTATTAACGGGTGCTACAATAATGAGTACTTCACGAAGACATAATATGGAAATTAGATTTTTACAGCTCCCGCAAACATGCCCAGATGTGTATCGATCATGGAGGTTCTGAGCATTTAACTAGTGTTACAAATAGCATCAACGGCAACAACAATTTAAAAAGTAGATCAAATTGAAATACATTCTGCAGCTGCTATGCATGAGGAACACAGAGATATACAGGGTAGCTCCACATTTGGTATTTTAGGCACTGCCATTAAATGAAAATACTTTTGATACACTATACTAGAAAAGCGGGAGATGCATTAATTTTGCAAATTTACCAGACTTTATTGGTCTTTTTTAAAATAAAAAAAAAAAATTGACAACATTTTAATGCTACACATCGTACCATTGAATTGAAAGCCTTTAGGCCAGGGTTACTCAAACTCTGAACTCCAATCCAAATCCAGACTGCAACGATTTTGTTTGGGCCACAAAGCATGTTCTTGTACCGTAATGCGCTCGCAAATATCTCAGTGTCAACATAGATCTTTTATAATGACTATAATGACACGAAATATTTTCCTTGGCACCGCTTTTGTTTAAATTTCCCACATGCCTGGTTTATGCAGCGCTCTGAAAGCACAAAGTGACACGGGGGAGTTTTGATCTGAGTCCACAGAAGAAATTCCATTGGCTCACATCATATACTAAAGATAATAATAATCTGGGAATTGGAGCTTTGGAGAACCCTTGCTTTTGGCCTTGATTTGGCTTTCTCAAATGTACAGTAATTGTATTAAATTTCTTACCCTTTAAAATAGTTGGGATGGGTATAAAATCTATGTTATCCATCTATATTTTGTTTTATCATAATCTCTTTACACAGCACCAGTTGGGTGACAAGGTGATATGCTGCCACCTGGAGGATTGTTGAATGAATTACACTTTGGAAGGTAAACATCATGGCACTAGATGAAGGTCATGTTTATGTTCCAAAGTGTCTCAGTGTGAAGTGATGGAAAGTCTCCTGAGAAAGAGATGATTCACTAAATGTCATGCATGTGCTCCCACAAACACTCACCAGGGCAGGGTAGGAGGGGTATCCACTACATTTGGCCCAAACTAGCTTTAGGGGTTCCAGTGCAACTGTTGCAGCGCTAGCAGGCATCCAAATATTGCTGTTGCCAACCTCTATAGACGCAGGAACACCAGACAAGTGTGAGTTTAAACAACACACAGATAAACAGGGACACCTCCAAAAGCCATGCAGTGAGAGCAGAAACACAGCATAGTCAGGGTTAGAAAAAGAACGTACTGGTGAAAAAAAACAAATACAATAGTTTGTTTTGGATCAAATATCAAATAAGGAAAACACACAGAGACTGGTGTGGAGAAAAATGGCTATAGTGAGGTACCGTAATAGACAGACTTTAAGGCGCTACTTTTGTGATTTTAACTCCCATTCAGCGATACGGCCAATGTACTGTAATTTTCTGATTTCTGATTTTTCATTTAACATTTGATGAGATTCCAGCATTCCTGAGACAATTGGGATTGGGGCTTATGGATACTGACCTGCACTTCTCAGTAGCCTCATCTTTTCTCACTTTTTATACTGATACTTTTTATACACCATTTTTAAATGTTCTCCACAATGATATTTAGCCCCTATTACTTTAACCCCAACAGAAATGAGCATTTCATATTATTTTGCCTGACGCATGCAGAGTTTACCCAGATGTTTGGTGCTGGTAACCAAGGAACATGCAAAGGTCTGGGCCACACAAAAAACATACCCCCAGGAAGAGAATGCTTATTAGAATTGGGTAAAAAAAATAAAAAAAATAAACATAAGTTTGCTTTCCTGGTTTGAATACAAATACCAGAAATACTTCATAAAAATTAACTTTTTAAAGAACAAAATGTCATTAAGAAAAAAGTATTTGAATGTCAACACACCTGCAGCTAAACGTGCAGCTTTTGCAAAGTTCCCAGTTTCTATGCAGGCAATTAATTCACTCTTGTCATCCACAGTGTGTCTCCGGACCAAGGCGGGTTTTCCCTTTCCACATTTTGGAAGTCTGAGAACCGTGCTGAATGCAAAACAACATACAAGATAAAATGATATACTGTATAGGTCATTTATTTGATTATAATAAATGATCAGTTTGCATTCAGTGGTGTGGTCTGCAATTCCTCTCATCTTCATAAATATCACAGTAGCAAAGAAAAGAGTAACTATTACCTTGTGCTTCCTGGTAAACTGCTGCAGGAGGAGATGGATGACTCTGAGGCACAGCGGCGGCGAGGCTCCACAGGGCGACTGGTTCTGCTGGGATCTACACGCTGCTGCTGATGGTTCGTCTCCAGGAAGCCACTTGACAATCCTAAAGAGTAAATGTATCACACCACGGCAGTTTTCGGCTCCTCCTTTTTCCGCATTACAGAAACCACATGGACTGTTTTTTTTAGTTTTGACTTTCTACATTTTATATAGCGCTTTTTTGGACACTCAAAGATGCCTCACATGTTATTATTCATTCACTCCATACACGGAGGCAACAAACTAATACTGTAGCCACAGCTGCCCTGGGGCACACTGACAGAAGCGAGGCAACCAGTATGTGACATCGGCCCCTCGGACCACCACCAGCCATTCACACACACACACCAGACTCATTCTAGGCAATGTGGGTGAAGTGTCTTGCCTAAGGACACAACAACAATTTGGCACTTTACAGCTGTAGCCGCCCCACTGTGGCCCCTGGTGTTCCCCATCACGGTACTAACCAAGCCCTACTCTGCTTAGTTTCAGAGGTCTGATGGGATCTGGCTTTCACATACAGGTATTGCCAGTGCCACTGATATGGTTTTTTGTGTTTTGTGTTTTGTGTTCAACTGTTTGTATGAGCTCCAGTTCACATGTTTGACATTCCTGTGATTTTGTTTTTTAAATGTGTTTTTATGCTGCTCACATGAATGGCCCCTTGTGAGATAAATAAAGTAGTCTGAACCTGAATCTGAACTAGGGGATGGTTATGGATGATCAAAGTTGCCATGATCGCTTTTATAGCAACTTCATTTTCCACACCAAAACTGAGAACTTTTAGGTCTGTTTTGTGGTGTTCAAACCAGTATCAAACTTGACCTCAACATAAGTTTGTAAGTTAACATTATAGGAAAGTCTATCATCCATGACAAACACTCATTTACTGGTTGAAAATTCCATTACAGTTTCTGATGCAAACAATAGCAACGCAGATTCCTATTTCTTATGAATGTTACAGAAACATGACACTCATTCACACGTTGTCCCATTGTCTGTTCCATGGTGCGACGACAGGACCTCTGAACCTGGTCTCCTCCATCTACACCTGATGATTGCCCTGCCTGACCCGCCTGGGAGCCGTTTCAGTCCTGCACCAGACCTGTCCACGTTCTGCGCCGCTGCGTGGCCTTGGTCCTCGTTCTGTAGCTTAGGTCCTGGATCTATAGCCCGGCCGTCCGTGTAGGAGCGGATCCCACTCTCAAAATGGGTCTCACTGAGGTTTCTCACTTTTTTTTCCCACTGGGTTTTTTGTGTGGAGTTTTTCCTTGCCGATGCAGGAGGGTCTGTTGGGCAGTTAGTGTCAAACAAAAAGGACTGTGGTGATGATCCAGGACACTTTAACATTCTACAACATGTATGGACATTTATCAACATGTGTATTAGCTGTTGATTCTCTGATCTGTGTTGGTGATTTCAAAGGTTTTGTTAAGTCCTCTGAGATGACTTCTGTTGTGATTTAGGGCTATACAAGAATAAGATGAATTGTATTGTATTGTATTGAAATATGACTTTTATAGACATCTGAATTAATAGTACATACTTCATATGTGTTTATATATGAGAGCAAGGTATTACCTAATCCTCACCACTTGATTCAAATACAGTACTTATTATCTGTTGTTCTGTTGGCAGTAAGGTCAGCTGATAGATGCAACATTGGAGACAGCATGCTCCAGGTCAAAACAGACTGTTATGTATCAGAGTCGTATCAGACGTGAGCCAGCGGAAAGGACAACCTTGAGCTACACATATCAATCATGACTTCATTTGTTTAATGTCTAGAGTAGATATGTCTTTGTTTACTCTTGTCTAGTAGTTTCCTCATTCAGGGCAGACTGCTTCAGAGCTCTGCCATGTGGTATTGGTGAGCTCTGAAGCAGTTTATGGTATTGGTGAGCTCTGAAGCAGTTTATGGTATTGGTGAGCTCTGAAGCATTAATTACCTAATTAAGTAAGTAAGTAAGTAAGTAAGCTTTATGTATATACCGCCTTTCACAGACCAGAGTCACAAAGCGGTTTACAATTGTTATTTTTTGGGCACTTGTCTCTCACTCCACACAGAGACAGGAGCGGGGTCGCCGAACAGGAGGCGCATGCCAGACCTATTGTACATATTTTTAGTAGTTTATATTAATAAACTTACTTTTTGATTGTTATACAGCAATGGGTTGTTTAATATATGTTCTCGATCAGTACAGAAATTCCAAAATTATACTTATGACTCAAAAGTAGTCGTGATTATAGTTCTGTAATTAGTAAATTATTTATGTAATTTAAAAAAAAAGTGTAAAACTAAAACATGATAGACTAATTAAATGGAAAGAGACATAATGTAAAGTCTTTGATTATTACAATTTTGATGACTATGGCTTACCGTTAAGTTTCAAAATATTCTCTATTTTTTGAATGTTGTAATATTTGGTCATATTTATTCAAAGTGAGCCAATTATTAACATTAAATATAAAAAGGTTGTCAGTATATTAGTTTAACATGTTTCAACAATATTCACATTTTCCGAGTTTCACCAGTACAGGAGCTGTCAGTAAAGAAATAACTGACCAAGCACTACTCTGAAGCAGTTTTTTTCATCAAATATTTATCAACATATTGAAATTTCTCAGTATAGGGGCGACAGTGGCTCAGTTGGTAGATTGTGCGTTCGAATCCACGACCCATTTCATCTGCTCACACTGATGTCTGCTATCGGTGTGTCCCTGGGAAAGACACTTAACCCCACTTTGCCTGAAGCCCCCGCTGAAAGATCAAGGCCGTATCTGTGTTAAAGACGCAGCCATCCTCCTGTGGACCACCACCTGCAGTAGGATTAGTGAGGGACTGGTGCTTTGTGAATTGGGTGGCAGCTCTGATTGCCACCCCCTGACCCAGAAATGGATAATAAAAGGGATGAAAATGAATGAATGAATGAATACATAAGTAATGTATACCTGCTTTTAAGGTCACTATTTTTATAATAAAAATTGCCAGTCAACTAATATTCAAACTTTAAAAATCTACACTCATTCTAAAATCTTGAGTCGCAGGTTTTTCCTCCCCTTTCCCCCATGGCTTACCTTTATTAAGTCTTTTGACAGGAGAATCCTCTTCCTCCCCTTCTTCCTCCTCTCCAAAGCCATTTCCACTGTGCTTCCTCTTTCTGTGAAGGAGGTTTTCCAGCCTCGGAATAACCACCGACATTATGGACGTGGAGCCCGAGTCTTCGTCTGACCCCTCTTCTCTCTCGATGCCATTGCTTCCATCAGACATGACCTCTTCACTTGTAAGGAGTTTCTGAGGACTAGTGACCTTTGATTTTTGAAACAAAACCGCAGTGCGACGGCTGACAGCGTACATGGGCTCTCCAACTGCAGATGTTTCCAAAAGACAGGCGTGTCTGTGAAATAGTGACGCCTCAAGAGAGTGCTCATTTAGGCAAGGGGCAGAAAGCAAGTTTGGGAGTCCTCCATCAAATATCGATTGCTGGCTTCGTCTTTTGTCACAATCTTGTTCTAAGTGAATGGGTTTGAGAGTTGGAGGCTCTTGGTGCGCTTCTGAATGGATGAGGGGAGGTATGGAATTGGAAAGCTCTAGTTTTGGAGGAAGAGATTTATCTACTGTGAAAACAAAAGAACATTATTAGAGCACACGTTAAGAGAATCATAATAGTAATTTCAACTGAAGATAATATGTATATAATTCAGATTATTAGAGTGTTTATAGACTTCTAGTTTCCCACGTCTTGGTCCTTAGAATTTAAAAATGTCCATTTCTAGTTTCTGGCTTCAGTTTTCACTTTTGGTTATGTTTTCTTTGTGGGCTTTATTTAATTAAATTATTTTGCCTTTATGCTTGTGGATCTTTCCTTATTTTATCTATAACAATAGTTTATCTTATTATTAATTTGAATTACTTCTGTAATTCAACTTACAATTTAAATCAAAATATGGCAGACTCATTACACACAAAGACATACAGTATATCAAGCTGTTATTTTGTTATGATGTTGATAATTGTTTCCAGTTTGTAAAAAACATGAATAAAACAAATCCAAAAATTAGATAAGCATTGATCATCAACATCAGAACACGCACATGCTTATGTAACTCTGCATGTAATGAGTGTATATCATATACATATTTCTCATTTTAAGTTTGATTACAAACAAAAATTAACTTCTAAATGTTTTTATTCTAAATGTTAACCTTTATATTGTATTTAAGATAAACTAAGTTCAGATAAACATTTGTTTGTCTCTTTCTTTGTTTAGGATATGTTACAAATGCAAAAAACAATTGTTCATATGAGGATTTTGAGATGTAATCACATTTGTAGGCGAGCACAGCTAATATTTTACTGTACCTTCTTCATCTGTGTAATTCCCGTTCAGTTTTAAAGGTTCTTCTGAAGGCTTTTCCGAGGAGCCTGAGGACGATGTGTTAGCAGAGCTGTGGCGATTACAAAGCTGGACTGTCTTCAGACTCATCTCATTCCTCACGTCGTTGATGGTCTTTTTGAGGAGCTTGAGTCGTTTGCTGCGAGAAGGACTTGACTTCATGGCAACGGTCAGATCAAACTTCTCCAGTAACTGATGCAGCTGCTTTTCCAGAGGGAGATGAGCTCGGCTCGCTGGGGCAAGTACACTGTCGACTGACAACAAAGCAGTGGTTTATAGCTAATATGACATTACGTGCAATTCTCTGTATTCCAGTATAATTTTATATCAATATCCACAGTACTAGTGCAATTTTCTTGTCTTAAAGAAGCTATACCCAATTTTTTCTCCTATTGAGTTAATAAAAATCCGTAAAACTAAATACAAGTTGTATTGAAAACTGTAATTTAATTGAAAACTGGAGCTCATTGATTCAGCATAAGCATGAGTTTAGGCCATTCAAAGTGCTGAGATAACTTTTAGCGGGCCGCTGGCTCTCCTCCACTCACAGAACGAGGCGGCGTCCTCTAGCATCTACAGCACTGCTAAACACAGTAGCATGTTAGCAGAATTGCTCCTCTTGCTGTAACTGTATACACAGCAAAACAGCCCAAACGACACAACAGTGAGGAAGAGAAGAGGGAAATAAAGCGAAAAAAAGATCAAAGAAAAAATCAAGCCCAGGTGAACAAAGCTAGCTTACATTGTGTCCTCTGGAGAGACTTGTCTATGGGAGAGACCTGCAGGACTGCCACGGACTACATTTGAACGGCGAACTAGCGGTAATCTTTAAGTTATATATTGTGTTAGCAGTGCGTTGCTTTTGTACCATTTCATCAGTGATTTTTGTACAGCTTAAGTTGCGCTCATGCTAATGTTAGCATATGTTTCAGATCGCAAATAAAACTAGATGGCTCCGTGGGATGAGAGCGCAGGGGAAATGAGAAGCCTGTGAGCGTGTTGGGGGCGGTGCATTGTAGAAACGGGTATAGCTCCTTTAATCTAAACAAGAAATTTTCTAAAGGAGGACCATAAATGAAAATCTAATATTATAAGTCATCTATTCATACCCCCCATTTTCCACAGGAAATTATGTGTATATTATTTTTTCAAACAAATGTTGTTTATTGGTGCATTTTGGAGTGTGCCATACGGTTATCCAATAATAACACAGGCTACAGACAAATAATACATATATCTATTATTGTATTATTGTACTGTATTATAGTGCCTTGAAAAGTATTCATATATCATGGACATTTTTATTTTACCTCACATTTGTCCCTCACTTTGTGTAAGACATAAGTCAAAACATATTTGAAGTACATATTTGATTACTCCTAAATAATATTCAGAAATTGCAATCTTCCAAGGGCCCTTTTTTTGTTTGGTTTCTCTTAACGACATCTCAATCCTTTATGCACTTTATGTTACTTTTCACTTACCATCTTCCCAGGAGAATCTAGGGGCTGTTTTTACTTCTGGAGCTTCATTCAAATGCAGGCCACTTTCAGGATCCAAACCGATCGTCTCCAGGTCCCGCCGGGCTTTTCTCAGCAAGACTCCCCCCTGATCCCTCAGCCGGACACCAGCACGGTGAAAGTAAGTGTCCTTCGGGTTGTACTTGAGGCAGTTGTCAATAATCAGGTTAAAGTCATCTTCAAACTGACTAAAATCTCTGTAGATTTGGGCGTCAATGTGCTGCCGGATAGTGGAGAAGTCCATGGGGTGTTTAATGTGGTCAAGGTAATCCGGCACCTAATGAGTACATGAATAAAACAATACAATAAAACTAATAAACAGACCCCACACAAACTATTATTATTTCTTGATTTACTCTGATCCATTGTTCTTGACCACAAATACTGTGGATTAAACCAGGAAAAACAGATAATTCAAATATTTCTGGAATTCTGCAAGTGTGAATTGAAGGTGTCATTTTTTTACATCTTACTCCTGGCTCACACTCGCTGCCACTTCAGTGTATCTGAAGTGCGGACGAGGGGGTCTCACACTGCACCATATGTGTGGTCCTACACACAGGACCACAGTACATGGTTTGTGGTTTCTAAAGTTTCAAAATCATATTTTGAATTAAAACATAACTCTTGGGTAAATATTACTATTACTATGGGCCACAACCCTAACCCTTTTCTTGGAAAAAGAGTTCCAAAAGCTCGAGGTGGCCGGCAATAATCAAGTGCTAGCATCAGATCCTTGTGAAGTGATTATGGGCTAAGTCCTGGTAAAATAAAAAGATCAATTGGCAGTACCTCTATGACATCAACAGGTTGGGCAAAGATTCTTGCTTGGTCTTTAGTTTGCAGCTGGTTCAAAACCCCTCTGAGGAAAATACTGAAAGGAGTCAACTGCATCTCCAAAAGGCTTTCCTGAATCTTAATCTGAAACACACAAGAAATGCTTTCAGTTTCAATCAATCAATCAAATGGATTTATAAAGCGTACTTCATACAGTGTAACCCAAAGTGCTTCGATTTTTGATCACAAACATTATCATACAAACCTCAACATAATCCCTCAGCTGTGCCCCTGACAAAAACCTGGAGGCCCTGGTTGTAAGAGTGCACTACAAACGATTACTATCAATTTTGTTCAAATGTATTTCCAACAAACGCTGTAAATGTGACTGTTCTGATCAAAAAAGCATTATCTTAGAAACATCCAGGTACAATCATGTATCAGAGAAGTCTGTGACAGTGGACTGTTGTCATGCACTGAGATTTACACATTACAAGCAGTCCTGAACTAGCTAACCTGGTGATATTTTAAAATGACTCTTAAAAATGATTTTTAAGAGAAAAACTCAACTTGAATATTGAAAAAAATAATTACAAATTCAAGTCAAAACTGGTAAAACACAGTAGATTTGTCCTACGTCTCATAATAATCACAACCAATTAAGTTACTAAATAAATCATTTTGTACAGCCTCATTTCTGACAGAAACTCTCCAATATAAGTGTTCTTGTACATTACATAACACCTTTGGTCAGGCAACATAATTGAAGACTTGCGTCCTTAAAGAAGCAGTATGTAACAATCTGGCCAAAAGCTCTCCCACTCTCCCTGATGCAGGTTGCCAGATATGCAGACAAATCCAGCTGAGAACATGATTTGATAAATCGTAATTAGACCTTTTTAGTTCTGCGGCCCCATGGTACTTGGCTCGAAAAGGCCAGTTCTGGCAACCCGGATCATAGACTTTCTGATTGGTAAAACGATGGAGAGCGGGAAATCAAAATAAGAACAATAACAAGATTTCGGGGCTGTAAAACTCATTTTGAAATTCAAAAATCTCGGCTGAACTTTCGGTACTGTTATCTGTTAAAGAAGCATTTGAAAAGAGCAAGGTTTAATAATATCTTTGACATATTAGGGCCATTTAATGATGACATGAAAATCCTACATATTGCTACTTTAATTTTCCCAATACAAATACCTCTTCTCTCTTGATCTTCTCCCTCTTTCGGATGAGTTCCAGTAAGAGCCGCGCTCTCTCCAGGTCATGCCTGAGACGATGCCACTTCTTTAGTTGGTCTTTAAGAGTTCTGCTCTCATCATTGTCACATTTCTGAAAAAGAAAATGTTGTTTAAAAAAGTCCCCTCTGATGTATTTTACAATATGTTCGGTAGGTGTTTTCCTGTTTATTTTTTCTGCTGATATACCACGCGTTATATTGTGTATCAGAAGTCAGCAAACTGTGTCCCAGAATATTTTTAGTCTATGTGTGAGTGTATTTTCAAAGTTATTTGTGTTTCCTGAAAACCGTTATTTCAAGAAAGCATTGGTGTTCAAACTTAATTCTTGATATGTCCACAATAATTGTAATGCCATAGATTAAATTCCCATAAAGAAAATGCCTTATTTTTTTCCATGATGTCAACAATACCCACTGAGACTAATTGCCATTTTTATATCGACAACATTTGTTGTCTATCCTATCAATGTTCAGCCCATCCAGGTTAGTTTTACTCTATAGTTGCAATAGTATTACCGTTTCGTACTGCACTTGCCTCACTCCAACGGGCAATTGAAAGTGCATTCTAGTTTGCCAACCAAACAAGCTTGTGTAATTCACTTGTTCACCAAATACACTCCAGTCACACAGTAGATTATAATGCTCTATTCTCTGATTTGTTGATGACAAATTGACAACTGAGTAACGTCTGTTTACACATCCTATATGAGGAATGCAAAATACAAGACCCTGCCCCCAGGATGTCCCTTTAGGGCTGAGACACCAGGCTAGCATTGGACCAGACAGACACTTCAAAGCTTAAACAGACTTCTGTTCATGTATTTTGCTGTAATTTTCCTTTTTATTTTTTTATTCAATCATGCAGGTCTGTGTAGCACTGTATCCCACAGAAACTTTCCCCTGGGAACAATAAAGTTTATCTTATCTTATGTTCTAAACTATAAGAATAAAAGTAAATGGAGTGATGTGGACTGACGGATGGACAAACCGGATGAGCATTCTTCTTGGACTGCAGGCTTGTCTGGAATCGTTGGATGAGGGGGAGGTTGTTCCTGGACTCTCTCTTCAGTGTCCAGTAATTCAAGGCGAGCTCAACAAAGGCCCTCTTCTTCTGAACAGACACCAGGTTGAGTATAGTTTGTAACCTGTAACACAAAAATCAGTTGAAGGAACCAGAGGAAAGTTGACCATAACTCACAGATTGTATAGATCAGCATTTGGAAAAACATGAGCACACATTTAGGAGGCCGTACAAAATATAATATGTTCAACCATTTATGATAATTGACATCTACTGTCCCAGTTAAATGAATAAAGTAATTCAATAAAAAGTAATTGTATATTTAAATGTGTAACTTCTGTCTCTGTGCAGCACGTTGGTAACTTGTTTTATAAAATTTGCTTTATAACTCAAGTGGATTAGGACACACAGAATATATTACTGAACCAGTTAGGTACTCTATCTTAAGTGTATATGGGTGATTTATTCAGTTCCGTATAATGTATGTATTTAAACAAAGCTCGGGCTGTCACTGCAGAGCATACATAGTTTTATGTTTACTATCCTGACAGTGCAACAATGCTTTCACAAATTCACAAGTTAAGCTTAATTATTGTGACTAGAACATAAAAAGCAGAAAATGTGGTAATTATTGTAATATTAATGTGAAACCGGAGAGTAATGTTGACGATATTGCACATATGTTAGTGGATATTTTTGCTGTACCTGTGAGTGGGAAATAAAGGCACATGTCTGGCAGGAGTTTCAACTTCACTATCCATTTCAAAATCCATGTTTTTACTCTTCTTTTTCAGATTTCCATTAGAGTGACATTGGTCGTACTGCTTACACAACCCATTTTTTGGTTTGATGTCATTGTATATATTCAGTGGCCTTCTTAAACATCCGGGAGGTGTGTGTGAGCTGCAGTAAGCAGTTTTATTCGTAAAAAAGTTGCCGTCTCTTGTGTCTTTTGATTCTTCTTTGACTGGCTCCATTTTCATATAGAGACCAGCCTTTTGGGCACAGGTTACATGAAACGCTGTGTAACAGTTGACTTTGTGACACTGGATGCACGCGCCAACATCTTTTTCTTTACAGAGGTAGCATGTGAGTTTCCATCGAGTTGAAGGGATTTGGCTGACCATGTCTATAGGTTTGTTATCGGAAGGCATATTGGAAAACTCCACTTCAGGAATCCACAGCACACAAACCAAATGCCCCCAACTGACTTTGTCCGTCTTTGTCACTGCCCCACCTGTGTTGGGACATAAGACACAGTCTGCTGGCTGGTTCGGGGACTCGACGCAGTGGCGGCACAACCATTGGCCTTCTGGAACGTATCGAACGCCGTAGCAATCATTATGCACAGCGATGCTACACATAGCACAACACAGAAGGGTACTGACATCATGCACCTCTCCCAGCATGCAAATACAACACACTGAGCTCGCGTCTAAAGGAATAAGGATTTCACTGTCTTGGTCCAAACACAAATACGACTCCTTCTCGAAGCGGTCAATTAAGAACTCAAAGACATTGTAGGACACCTGACTGATGCCCTCACTTCGCCGTTTGTCATTGACCAAATCGAGCCAAGCGTAGTCCTCCTGGTCCATGTCGTACTCTGTTTCTTCATCCAACTCTTCATCGGTTTTTTCACAGTATTTGTAGTATGCAGCAGGGCGCTGACGAACGGCTGGGACGTTATATTCAACTGCACGAAATAGAGGTTCAGGCAGTTTGGGTCCAGGAGGTGGTAGTAGAACTGGTGGTTGTTCATCACCGTCTCCATGACAGTTGACTCCCAAAGCTGCATTTCTTTTCTCCTGGTTGTGTTTTAACCGCACAGACCTCAAACGAACGTGTTGTGGTTTATTAGCATTTTCTTTGTTACTCGTGCACTCTATCATCTCTTGCAACAGGGGCTCCTCATCTGTGATGATCTCCAGTTTGTCAAATATGCTGATTCTGTGCAATCTTCCATCCACCTCAAACTCCACCATGCGCTGGGCCTGTTCATATGTGAGAATTTGTTTGTTGGGAGAAGGTTTGATGGGAGAAGGGGGCCTCGGTGGAGCCGCAGCCCGGGGTGGCCGGACTCTCTTCCTCATGCTTTCGACAGTCCGTGTTGCTGTAAACAAAGTAGACAAAAACAAATGTGAGCCTGCATAGTCATTTATGTTTGCATTACTTAATGGAACAGGACAAGGACAGGAGACCATGGATTGAGTGGTAAGGTAAGGTAAGGTTTATTTATATAGGGCATTTTACAGACCAAGGTCACCCAAAGCGCTTTACATTTGTTCAGAGTTCAGATAGTTATTCCAATTCTCTCCACACACGGGGATGACAGAAGCGAGTCGCCGAACACACTGGCGCATCAAAGCCCCAACCAACACCATCCATTCACTCTCTCATTACATTCATACCTATTATGTATGTTTTTAGTGGTGGGGAAACCGGAGCACCCGGAGAAAACACCTGGTAGTAGTTGAGCAGTTAGCTGCCCAGTACTGCCTGAGGAAATATGGTCAAATCTTATTTTACCATGGTACAAAAACAAAAGTCATGATTGAAGTGCAGGAGCCAGACAACTCGTCTTAAGAGATTATAAGAAATTGTTGCAATGCAAACACAAATTATGTCTGCTTGTGTTTCAAGAAGAAAAACATGTTGCTAAAATCAGAAACAAGTACCTGAATATTGCAGTATTACATTAGGCCTCTCCTATCTCCATATTTTGACTGGTATCGAAGCATTTTCAGCATCTACAGCTAGTTATGTTAGTTAAGAAACATAGCTACTACTTATTTGTATATATTGTGTGTGATCCCTGTGTGCTCTTACTACTGTCCTATATGTGCGATGCAACATCGAAATTTCCCCACTGTGGGACGAATAAAGGAATTCTTATCTTATCTTATCTTAAAGAAGAGCAACCTGAATGCCACAAAACTTAAAATTAAATGTGTCAGTTAATGGAAATAGCTTCACAAATTGGTCAAAATGCTCTTCAAGGACTAGACCACAAAGAAAAAATAAGGCAAAATGTCCTGAAACTTTATTGAAGTATTGTCCTATGTACTTGCATCTATTATGTACTTTTGTGCCACTTAATGCATTTTCAAATAAACCCAAAGCTGATATATATTGCCACAATTACAAAAAGCCCTGCATTTTGTTGTAGTCAATGCAGAGCACCAGAACAGACAATAAACAAAGAGAGCATATGATTATCTTAAATGTATGTTGTGCGATCATTTATGGTTTTACCTGTATGATGTCAATGCTCCTTTAAATCACTTTGTGTTGATTAGTGTATGCATTGTACTCTACAAATACACTTCCTTTGCCTTACCATGGGTGAATGGAATAAGTAGCATCCTTTCACCCAACTGTGTAAAACTAAATCATGTGCTTTAGAATTACACTAAATTTATAATTAGCCGTAACATTAAAAAGAAGACAGTGTTGACAATCAGCCTTAAAGTGAGAGAGAATAGTTCCATTTGAAATGATCCAGATATGTGAAATACAGACAATGCAGCAGTCAATGTTATGTTACTTTTAGGGGCTGGTCGATGGACATTTAAACCTGTGGGAGGTCACTCACTGCCCAGATGATGTTAGACTATACATTAGCTCCAAAGATTAACAGATGGATTTTTAATGAGGAAAACGGCCTACAACACAATAGGTATATAATAATGTGGAAACGCTAGTTAGCCGCCCAGTTCAAATGGCGTCAACCACAACAACAAAGCTCTTGAAATTGTACAGCTCCAGTAAGATGAATGCAAACCGTATAAAAGTGACTATAACTGCACGGATATACCCAGAGAAAAAGCATACAGGCTACATACCTCTGCGGAGGGCTTTTGTCTGCAGCTGCACCAAGCCCAGGCGACAGGCCCTGCTCCGCGGCTCGGGCAATACTCATCCAAGAGCCGAAACACACGAACCAGAGCTGAAACAGGAATCACTGTTGTTGGACGAATGGCAATGGCGTCTATTTGTATGGACGTGTACGCTTTAAAGGCAAAGAAAAGGCTACAGCGCTGTTGGATAGCCACCCCGAGCTGAAAACTGTAGAACACAGAGGTTCACCCCCAACAACAACAATGCTTCAGAGCAGACAGTCCCACCCGCCACAGCCACAGCCACAGGCACAGGCACAGCCACAGCCACAGCCACAGGCACAGCCACAGCCACAGCCACAGGCACAGCCACAGGCACAGCCACAGCCACAGCCACAGCCACAGCCACAGGCACAGGCACAGGCACAGGCACAGCCACAGGCACAGCCACAGGCACAGGCACAGGCACAGCCACAGCCACAGGCACAGCCACAGCCACAGGCACAGGCACAGCCACAGGCACAGGCACAGCCACAGGCACAGGCACAGGCACAGCCACAGCCACAGCCACAGCCACAGCCACAGGCACAGGCACAGCCACAGCCACAGCCACAGGCACAGCCACAGCCACAGGCACAGCCACAGCCACAGCCACAGCCACAGGCACAGCCACAGGCACAGCCACAGCCACAGCCACAGCCACAGCCACAGGCACAGGCACAGGCACAGGCACAGCCACAGGCACAGCCACAGGCACAGCCACAGCCACAGGCACAGCCACAGGCACAGCCACAGCCACAGGCACAGGCACAGCCACAGCCACAGCCACAGGCACAGGCACAGCCACAGGCACAGCCACAGCCACAGCCACAGCCACAGCCACAGCCACAGGCACAGCCACAGCACAGCCACAGCCACAGCACAGCCACAGCCACAGCCACAGCCACAGGCACACACAGCACAGGCACAGGCACAGCCACAGCCACAGCCACAGCACAGCCACAGCCACAGCCACAGCCACAGCCACAGGCACAGCCACAGCCACAGCCACAGCCACAGGCACAGGCACAGCCACAGCCACAGCCACAGCCACAGCCACAGCCACAGACACAGCCACAGCCACAGCCACAGCCACAGCCACAGCCACAGACACAGCCACAGCCACAGGCACAGCCACAGCCACAGCCACAGCCACAGCCACAGCCACAGCCACAGCCACAGTCACAGACACAGCCACAGCCACAGCCACAGCCACAGCCACAGCCACAGACACAGCCACAGCCACAGGCACAGCCACAGCCACAGCCACAGCCACAGCCACAGCCACAGTCACAGACACAGCCACAGGCACAGGCACAGCCACAGCCACAGCCACAGGCACAGCCACAGCCACAGCCACAGCCACAGGCACAGGCACAGCCACAGCCACAGCCACAGGCACAGCCACAGGCACAGGCACAGGCACAGCCACAGCCACAGCCACAGCCACAGCCACAGCCACAGGCACAGCCACAGGCACAGGCACAGGCACAGCCACAGCCACAGCCACAGGCACAGGCACAGGCACAGCCACAGGCACAGCCACAGCCACAGCCACAGGCACAGCCACAGCCACAGCCACAGCCACAGCCACAGGCACAGGCACAGGCACAGCCACAGCCACAGGCACAGGCACAGGCACAGCCACAGGCACAGCCACAGCCACAGCCACAGGCACAGCCACAGCCACAGCCACAGCCACAGCCACAGCCACAGCCACAGGCACAGGCACAGGCACAGCCACAGCCACAGCCACAGCCACAGCCACAGGCACAGCCACAGCCACAGCCACAGCCACAGCCACAGGCACAGCCACAGCCACAGCCACAGGCACAGCCACAGCCACAGGCACAGGCACAGGCACAGCCACAGCCACAGCCACAGGCACAGCCACAGCCACAGCCACAGCCACAGCCACAGGCACAGCCACAGCCACAGCCACAGGCACAGGCACAGGCACAGCCACAGCCACAGCCACAGCCACAGCCACAGCCACAGCCACAGCCACAGCCACAGCCACAGACACAGCCACAGCCACAGGCACAGGCACAGCCACAGCCACAGCCACAGCCACAGCCACAGCCACAGTCACAGACACAGCCACAGCCACAGCCACAGCCACAGCCACAGTCACAGACACAGCCACAGCCACAGGCACAGCCACAGCCACAGCCACAGCCACAGCCACAGCCACAGCCACAGTCACAGACACAGCACACAGGCACAGGCACAGCACAGCCACAAGGCAGCCAGCCACAGCACAGCACAGCACAGCCACAGCACAGGCACAGCACAGCACAGCACAGCCACAGCCACAGGCACAGCACAGCCAGCACAGCCAGCACAGCCACAGCCACAGCCAGCCACAGCCACAGCCACAGCAGCACAGCCACAGGCACAGGCACAGGCACAGCCACAGCCACAGCCACAGGCACAGGCACAGGCACAGCCACAGGCACAGCCACAGCCACAGGCACAGCCACAGCCACAGCCACAGCCACAGCCACAGGCACAGCCACAGGCACAGGCACAGGCACAGCCACAGCCACAGCCACAGCCACAGGCACAGGCACAGGCACAGGCACAGGCACAGCCACAGCCACAGCCACAGCACAGCCACAGCCACAGCCACAGCCACAGCCACAGCCACAGCCACAGGCACAGGCACAGGCACAGGCACAGCCACAGCCACAGCCACAGCCACAGCCACAGCCACAGCCACAGGCACAGGCACAGCCACAGGCACAGGCACAGGCACAGCCACAGCCACAGCCACAGCCACAGCCACAGCCACAGGCACAGGCACAGGCACAGCCACAGCCACAGCCACAGCCACAGCCACAGGCACAGCCACAGCCACAGCCACAGGCACAGGCACAGGCACAGCCACAGCCACAGCCACAGCCACAGCCACAGCCACAGCCACAGACACAGCCACAGCCACAGCCACAGCCACAGCCACAGCCACAGACACAGCCACAGCCACAGGCACAGGCACAGGCACAGGCACAGCCACAGCCACAGCCACAGCCACAGCCACAGCCACAGGCACAGGCACAGGCACAGGCACAGGCACAGGCACAGCCACAGCCACAGCCACAGGCACAGCCACAGCCACAGCCACAGCCACAGCCACAGCCACAGGCACAGGCACAGGCACAGCCACAGCCACAGCCACAGCCACAGCCACAGCCACAGCCACAGGCACAGGCACAGCCACAGGCACAGGCACAGGCACAGCCACAGCCACAGCCACAGCCACAGCCACAGCCACAGGCACAGGCACAGCCACAGGCACAGGCACAGCCACAGCCACAGCCACAGCCACAGCCACAGGCACAGGCACAGCCACAGCCACAGCCACAGGCACAGCCACAGCCACAGCCACAGCCACAGCCACAGGCACAGCCACAGCCACAGCCACAGCCACAGCCACAGCCACAGGCACAGGCACAGGCACAGCCACAGCCACAGCCACAGCCACAGCCACAGGCACAGGCACAGGCAGGCACAGCCACAGCCACAGCCACAGCCACAGCCACAGCCACAGCCACAGCCACAGCCACAGCCACAGGCACAGCCACAGCCACAGCCACAGGCACAGGCACAGCCACAGCCACAGCCACAGCCACAGCCACAGGCACAGGCACAGGCACAGGCACAGGCACAGGCACAGGCACAGGAGCAGTGTGCAGAGCTGGGATGGAGGTCATGAGTGTTCAGCTGGAGCACAACACAAAAGCCCACCTGTCACACTATCTATTGTCAGTCTGTGTGTGTATCCTTTTGATAAAATAAAAATAAAAAAATAAAATAAAAATTAGATTTAGACAAAGCCTAGTTCGCTACAACAGAATCACACCAATGCCATTCTCAAAATTGCGGTAGATCCGAGTGTTAGGATTTAGATAAGTATATGTTTGTTTAGTGATATGTGTTTGTGGTGGAGCCTGCGGAGCGGACTGATGAGCTGTGTTGTAGAGTGAGCGCCTTTCTCAGCGTTTCTAAAATAGGTTTTTCCCCATGGATCTGTTATTATAGTTGTATGGATTACCCTGTTTATATGCATTTGTTACGTGCGTTAATATCCAGTTTATTGTAAGACTTGCATGTGGAGCTAATGGGGTTGATGCTGCCTAAAATCACAGAGATTGTTCACACACAAAAAAATATTAAATTGATATTTAATGAATATGCCTAACTTACTACTTCAATCAACGTGCAAACTAATGAGTAGTTTATTGAAAACTACAGTTTGTGGTCACAGTGACGTCACTGGAGCCGCTTGTTTGTTCTATCTTCCGTCCGCCGCTGGGTGGCGCTAGACTGCTGCGGCTGAGCGTGAACTGAGAGCAGAGCAGGAGACAAAAGCAACAAAGTGAGCCCCTCCGGATCAATCAAATGTGTTATATTTAACTGTTTCGGAGCCCAAAACCAGGTGCTGGCGTTGTCACACAGAAGAGTAAGTAGCATTTTGATCTGAATCGCGTGTCTAAAAATATGCTAACGTAACCAGGACGTGAAACATTCATGGTCTGATCCAGATCCGCTTGGTTCGTGTTTGGCCACGGCTGGTTCGGCAGGTTAGCGTCTGTCCTGAGTGTGGCCTAGCGGGCTGCTGCTAACCAGCTAGCAGTCCAGTGGTACCCTGCGATTTTACTCCGAACACGTTGTGGTCATTCAAGCCTAGTGTTTTGGATCAAGTTACCATCGAGAGGTGTTTGTCATTCAAAGCCATGTGATTCTAGTTTAGTATCCGCGTCTAAATAACAGAGTACGTGCACATTAGCATTCAGGGTTAGCAGCAGTATGATTGTTGTCTGTGTGTTTAGCGCGTATGTAATCAAGACAAAGGCTGCGAGCATGTTTTTTCGGACTCAGTATCTCCTTCTTACACGCCCCTTCACAATAACCCGGCCATGCATCTTTTCAGAGTATTAGGCCATTGTGAAAGTGAAGAGCTGGATAATTTAACTGAATCTCCGAAACGCATCTTCCTGATTAGCATTTGACCAAACCCGGAAAACCGGTGCTGAGTCCTGTTCCTGAAGATAATTATTTGGTCTGCTAAATTATCAATCATTAAACATAAAATAGAATAAATCAATATTATGGTATTGAATTAATAATTTAAATTCCACACTTGATGCAAAGTAGTGGGATAAGTTAGAAGTAAATTCCCTCATCATTCACGTATGTACGTCTACATTATCCGTCTGTAACTATGTATATGGATACTGTATACGTGAACACACATGAGTGTTGTCCAAAGTAGTGAGTATAAAAGTTAGTATCGAAACTAGATATTTGAGAAAGTATTGATATTACGAGTCAGTTGGATTTGTGTATGCATTTATGTACTTTAGACTATTATAAGAACTTCCAAAAAATAGCATAATTTAAATTGTAGGAAGTGTTAAAAAAAAAAAATTAGTTTGTATTTAAACACTGTATTTTTCATACTATAAAGCGCACCTGATTATAAGGTACATGGTTGAAAATAAAAGGTTGTATGTGTGCCTAATAGTGTGAAAAATACGGTATGTGTGTATGTATATATATATATATATATATATATATATATATATATATATATATATATATATATATGTATGTGTGTGTATATATATATGTATGTATGTATGTACAGTACAGTACAGTACAGTACAGACCAAAGTTTGGACACACCCACCCATCTCAAGAGTTTTTTTGTCTTCATGACTATCAAAATTGTAGATTCACACTGAAGGCCTCAAAACTATGAATTAACTCCTGTGGAATTATTTACGTACCAAAAAAACAAAAGTATGAAACAGCTGAAATTATGTCTTATATTCTGGGTTCCTCAAAGTAGCACCTTTTGCTCTGATTACTGCTTCACTCACTCTTGGCATTCTTTTGATGAACTTCAAGAGGTAGTGACCTGAAATGGTTTTCCAACAGTCTTGAAGGAGTTCCCAGAGATGCTTTGCACTAGTTGGCCTTGGCTCTTTTGCCTTCACTCTGTGGTCCAGCTCACCCCAAAACCATCTGGATTGGGTTCAGGTCCGGTGACTGTGGAGGCCAGGTCATCAGGCCCAGCACCCACCACTCTCCTTATTGGTGAAACAGCCCTTACACAGCCTGGTGTGAATCTACAGTCAATAGTCATGAAAAGAAAGGAAACTCATTGAATGAGAAAGTGTGTCCAAATTTGTGGTCTGCTCTGTATATATGTGTGTGTGTGTGTGTGTGTGTGTGTATATATATGTATATGTATGTATAATATATATATATATATATATATATTACACATTTTGCTTTTTCCAATGATTTGACAATGTATATATTTCAGGAAAATGCTGTTCCAATCTGCTATAAGATAATTTACCTTTTCTGCCTCAGGCCTCCTTAAATGGAGTGGGACAGACGGACGGCCTGCGCCCGGACAGCCTCATCCAAACTCCATCACCTCCATAATGCTGCTGTATTCATGACAATAGCCGCACTCTTCATCTGACTACGCGGCCTCATCTGTCACCGCAGACCTTTCGACTGCTACCATGGACGGGGAAGAGGAGGTCTCTCACATGAGAGATGACTTGGACAGTGACTTTAACAGCATTATTGAAAGAAAAAAAAGGGAAGCAAAAGGAAGGTGTTTAAGGATTGAAGGAGAAGATGGCTACGTATTCCAATCCTACAGCTTGCACTCTCACAGGAGCTCAGCCACAAAGGAGGTTCCTTCTAGTCAATCTACTACACTGGATACAAACTCTATGTCTCTTAATTTATCTCAGGTGAAGAAAGAAAATGCTGACACTGAGATTAAAGAGTGTGAAAACTATAAAAATGGCAATGAAGAAAATCCACATGAACTAAATGGGAGTGAAGACATTCCCATTGATGAAAGTTTAGCTTTCAGCAGCTCCGTTGACTGCAGCTCAAAAGACTGTGATGAATATTCTACTTTACTAAGTGGATACTCCAGTACACTTTATGATGTTGCTATGGATGCTGTAACACACAGTCTTTTATCTGCAAAAAGTCCGTCAAATCCAAGGAAAAAGTCCCCTGCTTGGAATCACTTTTGCATATCTCCACGAGACAGTACCAAAGCAATCTGTTTATACTGTATGAAAGAGTTCAGCCGAGGTAAAAATGAGAAGGACCTGAGTACGAGTTGTTTGATGAGGCATGTACGAAGGGCTCACCCCACTGTGCTTGTACAAGATGGCACAGACGCATCGGTGGCTAGTATCACCAACTCTCTCACCTCACCATTGATACCTCTCTCTCCAAACTCGCCAAAAAATGGAGACTTGACTAATGATGTCATTACTCCTGCCTCAGAAATCCCTTCATTGTCCACCTCTGAAGTTGAAAATTCAGACCTGTCACCCAAAGAAGTGTTTCCCAAAATTGAACCAAAACTAGAACCAAAACTAGAACCGATATTTACCAATGTTGACTCTTTCAGCTCCTTACTCTTAGCCTCACATTCCAATGACAATAGTGAAGAGCTGTCAGATGGAGGACAAGATAATTTTCTGGGCACCACCAAATGTGCAAGCACACGTCGCAGATCTGCTGTATGGAAACACTTCTACCTGTCACCTACAGATAGCTCCAAAGCAGTGTGTATTCATTGCATGAATGAATTTAGCAGGGGAAAAAATGGTAAGGATCTTGGAACAAGTTGCCTCATACGACACATGTGGAGGGCCCACAAAGAGGTAGTTATTGAGGAAAATGGACAAGGCAATCACATTCCCCCTCCATACACAACCCCCCCATCCCTTTTGTCTCGAACTCGATTAAGTGATACACTGGACCTCAAAACTTCACCCCTGCGTCCATCCTCACCAGAAACTACATCTGATGTATCCCATAGTTTCAGTATCAAAGAGGAGTCTGACGATGTCCCAGTCCCTTCAGGACAGGAGTCTTCTCTCGATATGTCTATACATGTCCAAGACAACAGTACTTCCCATAATTCTTCACCCTATGATCTGTCAGAAGGGACAAGCACAGAGGACCACTCAATTTTTCAGCAAAACAAAAAAATAATGAAAAGGGTGAAGTCAGAAGTTTGGCACCATTTCATAGTATCACCTGTCGATCAGTTAAAAGCACTGTGCAGATATTGTCCGTGTGTTATCAGTCGGGGTAAACGGGGTGACTTTGGTACAAGCTGTTTAATGAGGCATCTTATGAGACGCCATCCGGATGTACTCAAAAACACAAAAGTTGAGGACAAAGAAACCTTCCCGAACCCCTTTGCCTGCCTCATCCCTACAGATGAGCTTTCTTTACAAGATATAAGTTCAGTTAAAAGCCCTCCTAAAAAAGACAAAAAGTCTCCGGGGTTAAGTAAGAAAACCTCTAAACTGTGGAATCATTTCTCAATTTCTTTGACTGACCCTACTAAAGTGATTTGCTTGCACTGTAACCGCATAATGAGCAGAGGGAAAAAAACAACAAACCTAGGAACGAGCTGTTTATTCAGGCACATGCAGAGGTTTCACGCAGATGTTCTTGAAACTAAAAAGACTTCTATCTCAGGTGATGAAATGGTTGTAAAACATGACCGCACATTGGAACCAAACAAGGATGCGGATGGTGAACGCCATCTGGTTTCCAAAAAAATCACTAGACTATTAGCAGAAATGATTGCACTGGATCTGCAGCCCTCAGCTATAGTGGAGAATGCAGGATTGATCAGACTACTTGAGTTCCTCCAGCCCCAGTATTCACTACCGCCCTCTTCGTACTTTACCAGCACTGCCATACCTGACATGTATGAGAAGGTAAAGGACGTGGTGCTGACTCACCTTAAAGAAGCTGAAGGTGGTGTCGTGCACTTCACCACCAGTATTTGGGTCAGTAGCCAGACAAGGGAATATCTGACTCTTAACGCCCACTGGGCATCGTACGAGTCCAGGATTAAACCTCAGGGTCAGGACTTTCACTGTTCCGCTCTTCTCAGTGTCTCACAAATTGACTGTGATACAGATCTACATGACATCCCAAAGCAGCTGGAGCATCTGTGGGACACTTGGATCACCACATCAGGACTGAAAAGAGGGTTCATTCTAACTGACAACAACATTATTGGTAACACATTAGAGGACTATGGCCATGCTACCATGCAGTGTTTTGGACATACAATTGACCTCATTGTTAATGAAGCCATAAAGAGTCAAAGAATGGTTCAAAACCTCCTCAGTATAGCCCGAAAGATCTGTGAACGTGTTCATCGTTCAGCAAAGGCCAAGGAAAAACTGACTGAACTGCAGAACGTGTACGAGCTACCTGAGAATCAGCTGATCCAGGATGTCCCCTCAAAATGGCGGACATCATTGTTAATGCTGGAGCGGATGGTGGAACAGCGACAAGCCATTGATGAACTGTCCATTGTGTGCAATTTCAGGGAAATAATCAGCTGTGACCAGTGGGAGGTGATGCTGTCTGTCTGCAATGCACTGAAACCTTTTGATGTTGCCAGTAAAGAAATGGTCACTCATGCTGCCACTCTGGGACAAGTTATCCCACTCATACACATCCTGAATAGAAAAATTGATCTTCTGTTTGATGAGACTGTAGGTATTGACAATATGCTGAAATCTCTCAAAGAGGCAATGGTCAGTAGAATGTCCCCAATGCTGCATGACTCTCGCTACATCTGGGCCACCATGTTAGACCCACGATACAAAACTTCACTGTTCACAGAGGAAGAGGCTGAGTGTCGTAAGCAAGACTTGATCCGTGAGCTGGACTTGGACTGTGCTACCTCAGATGAAAGAAATTCCCATTTCGCCAATGGCTACGACGAGTCTAACAGAGCAAAAAAAGACAACATATGGTCTTTTATGAATGACGTCAGAAAAAACAAACATTTGGAGAAACCAAAGTCTTCCGAGCTGGCAGTACATGAGTACCTTGAGGAGGACATTCTTGATCAGAACTGTGATCCACTCAACTATTGGAATCATAAAAAGGTGGCATGGCCCAATCTAGCTCAAGTAGCAGCCCGTTATGTTGGCTGTCCCCCCAGCATAATCCCAGCAGAAACACTGTTCCACACATCAAGTGTTAACTGTGTCCTCAATCAACCTAGGCCTCTTCTAGAAAATATGGAGGGTCTGCTCTTTCTCAAGGTTAACCTGCCAATGATTTATTTTCAATACTGATCGTATTCTAGCATTAGTAACCCTTTAAACCCAGGACCAAGCCACGTAGCTGTGAAATTTTAATTGTACAATTTCAATTTAAACTTTTTCTCAATGCAAAATGACAGGCTTTGAGGGTTGTCTTATACTACTGTTAAACACTTTGAAACTTAGTGAGAAGTGTATCAGGGAGGGAGGGGATTTCTAGCTATTGGGGTTTGATAAATGATACTTGTTAAGAAAACATTTTGTCTTGTCTTCTCTCTCTCCTTGTGCCTTACCAAAAATACTACTTCAGGTCAAAATGCTGTGCATATTGTTTCTTTACATTGTTGATCCGATCCCATTTGAGGATTTTTTATCACTGAATTATAAACATATTTTTTTCTTAACTTTGACCCAAATAAATGCTGTGACTGAAAGATGTGTTAAGTTAATATTTAATTTCATTGTGAATTGTGGCTTGTGGTAGTGTAATTTAGAAATAGAATTTTCTATTTTAATTAACTTGCTGAAATGTCATTGCTGTATTTTGTAAGTATATGATTTGTCTTTATACAAATTGTCTTAAGCACAATTTTTTAAGTTCATGTCTGGGATTAAATTATGGGTTTCATAATGAATATACAATGTACTGTACATTTTGAACAAATAAATTAAGAACCTAATTTGATGTTTTACTATTAAAATGGGAACCAGAGAGATTGCAGTTTGTAAATAAAGATTTTCCTGATCCATACTTTTTATAGGTCTAATGTAGTTTCCAAATGGCAGAATACACTGTTTTTCATAATGTTTATTGTAAAATTTACAAAAAAATTGAAGAGTTTACCATGAAAGATAGGTCTTCACAGTATCTATTTTCCTGAAATTTACTCCCATGTCAGTTGTCTTTGGTCCGCTCCATCAGCACAATCTTGTTTTGTAGCAGAACATTTACCGGTGGAACATGGAACAAATCCAGCATTGTTTTACTGTAGCCGTCAATGAAAGCGAGAGGTTGATGAGTGTCTTGGAGTTGTTGGATTTTGGTAACGTTTGCCTCCATTATTAGATGTGTGTACAGCTTGATATCCTGATTTGTTGGGCTCATATCTTCACGTTTGTCATATCTGTAATAATTTACGGGGGAAATGTTCAGATATATAACTGACAGAACTAAAACAATTTATAAGAAACTGACCTCCAGTTTTTGTGCAGCTCTAAGAACCGTGATACCCCAGTTTCAGCCGCAAAGGAATCTATATGGACAATGACATCTGTACAAAAAAATAAAAAATTGGAGTTGATATAAGTAGAAAGACATTTTCAGGTCGGTTATTCTATTGGCTCGTTGCAATAGAAGTTTATTGCAAGTGTAATTTTAGACGGTGAAAAAAACTTTTTAAACAAAGTATTTAAATACACACAAGTTTTAATATACATTGACCTGCGTCGGATGAGACTAGTCTGTGCAGTTGTAGCATTGCCTTGCCTCCTGGGTAGTTGTGATGAGAAACATAGAGGCAGAAAGCAGAGTATCCTGTGTTCACCAGCAGATGACCAACAACAAAAGCCGACCCCAATTTGTACATCCACGATTTTTGATAGTTTGAAATACTAAAAGAGAAAGAATTATGACATATTACTTAGAATTGTGACATTTTTAAGTTAAGTTTTAAATGTCCTTTTGGAAACTGCTTACATGAATGAGCATCCTCGAGCAGCCACCAAGCTGAGTACTGGGAAGGTGTAGATTATAAAACGCAGCTCTTTATGCGGCAGCAGAGAATATAAAAGTATAAATCCTACTGTGGGAAGGGAAATAATCCTCATCCGCCGATCAAGGAGGCCCACAGGGACAAAAAACAAGGTACACCCAAGGGCACGAGGTACAGCGGAGTAAAAATACCAAAGAAAGGGTAAGGTTTACAGAGAGACCAGTCAAGGATAACACAACACTTCTAAAAGATTTCAAGAGTAAAAACAAAGTGAAAGGATATTCCCCAGTTTGAACTTTTGTTGAGGACGGTGTTGTACCACAAAACCTGACTTTCAGGCCATATAGGTTTTCCCCAAAAGAATGTATCAACTGCAACAGTCAGACCTACGATAAAGACACATACAATTTGTGTTTGTGATAGTTATGTTGAAAATATTACATGCTTTACTTACCTAAGGAAAGTATGCCAGCTGGTAAGGCAACAGAAATAAGCTTAAATATTCCAAGCCTTCTGCTCAATAAAGACATCAATAACATTTGACCCATTAAGAGGGACAGCTCTGACCGAAAAACAATTATAACAAAAGCAGAGAGGCGAATAAAGCTGTTGTATTTTTGTGCCATCCAAGATGAGAAGGCTACAAGAACTGCCAAATAAACATGACAAAATGTTAGTACATAACAAACCAAATCAAACTGTATTCATACTCATATACTTACCAAAAGGTAGTGCAAAGATATTGGGGAGGGTCCTGGTGCTGTAAAACATGAAATGGAACTGGGAGGCACAAGTCAGACAGAAGAGCCCGGCCACTGTGGAGCCAAACTGCCTCCTCACCTCTCTTTGCATGTACCAAAGTGCACCAATAACACACACTCCCAAAGACACACGTACTGTGCACAAACCAAAACAGAAAATGCAATAATGTACATTTAGTTACAGAATACAATTAATTAAACCAGCAATGTACCTGCCAACTGTGCACAAATCTTTGGGGCGTTCATTTGGTGAAACAGAAAAGCAACAGGAGAGCTGAGACCAGACAAAAACAAGGGCCCAAGGAAGGTCCGTGGAACCACACCTGGGAACTCATGATGGTCGTACTGAAACAAGATAAGATGGCATTAGTGGTATAAGTGTTAATAATACTATCAATAGGTCTATCTGGCGAAACATATCCATGATATGTTATGCAATGGATTTATTATAAATAATCAGACTATAGCTTACACATTCTGCAATTACTTTACAACAATTCTGCGTTCCCCTACCTTTTCAAACTCAAATCTGTGAAACAAAATGTCATGCACCGCTTGTAAATTAAAGCTCTCTTCTACTTTTGTGAAAGGGCATATGAATAAATGAAGCAAAGATATGAAAAGTAATAAGAAGAGCAGTGACAACCCCCAAACACCCTTTTTTTCCGCCATGACAGCTCCAGTATGACGTCACTTCTGTGAATAACAGGAAGTTGTATTCACGTCTAAAAAGCTTAATTTTGAAAATAGTAAATGAGTAAATATATAAGTTACCAACTATGTTTTAAATTTTACCCCATGATTTAAATATATATTTGTCTGGCTATTTCCACGTCACATGTGACATTTATTCGTTTAGTCCCGGGCGTGGCGTGTCCTAATTGGTCATATTTTTGATTGACAGGCATTTGAGCCAATCAGCATCAGCCACAATTCGTCTGTGAGGCTGACGCGGAAAACTAAAACCGCATCCCATATTTTTTATAAAGCCGGTGCCATGTAAATACCACCGTGTCGTGCTTTGCATGTGTTGTGCCCAATTAATATGAACGACTGGAGAAGGTAGCTTAGATGTTTGTGAGGTATACGGCGTTGTAGTGGCTTATGTTTTCCGGATGGTTGTGCCCTCTGCGATCTGAGCTGAAATGCTACTGTCCCTGGGTCCAAACCTGCGGCTTTTGCGGCTACTATTGTGTATAACTATTGTTTTAAATGTTCAAATCACAAATGGTAAGAAAAACTTGAAAAGTGCATGTTCGACATGTCGACAAATTACCGACAACTTCAACAAGGTGAGGCTCGAAACATGTTCGTTCTTTGATGTTGAGTTGTTCAGCAACACGTTTGACTTAGTCCAATTTCTCATTCTTTACTTTTCTCTTCTCAGGGCTTTGATAAAACATCGAACCAGAACTTTGGCGGAGGGAACACTGCCTGGGAGGAAAGGACACTATCTAAATATGAAACGAGGTTAGTGGAGACGTCGGGAAAGTAATTTCATTGCTATCATTACACATCTAAATAGATCGATCCATACGCCTGTAGACCATTCAGTGAGGAGGCTTGTTCTGTGTGTTTAAATCAAATAAATGGTCACTGAATAATTTGGTTTGATTTGCATAGGTTACCAACTTCATGAGTCAAGTTAAGGTATATAGAAGAATGTAAATCAGATATGCACACCTTTTCTTTGCCCCTTTTCCTCAGATGTTCTATCTCATTATATCATAATCCAATTAAATAGATAATGTATACAAATGTGTGTGCAAATAGTATATAAAGTATGAAAATGATTAGACACTTTAACTTTGCCTTATGACTTAAATAGGGGGACAGACTGAGATGTGTGAATGTTCTCTCCAATGTTACCACAATTAATCTGTATATCAATCGGCCAAAATCAATGTTGTGTCTGTTTCAGTGAGATTCGTCTGATGGAGATTATAGAGGGGTTGTGTGACAGCAGCAGTTTTGACTGCAATCAAATGCTAGAGGAGCATGAAGACCATTTAGAAACTTGGTGGTTCAAGAGGTAAGGGGAGCGACAAATTACAGAAATTGGAGACACGCAACAAGTTTAAAATCAAACACGCCTGAAGTTAGCGACCAGTGGTTTTAGTAATTTTAAAGGAATGTAAGTACAAAAATAAAATCCCATCTAAAAAATATAGTTATTTTACGTTTATTGAAAGTTGACACAAGTAACGGTCAACTGAGAAGTGAAAGCAAAAAAACACATGATTATGTTTTTGGTTTTTTTGTGGAAAACCGAGAAGTTAGGCATGCACAAGTATTCTTACAACATTAATACTTTGTGGAACCCCTTTTGGTTGCGATAATGGGAGCAAGTCTTTTGGGGTATGACTCCAGAAGATTTGCACATCTAGAGACAGATTTTCCCATTCCTCTTTACAAAAGTTTAGGTCTTTTCAAAGATTCTTTTGATTTTTGATCTTGACTTTGACTGGGCCGTTCTAACACATAATTATGTTTTCTTTTAAATAATTCCATTGTAGATTTAGCTTTTTGTTAAGGCAGGTGAATCTTTACCCTCGCCTCAATTCTCTTGCTGACTTTAGCAGGTTTTCCTCCAAAATGTCCTTGTATTTGGCTCCATCCATCTTCCCAGCTATTCTTACAATATCTTCCCAGTCTCCACTGAAGAAAAGCAGCCCCATCGCATGATGCTCCCCCCACCATTTTTTATGTTTGGGATGGTGCACTCAGGACGATGAGCAGTGTTAGGTTTGTGTCATACTGTACATAACATTTTGCATTGGGGCCAAAAAGGACATGTTTTGTCTCATCTGACCAAAGCACTTTCTTCCACATGGCAGCTGTGTCCTCCATTAAACTTCTGTCAAATTTTAAGCAGGATTTCTTGTTCTCCTTTCAATAATGGCTATCTTCTTGCCACTTGTCCATAAAGGCCAGATTTGTGTATGACTGATAGTTGTCCTATCTATGAATTCTCCAGCTCATTGGCAGTACTTTGCAGCTCTTCCAGAGTCCTCTTGGGGCACTTGGTTGCCTTTCTAACCAGTGCTCTCCTTGTTCGATCTGTTAGTTTAGGCGTGTCTTTGTAAGTTTGCAGTGGTGCAGAATAATCATGCTCCGTGAGAGGTTCAAATCCTGGGAAATCTTGGTATTACTTAACGCTGCTTTAAACTTCTCCACAACTTTCTCCCTGACCTCTCTGGAGTGCCCCTCTGCCACATGTTGCTGTTTAGTGACCTATACACTCTGACCATAGCTCTGAGGCCCTCGCAGAACAGTAGTATTTATACTGAGGGTAGATTACACACCAGTGGCCTCTTTTTAATCATCAGGGCATGATGTGAACACTCAGCAGTCATTAGTAATGTTTTAAAGGTAATTTAATTACTCTGAAAAAAGCTGCATGAATACTTGTGCAGGCCCTACTTTTGTATGTTTAAAATAATAACAGAATCATGTTTCATTTTACTTTCACTTCACAGTTTGTTACTTGTGTGTGAACCTTCTGTTAAAATATAAAATACAATCTTTGTTTATGGTAATGAGCGCCACTGTATTTCTGCAGTAGATAAAAACATGATAATTGGATGTGCGGGTCTCGAGTCAGGTAAGGTATAGGCTTTTTTTTGTTTAAGTCTCCAGATTACGTCACACTCACAAGAGAAATCATTTTATCTTTCAATTGGACTTGACTGCAGATAGACTGTAGAACAATCACTGCTCATGTCATTAACCTATTAATGGGTTTCCATTTCTCTAAGTATTACTATAATGCTATTTGGAGTCTGTTTTGTGTGTCAGGCTGTCATGCTAAACACACTTGACTAAATTACATTTTGAATCCGATTTCATCATAATGTGCACATCATTCGTCTACTGTAAGAAAGTCTCAATCTCTGGTCCTTTTTTATAGGTCACTTTTGAGATGTGAAATTATTGCCTCATTTTTATTGTGTTGGGTTTGTAAAGTCCAAATAACACATGTGTAATCAATTTCCCTGATAACGCTTGACACGCTGACACACAAGATGGCGCCATTTGGCCTATAGCTGTGATATGATTAAAACCCATGTTCAATTCAGTTCATTATTGTTTAGCCCTAAATCACAACATGAGTCATCTCGGATTCCTTTATAATTTTGATTTTGAAACAGCGGATCAGAGAATCCAACAGTTCAAACTATAACAAACAAATGGGGGCCATTGGTCCATAGGGTAGTGGGAACACCAATGTCAATGTCACCAATGTAAATGTTAATAAACGTTAATAAAGGTCCAATAGATCCATCACTCAGATGGTAGGCCCAGGGCCGAGGCTGTAGGTCCAGGACTGAAGAGGCTCCCTGGTGGAGAGGGGGGTTCAGCCTATGAGCCTGGGCCTGGGGTGACCAGTTTATAGGCAGACGTTGAAGGAGCTGGGTTCAGAGGTCCCTTCATCATGCCATGAAACAGTTATAATGATGACAGATAAAGTAGGAGAGAGGAGAGGATGGTGCTCAAGTATAGTAATAATATGCACTACGCTATCATTATGTGTCCTGATAACTCTCTTTATCCAGTATTTCTCCTTGGCCATCTGCTGATCTGAACATAAGCCCTAACCTCAATCTGTAGATACTTAATAATATAATATCTTCTTCATATAACCTATTCTTGTAACTTCTTATATGCCTACTGTACAGTATTTCCCCAAAACCAAGCAGACTTGGAATTTCAGTTTACTTGTTAAATGGATCTATGGTGTACCTGCAGGTTTAAAATAACAACTTATTTGTGTTAATAAAGTATATCATGTTGTGCAATAAACATAAACAGTCAAGGACATCAGCTGTACACATCACTCTCCCCTAGTTCTAATTACAGTGGGCTTCTCTTCTTTCTTCTCTAAGCTCCTTTATTTTCTGTGAAATTAGTTTCTTGTTTTGTTATCAATTTATTTTGATTACTGTTCTGCAATGTATGCTGCAGCACTGACATTTCCGCACTGTGGGACACGCATGTCAATTATTGAAATAATTGATTAAAGAATTATGTATCAGACTGTTGTGATGAAGAGGGAGCGGAGTCAAAAGATAGGGCTCTTGATTTACCATTAAAATCTACGTCTTCTCCGTCTTGGGTAATGACTGGAAGGATAAGATTGTGGATACTTAAATGGTTTAACAAAGTATCTGGCTTTCCTTTTTGAATTGTTTCATTTAAGTCATAAAGACGAAATGTCGTGCAGATTCTTATGCATTATTCTTTTTTGCTACCACCAGAGGGCGGTGTTGAATTTCTTTTAATTATTTCAGAAAAACTGCTCCTGAATATGATTTCATTTTGTAAGATTCATCAGAGTTTGAGAATGGAGCATTTAGACAGTGCTTGTTTGTACCGGAAGGGCTTGACATTGGTGTGGATGGATCTAAAAACGACTCCAGGTGTGTTTTTTTGATTAGAGAACAAGGTTGTGGCATGGTCAAATGCTAAATAATAATCTAAATATTAACAAACTAAACACTGAAAACTTGAGACAACCTTGAAAAGATTATTTTTAATAATTGTTTTGTACATTTTGGCCTTATATTTGTCTATTGCACTTTTTTAATAATTGAGAAACTTGGAATGAAGTATTTGTGTGTTTGTGTGTTTTAATTCTTTCACACTTGGAGGCACACCATTTGACACCACCTGGCATGTGTTGGGTATGATTAAAATGTTCTGACTGTACCTGTCATTCAAGTTTGGGGACTTCTCACTTAATGTATTGTATTTTATGTTTGATTGATTAACCTTCCTTTGAGTTAAAATTGTATTCCTCTCTGTAGGAAATTGAAAAATCCTGATCTCCACAAGTGGTTCTGTATTGAGACGATCAGTGTTTGCTGTCCAAACGGAACTTTTGGTCCAGATTGCAATGGTATGTTCTTATATACTGCTTATCTTGACCACAACAAAAAGTCATATGCAGGGATATCACAAGTCTTGTTTCATTGAGCCTATAGAAATGTAAGACCATAACAAATTAAAACAAATAATGTAATGAAAGTGTTTTAAACGTCATGTTTCTGCTTTATATGTAGATTGATTTGACGCTTATTATGGCTGCCTAAACGCTCCTGGTTTTTTCCCCTCATCCACATGTACATATTGCTTAGGGCCCCCGCTGTTAAGCACAGCAGGGTTTTTTTCCACTCATAACAACACTGTGCAAAACATGGATTTATCTTCAACGTTGTCTTTTTTCCAGCCTGCGTTGGAGGCTCTGATAAGCCATGTCACGGGAATGGCCAGTGTGACGGGGATGGCACCCGAGGAGGGAATGGCAAATGCAGCTGTGACTCTGGATATGAAGGAGAGTTTTGCCTGGACTGTGTTGACGGATACTTTAATCAAGAGAAAAACGAAACCTTTTCTCTCTGCATGGGTATTGCATCATTTGCTTCTTGCAAATTAAACATATCAAAACAAACCAAGAGTTGTTTGTACAGTATGAACTCTTGTTTTCCTCCGGTAGAATGCCATTCATCCTGTAAAACGTGCAATGGACCATCTCACCAAGACTGCGATGAATGCAAGGATGGCTGGGAAGAAGACGACAATGAAGCGTGTGTTGGTAAGAAAGAAGTTGGTCATTTTAAATCACAAAGGAATAATTTGCGGTCCTAATGTTGACAAATGCTTCACAGATGTCAATGAGTGCACTAAAGAAGCCTCACCTTGCAAAGAGGACGAGCACTGCCTTAATACAGAAGGCTCTTTCTCCTGCAAAGGTTTGGAAACGTACAAATCCATGTGAAATACCGTATTTTCCGGATTATAAGCCACAACAGATTTTAAAACGCACCTCTCTCATGTTTTAGTAATGAAAAATGTAGCTCAAAACCTTGAATGAGTCACTGACCTTTGTTCTTAATATTCCAGTGTCAAGCTAAAAAACATTACTCTGTTCACGTTCATGTCAATAGAGGGAACCAAACATTTTATTTATTATAAGACATTCACACTAAGATATTATTGATGGTACTCGCTTCATTTGTCGCGTGGTTCTTAATCGAGATTTTATACTTGCTTCTTCTTAATGCTAAAGTTAAGCTCAGCTCAGATAATCCACTCAATCCAAGTCAAATAATGACTCACAGGGCTCTTTTTTTAAAATGCAAAAAAAGACAAATCAAAACAGTGTTCTGTTTGATTTGGTCACAACATTTTACTTTTGGGCACAACCAACATTATCATGTATCATTAAAGCTGCACTAACTGACTTTGGGATTTTGAAGCCGCGGACTCGCTGGCCTCTCTCTTTCTGCTCCCCTCCCCGCACCCACGAAGCTATCGCCCCCCACACACACCCACTGTTGTTGACGGAGCTAGCGTCTCCCAATATGGATAATACATGGATATGGATTTGCACGTGGATGGCGTGACCATAAAACGATAGAACCGGGAACCACGGAGGAATGGGACTTTATTTTGGATGGCTGTCTCGCTGTGTAAGCAGTAACCGGTGATGAAGACACGAAGCTTCAGGTTAGCTCCTCGTCTTGTTGTGCTAACTCAGCCGTCTATGCTAACGGACCTGTAGATTTCTCACGAAAGTGGGGGCCAGTGGTCCGTTGTGATTGGTCACAATCTGCGACCCGAAACACATTCTCTTCCTTGTTTCATCAAAACTCGATCTAAAATATAATGTCACGCCAGCACAAATCTGCGCTAATTATTCTTCAAAAGGACGTATATCCCAATGCACTACATGGACATGGATAGCATTTTTGTAATGAATACGAAAATAAAGTCAGTTAGTGCAGCTTTAATGCAAGGGAAAATGTAGGTACCACAGCTTTAATTTAGAGACACGGGGAGGACATGGACACTTCCTTAGGCTCCACAGTGCAGCTCTGTTTCTTGCAGCAAACAGCAGCAAGTGCTCCTCTCTGGCATTTCACCACGCCTCCCTAGGGAGGAGCGACCCACTATTTGAGAAGGACTAGTCTACGCAAAGGCGCTTAATAACTCAAGTGATAGTACGCATTTCTGATATTTGTCGCGCATGCGTACCACTTATGTGCACCCCTACTTGTAGTACGGAATTTACGGTAATCTGTGTGGTTGTGAAAATATAAGTCGATATGTAATTTATAAACACAAAAATGATTGCTGCTTTGGTCAATGCTGTGCAGGTTGCGACAAAGTGTGCGTGGGCTGCACTGGTCCGGGGCCTGGAAACTGCAAGACTTGTGCGAGTGGGTACCAGTTAATAGACGGCAACTGCACTGGTATGTACGCAATTTTAGAAACGAATTGCCGTTGTGAGGCTTCATACATAATGAAATGGATTTGTTACATGTGTACAGACGTGGATGAGTGTTCCCAGCAGGAGCCGGTGTGCACCAAGGAGCATCAGGACTGTGTTAATACCAAAGGCAGTTTTGTGTGCATCTGTGCATATGGGTTTGAAGAGGAAGGAGGAGAATGTGTCCAAAAGCCACAACCAGGTGAGGGCTGGATGTAAATGACATATTTGTACATTAGGCTTGATATAACTGGTTCGATGTTTATGCAATTTTACATTCACAAAAGTCTTGAGACGGTTCTATTTCTATTTCCAGAAGAAAAATCTGTAGACGGTACAACAGAACCTACTGAGACATCGCAACACACGGAGCTTTGACGATTGGGACAAAAGTTTATGGCTCCTCATTTTAAATTTGACTTCAGCACTTCTCCATATTCTGTGCATTCTGACAGAAAACGGCAGGCTTTTTAATCTCTTTGGGAATGTGGTTTAATGTGCATTGAGTTGTTTTATGCTGGTGTCACATTTTTGCTTTCCAATTTCTCACAACTTTGTATTTTGAAGACCCGGAAAAGAATGGCAATAAACGTTTATTGTGAATTTAAACTAATTACTTAGCCTTGTGTGTTAATGTTGGTAATTTTCGTAAAAAAATCAAACGCTTAACCACCAGATGGCAGTACAAGCTCATAATAGTGGTAGTGCATTATAAAAATTGGTTTCAAATCTTGCCTAATGCTTCTCTCAATGTCACACATGTATTTATAATACAATGTATGCAATGACTAATGTCAACACACAAATATTTAAATTCATGACTTATCTATCCCTGCAAGGCATTATTTTTTTAATTATTTACCACAATCTCCTTGAAGCTGTTAATTAAGTCATCTTTCCTGAAAGACACATATAGCTGGATATTTCTGAAGTAATATGAATAGTTAGTAATATGAATGCACAAGCAGTATTTTTAAGGAAAGTTCCAGAACTTTGTACTAAAGATTGTGTTATTCAGGACCCTTCTCTAGTCCTTATTCAAAGCAAAGCGTATATTTTTAATCAAAAATTTTTTTTTTTTTCAGACAACTTAAACTTTGTTATCTGCTGTTAAGATTTGATACGACTCTGGGTGGAGGTGACTGTCAGTCCAGACATGCCTTAGCTTTTGGTTTTTATCACATTTCTTATTAAAAAAATTGTTTTTCCTTTTATCCGATTCATTATTACTGGTATTGCCAACGCTCATATCAATCACGAGTGCCTGAAAGAAGAACAATGTTTATGCTTCATGGAGGCCTTTGGTGTGGCTGAACCTAATCCATTCTGGGAACATACAGACGTGGCTGCTTTGTGTGTCTGCACGTGCACTTTTGCCCTGTGCATCTGGACCTGTGGTTTACTCTAGGGGGCACCGCACTCTTTCAGCTTCACTTTGTTGTGCCAGTAAAAAGTCAGCTGTGAAGCAAATGAACGTTCTCATGGATTATTCTGAGGACATGGAGTGCAAAGAGATGCACTGATTTTTGATATAGCTTCATTGTGACCTTAAATGGCAGACATGCCAAACTCAGGCTCATGGGTCAAATCCGACCCGCAAGACCATTCTTTAGTGGCCCCTTAAATGATTTTATGTTATTAACATGCAGCATAGATGGCGATGGGCTGCCAAGGAAAGTTATACATCATCTATTTTCTCAGGAAAAATAACTAAATGAAATGTTTTCTAAAAAGTTTACTTGACACGTCATTCGAAGTTACATAGTTTTATATTTATAAAGGCGACAGTAGCTCAGTTGGTTAAGCTTTGGCCTTTGAGCCAGAAAGTCGTGGGTTTGAGCGACTCCCTCTCTCTGCTGTCGTTGTGTCCTTGGCAAGACACTTAACCTCTGGGAACACCAGGTGCCACAGTGGGGCGGCTGCGGCTGTAAAGTGCCAAACTGCTGTTGTGTCCTTAGGCAAGACACTTCACCCCCATTGCCCAGAATAAGTCTGGTGCGTGTGTGAATGATTGGTGGTGTTCGGAGGGGCCGATGGCACATATTGGTTGCCTCGCTTCTGTCAGTGTGCCCCAGGGCAGCTGTGGCTACAGTAGTTGTTTATCACCACTGTGTTTGGAGTGAAAGAATAATGACACATGTGAAGTGTCTTTGAGTGTTGTGTTGTTGTATAATTTAAAAAACAATTATATGAAAAGGAAATCCCTTTTCTTTCATCCCTCCGCCACTGACTTATGGAATTATCTTGACTGGAATGTAATCATCAACCATCTTGTAAGAAACGCCGAAACAAACAGTAACTAACCTCCAGCATTAATGTTATCAAATAGGTCAGATCTAATCGTGCAAAACACTTCCTTCTTCCCTGAGTATCCTATTGACTTTGCCTCTCTCACACACACAAACACAGAGGTTCTGGCTTCTCCAATTTTATAGTGTTTATTTGAGCTGGTCAGGGCGCCCTACCCTCTCACTGTTAAATTGTTACCCTGTCTCTTCCTCCTCTTCACTCACTGACAGTCAAATCTCCCAGCTCCTTTTCCCCCCATCTCTTTCCACAACAGTTCTTTGTTCCATTGTGGAGCCGAGATAATCACAGTGCCAGAGTTAAACACAGAAGGAGGAAAATGCATTTTAAAGAGCAAGAAGCCAGATGTGGCACCATGCGCTTTTGTTGAGCTGTCAGTGTTGTGCGCAACCCAAAGATGTCTTCAGGCTGTTCTGATGTGGCTGACTCTCCCCGTCCAACCAGCACGTGTTGAACATGTGAAGAAACGGAAGAAACGGTACTGTTACGAAAAATCTCCTTTGTTCTTATTATTGCTCTTTTTGGTTGACCTTTGGTTGTAGCATGCAGAAACTTCTTGCTGCACTAAAGTATTGTGAGGTGTGCAACAGAGGTATTTTGTCAATATTTTGATTTAAATTATCAACTGAAAGGTGGGGTCCTGTGTCACTGAATAAATGTTCTGCAATTACTTTCCTTCAAGGGTCACCATGAAGATGTAAACTTGGTCCTTAAGCCGCTCTTGGTCAACCCTAGTCTGGGCCTTTCCTCCCACATATAAAGTATATACACTTAAAATAACCTTACTCTCAGTTTCACATGAGTGAGTTTTTAATCTGAATTACATTTTTCTTTTTCGAGTTCAATACATAAATTAGATTAACATACTAAAACTTGTACACGCCCATCCCTGTAAAGTCTCATTGAAGTTTCATATGTTACGGCCTATGTAAAATGGAAATACAAAAAATGCCTCGTATGAACTTTGCTCTTGCTAACTAAACTGTTTTTGTGCACTCCTGCTTAGTTGGAATGAAAACCTGCAGCCAAACTGGCCATTTGAGGACACTGTTACGGAGAGTGAGGTGCATAACAATGTCAAGTGATTAGGAGCCAAACTTCGCCGTGAGCACTTTTTTATTGGGTTCATATAGCAATCTTTCTACTGTCACTGGTCATGACAACATTTTTGACCTCATCCAAAAAACACACTGTTCTCCATTGTTCACTTGGCACCTGCAGGAATAAAAAGCGCCTCGTACGGCTTACTTCAAAGGCATTTTCCACTAGCACACAGTTGGACACCACTTCAAAGCATTTTTTTACCCCACAGAATCCATCTCTTTGTCTACTTTTCCAAAAAAAAAAAAAAACGGGCGGGTTGTTGTTATGAGTCTGTTGCCATGGGTGATGTGGCTGTGTTGACAGTGGAGATTGTAAACATACTTGGAGAAGGTAGAGGTCCTCTGAGGTTCTAGACGGACAGCTCACACAGGCAGCACAAGGGGTATTTGTTCACAAGCTGGAGCCAAAAAATGACCTGGTTCTAGGCGTCTGAGAGTAACGGCAGTTTCTAACTGACTGTGTGTTTAGATCTGCATTGTCTGGTTATTAGTCATAACTTTCTGTATGCGCCTGTGACACTTGGGTATAGTATTGTGGGTAAGTAAGGAATACATTTTGATAGTACACACAAAGAGTGTTCATAATTTATGTTGATTTATTGATATTATAACTTAATAACAATTTATCATAAACAATCCCTATGTTTCACTTTTGATGCTTTAAGAGTGCTGCTAAACTAATTTTTAGATGACAATACATGCAAAAAGAAGTAATCGAACCAAACTGAAATAGAGATTTTAGATTTTATAAAGATTTTATAACATATTATTTGTGTTTTGAAATATAGACATGAATTACATTAATTCATAAAAGTCATTCATGTCTCATGAAGGGTCTCAGCCCAAAACATCACTATTTTGGTCTGTAATTAAAAGACACTTAGGAGCTACAAAGTTGTGCATATTTTTCTTTATTTTACATATCGCTATAGAGGTACACCAGCTTTAAGGAACTGTATCAGTTAAATGATAAATAGTACCCACCCCCGTGCTCATAGCTCAAACATGTTCCATCCCCTGGCCGGATCTACTATTCCTCCTTTTCTCACTCTGGGACATTGTTTTTCTAGGCAACAGTCATTCTGGGTAACAGATCTAAAGGAAAAATACAAACAAAAGGAAACTATAATCTCAAAATTAATTCAAAATCCTTCCACTTAACCTTATCCTTTTCCTGATAGTAAGCAGATTTCTGTGGGTTCAATTGCACCAAGGCAAAACAAGCTCACATTTTCCTCGTTTCCTCCGTGTAATCCCTCTTTTATTGGCTGCTTCGGTGCGTTATGTCGCAGAGTAATTTGCAAGGACACCAACCTTCATCTGAACCTTCAAAGCCACGGAACCACATGAAAGCAGCAGCAGCACACATCACCACCATTTTGTACATATTAGAAGTGAGTGGACATGAAGCAGGGCTGGCCTTCCCTGTCTGACTGCATGATGCTTATTTCCTGTTGGTGAAATCAGTTCAGACAGGTGGCACTCATCAAACAATGGTCACTGGAGGGACAAGAGATAAGCCAGGTTTGACCACAGCGCTGACGCATTACAGGATACAGAAAGCAAAATGTTGATGTTGATTTAAAAAGAGATGGTATGGAGACTAGTTTACAGTCTAAAGTATAAAAAGTATAAACATGTAAAGTGTAAACGTAAACGTATAGACTACTAGTGCAAATAATTATATGCATATGTGTATAAAGTAAAATAAATGATGAATATTTAGTTTTAAGAATGAAAGTATTAATCTATAAATGTATCTCTAATACACAGAAAAGTGAAGTAGTAAGTCACTAGCTCTGTGGGTTCAAGTATCCACAGTGATAATACATGTTAGCAGCATGAGGAGGCTTAAAGTGACAATGGACGCATGTGGTCCTGTATTGCACGAGCTAACATTATTGCACAGATTCATGACATGTTCATCAGTCTTCATTGTACATTGTACAGTCTGACTACAGCAGGGAGTAAATACTTGTGGAACTTATCTTCTTCACACACCCCGCTGTTGCCCACCCGCTGCACTGTGTCCAGGGGACAGCCTAGGACAGATCTGGACTGATGACCTTGTCCATCTTCTCTCTGTCCCCTTCTGTGATGCTGCTGCTCCAACAAGTGATGCCACCACCGAGTCATAGAAGGTCATCAGGAGTGGCCCTTCACTCCAAAGAACCCGAGTCTCCTTAGCAGGTAGAGGCGGCTCTGGCGCTTCTTGTATGAGTCCATTCTTTCAAAGGCTTGAGACTGGGGCTCCATCGGCAGAGTGACGTCTGCAGATATCCACCACCATCTCCTTCCCCGCGTTGATGAGGAGGTGGTTTTGCTGACACCAGTTCACAAAGTCCTGTATTAGTCCTATGTACTCATTCTGATGATGGGAGTCGTCTGTAGGACATAACTGTCAGTGTTGTGTCTGCAGTGTGTCGGGTGAAGAGGTATGGCGCAAGGATTGTCCCCTGTGGAGTCCCACACTACAGGTCAGGACCTCAGACACACAGACCCTGACTCTTACAAATTGGGGTCTATCTGTGAGGAAGTCCAGGATTCACTCAGCCAAATCACAGCTGTCTACAGCTTGTCCTAATCATGAAGCTTTTAAGAGTGCCGCAGATATTGAAAGATTGATGCTATAGCAACTGTGCAGGTGTAAAAATTAAGTGTCCATTGAAAAAATATGTGTAGTGTGACCATGCCAACCATGCCTGTAATACTGTATATGTTTGATAGGAGTTTTTTTTAGTATTACAGTCACAGGTTTTGTAAAGTTACGAGATGCGGATGAAAGTATCCAAATGTCTAGAGCTTTGAGAGTCTTCTGCGTGGGGAGTACAGAGATGTGTTGTCAGACTGGTTTGATAATCCTGCCAAAATGTTCCCTCTAGGATTCAAACCAAGTACCTTCTTGCCGAGATCAACCACTGTAGCTGGTGGCATGGCAACAACTGTAACGACTGGTTTTTCTACAGAAACCATTGTAGAACTCTTTTGGACAAATACAATGGAATATGACACGTTTGTAGTGTTGCTATTGCAGGTTCCCAACTCCGACTTGGCTGGGAGAGGGTTGATCAGTTGAGCGGAGTGAGCGGAGTGAGTGGCATGTACAAATCCATCCCTCCTCTTGGCAGATATACACCCAAAAGTGCTGAGCGGAGGAAGGACTTAGCTGACCCAGCACTACTCCCCCTCCCTTAGTGCATTGGGCAGCAGCAGGCCTGTGTCTCACTCACATTGTCAAGCTAAAATGTTGCTTGAATTAAATTAAACTGAATGGAAAAAGATTTTTATAGTTTGTAGCTTTGTTCAATGAAATCCCTTTTTGAACAGTCTGCCAACTTCTATTTAAATCACAACAAATGAAGAGTCCATTTGCATTAACAGTTTTCCCCATCTTGAATATGAATCAAAAACCTCCCACTAAATCTTTTGTTTTCTTTTTAATTGGCAGAACATTGAAAGATTCTTATCAAAACAATGTGAAACTTCATTTGAATGGCACTAAAATGGCTTTTCAAAAAATGACTTTGTAAGAGCGAATTCTAAGCCTTTCAAATATTGTTCTTATGTCACTTATGTGTTTCAAATGGAGTAAATAATCTCTACACCATGAATAATATACTGCATTATGCCACTTTTTTGTGAAAAGAGTCAATAGTTTTTGCATATTGTTGACCTTGCTTTTTGTAGCAGCTGCAAGAGTGGGCATCAAGGCACCTTTACTTTCCATCACAGTTCATCTCCAGTATGCTACAGTATATCATGTTTGGAAGGTTTTCTCAGGGGCTGAGGGACCCCGCACTTTTTTACCATTACCACTGTGTCATTACAAAGACAAATATGCAAAAATATCTACTATTTTCTGTTGTGTTTTTACCAACACAATTACAACACTTGCTCAATTACATTGGGTGATTAAAACGCTCTAAATCACAGGTGTCAAAGTCAAGGCCCGGGGGCCAGATCCGGCCCGCGAGACCATTTCCAGTGGCCCATGAGATGATTTTAAATTATTGTATTAAATATCAGCATTGATGGTAATGGGCGACAATGGCATGTTATCCATTACTAATTTTCTCAAGAAAACCATAATATTTTGTTCCATAAGAAATGTTAAGCCAACATGTAATTAAAAGTTAGTATTGTTATGTTATGTTTTTTATGAGTTTTCAACTATATTTCAAGGAGGATTTCCCAATTTTCTTAGGAAAGAACCGCCCTATCCCCTTTTTGAACAAATCTCTCTGGTCTTATTTGACGAGCCGAATCACCAGAATGATTGACAGTTTGGAGGACCAATATTCTTTATGATCCACCGGAAGTAGAAAATCTTCCCATTAACCTTCAATATTTGGTCCAGTTTTGGTTCAGTACACAGGAACTGAACAAATTCTAATCAGAAAGGAATATCTAATCTAACTAATGTGAAACAAGTCATTTATATAGATACCTTCGTATTATAAAAAGTATAATAAATGAAACCCATTTCTTCTTTCGGCCCCTGACCAGCCCTTTCTTTTTTTTTTGGCCCTCAACCAAAATAAGTTTGACACCCCTGATCTAAATAATGGATTCCTCTCACCACTGATTCACTGATTTAAAATGTTATAGTTGTCAAGGAACCATCATTCTGAAAATCCACTGTACTGCAAATAGTCCCAGTGTTTACGCCTGCATTGTTCCGGATAAAGCTACAGTTTTGGATAATTCATTTACATTCCTTTTTTTCAAGCAAGAAATACTGAGAACATGAATCAAAGCTTCTTCCATTCATTTGGTTCTGAAAATTCAAATCAAGTGTTAGATCAAATGAGTACACAGCTTGATCTGGCTCATTTATGTAATAACGTTGGAATGGAGAAGTCTGTTTGTGGCCAATTGCTCGCTGCTCAAGCCCGGACTCCTGTTTCTGGGAGTCTTCAGCTACAGATTTAATATTTTACACAATGTGGCAGCAAACAGCGTGGAGACTGGACGCCCACTCCCAGCCTGCACATACACCCCCACACAGAGACCAGAGACATGCTGTAACACAAACTGGTCATATATACAAGATTGGCAATTGATTGGTGGAACGGTTCAGAAAATAGACACCAAGAGTGATGTTACAAAAATGGAAATTTGAAAGGTAAAGATCAGATCAATACAACGTTATAGTGGCTAAAGCTGTAGAGAAATGTGCTAACAAAAGGAAATACTGTACTTACTGTAAAGTTAGGCAACACCATTAGTCATGGAGGGTGTGAAGGAGGTGCGGCAACATTGAAATGCAGTTTCTTTTCCCATAACATTCCACCGTAGCTACATACAGTACACTGTAAAAAAAAATCTGTAAAATTACTATGAAATTTCAACAGTAAAGAAATTTTATATTGAAAAACAATTCTAACATGCATATTTAAGTATAAATTGGTTAAAAAACATCCAGTGGCGTGCGATTACAAAAAACGTTACAATACCATAAAATCACAATGTGAATCACAATGGATTACCGTAATTTAACATCCCCTTGTTGTATTTTTGGAATGCTGGGAAACGTTTTGCTATTAAGCAACCATGAGTGTAAGAGGAGTGTAAGAGGTGTAAACTCCTGCCTTTGTTAGAATGATGCTTTTGTGTTGGCATATTATAGAAGTAAAGATTTAAACTACTTTCTTGTATAAACTGAAGATGTTAAAAAATAATTGAAAAGTTGTGTTCATTGAAGGAAAACAAAATTAAACTGTGGAATTTCTTGTACAATTAAACTAATTAGAAACAGAAACAGTCATAAAATTAACATTATTATGCTGTTTTGTTGTATGTGAATTAACAGGAACATACAGTTAAATCTTGAAATCACAAAGGCATAATGTGATTCAGTGAAACAGTCTTTAACCGTTAAAATTAGCAATGGTAATGCCATGTTGAGAAAACGGTAAATCCCTGGAACCATATTTGCCAGATTTTTACCGTTTTTCTACAAGGAAATTTTTTACAGTGTAGCTTAGATATATAAATAAGGTATAGCCCAATAGGATCATGTAGAACAGGGGTGCTCAATACGTCGATCGCGATCTACCAGTCGATCGCAAAGGTAGTATTGGTAGATCGCATTAAATAAATAAAAAATTACACATTCTAAACCAGGGGTGCTCAATACGTCGATCGCGATCTACCAGTCGATCGCAAAGGTAGTATTGGTAGATCGCATTAAATAAATAAAAAATTACACATTCTAAACTAATATATACAAAAAACTCCAGGCAAAGTGGAGATTTTTGAAAACTCCGTTAATGCATTTGTGTGTAGACAGAGATAACCAGAGTTTTGCGTTCTCGCACGACACAGTACCCCCCTAAATTCCTCTGATCACTGAAGCATGGATCATACTACCTTAAAAACTGTTCGCTGTGAGATGCTCGCAGCAGCGAACATCCTCCACATCAGAGAGCAGCAAAGTGATCGCGGGGACTCACGCTCGAAAACAACCAAACCAGGACTAAACCAGGACTAAACCAGGACTAAACCAGGGCTGAGGACGGGGTCAGTGCTTGTAAACATACGTCTTACTCTGAGTGTCTTCTATGACTGTAAAAGTGCCGTTACCGGCGTCTGCATCAAAGCTCCGCCCACTTCCGTGTTTTTCCCCAACGCAGGACAGGACGTAAGAGACGCACATGGAATGTTACGAATGTGATTGATAACGCAGATGTGTGGATGCAAATTATTTTATAAACTGAGGAGGGGAAATATTTGGATTTAAAAAAAATAGGCATGGCACCACAGTCAAATGACATCTGTGTTTTACTCAGTAATGTTTTACTGACACTTAGGTGACTGCACATGCGCAAACAACCGCGCTCAGTGCAGGAAAGCTAAACCACGACAAACTTGTCAGCGAGTTACCACCAATTTTCCGGACTATGCATCCCTGGCCGATTCAATTCAGTGCAAGTCATAAGAGTAAACTCGGGTAATGGCAAAAAATGTACATAGGTAATTGTGTTGTGTTGTGCTATATTGGCTCATGCGGTTTTGCATGTACATAAACATACATTGTAGATATAAAGAATATATTTTTTTTAAAATATATGATTTGCATTTTTGTAGTAGGTAGATCATTTTGACTTGATCCTTTTATAAGTAGCTCGCATGCTGAAAAAGTGTGAGCACCCCTGATGTAGAATAAGCACCACCTGCTGCTCTCCATAAATGACCAAAAACTGTTACAGAACACAAGTACTATTATCCAGGGGGTCCAGACCTTTTAGTAAAGGACAACTTTAGTTCAGTTTCTTATTCACTTTTGCATTCAAGAGTCATGGTTATGGGACGTCCCATTGATTCCGACCACTGCTACCTACATTAGCATCACTTGTATGTGTAAGTTTACAACTGGATGATCCTGTGAAAGTCCCTAAATGGTTACTTTGAATTAGGAAGGCAGAGGGCCACAAAAAATTACATAGTGGACCGCATTTGGCCTTATTTTACACACAGTTTATCTATATGAACCATACATAATAAATGTATGAGGTAAATGTTTGGTCTTTCTGTGACCCCTTTGTCTAGGTGGGGTTCCTCTAGGTTTTGCGGTTCCTAGGAGGCATTGCAGGATGGGTCAACTGCAGAAGACTAAATTCCGTACAGATATAAAAGTGTATTACTCTGATGGTATTTTTTTTTTTCTTACCTGAGGCCAATGTCATTGACAAGGTAATGAAGCAAAAAGCTATAGGCAGAATACATGTAAAATCCCTATTAATGTTTTAATGTAAGTTCTGGACAATAGACTAAGTTCTCCAGTTGGGAGCTTGGTGTACCAACCGGTTCAGAATGTTTGATTAGAATGATCTTTATTTTAATTATTTGTTTTAATATATTAGCCAATCAATGTATTCTTTTCTTTTGATTGAAAGATTACCATGTACTTGAAAAATCTGAAAGCATACATAATTTACTGTGTTTATATTTTCTATGAATCATTCAGTTAAAACATTGTGCTGCGTTGCAATCTATCTATAAGCCTACTTGACATTCAACCTTGTAATAGTCTTTCAAAGGCCTCCCGATGGTAAAAGCAACTGTGATAAAGCGTGAGTGTGAAAGAGATTTTGAATGGATGGTTCTTGTAGATGCTCGATGTTTCCACCACCTCCCACTCACACACTGTGGCTTACATGTGCCAGCAGAGCACTCCCAGATGGACTACTACAGAGACTTATGTAACAAGGGCCTTTTCACACGATGCTCCAAGGATAACGGGCCTGCCATTGTTATTTTGTATGCCAACATGTAGAGTATACTGTGGAATATGAAAAATGAAAATTTGGCATGGGGTCACAACATTACCAAACCTTCCCATTAATGTTGTGACCCCATGCCAAATGTTCAACTTTCATACCAAGGTGTCCGTTGTTTGTTCGTGGATTGAAAAATAAAAACAATATTTATCTTTAGATTTTGGTGGCAATTTATAAATCATTCATTAATTTTTTCCCCTTCATTAATTCATTTCTGAGACGGGAACGTGGCAATCAGAGCTGCACCAATTGCTATTCATTAAAGCTGCACTAACTGACTTTATTTTTGTATTCATTACGAAAATGTTATCCATATCCATGCAGTGCACTGGGATATATGTCCTTTTGAAGAAAAAGTAGCGCAGATTTGTGCTGGCGTGACATTATATTTTAGATCGAGTTTTGATGAAACAAGGGGGATAATGTGTTTCGGGTCGCAGATTGTGACCAATCACAGCACCCCACTAGCCCCCACTTTCATGAGAATTCTACAGGTCCGTTAGCATAGACGGCTGAGTTAGCACAACAAGCCGAGGAGCTAACCTGAAGCTTCCTCGTCTTCGTCACCGGTTACTGCTTACACAGCGAGACAGCCATTCAAAAGAAAGTCTCGTTCCTCTGCGCTTCCCGGTTCTATCGTTCTATGGTCACGCCATCCACGTGCAAATCCATGTCCATGGGTCCATGAGAGACAGTTCCTCCAGGTCTTACCCAGGGTACACCCGTTGGGACGTGCCTGGAACACCTTCCCAGGTATCCAGGAGGCATCCGGAACAGATGATCGAGCCACCTCAACTGGTTCATCTCGATGTGGAGAAGCAGCAGCTCTACTCCGAGCTCCTCCCATGTGACTGATCTCCTCGCCCAGCTACTCTGCAGAGGACGCTCATTTTGATCACTTGTGTCTGCGATCTTGTCATTTCGGTCACTACCCAAAACTCCTGACCATAGGTGAGGGAGGGAACAAAGAAACAAGAGCTTTGGGTAACCCATCCTTCCCTCACTTATGAACAAGAACCTGAGATATTTGAACTCCTCCACCTCCACCTCTCCACCCCCCTGGAGAGGGCAAGGCACCTTTTCCGGTTGAGCACCAAACCGTCCCAGTGCATGTTGCAGGTCCTGGCTCGTTGGAGCCAACAGGACAACATCGTCCGCAAACAGCACAGATGAAATCCAGTGGTCTCCGAACCGGATCCCCTAGAAATTCTGACCATGAATACAGTGAACAGAACTGATGACAAACGGCAGCCTTGACAGAGGCCAACATGCACTGGGAACAGGTCTGACTTACTGCCAGCAATGCGAACGCAGCTCTGGATCCGATCATACAGGGACCTGATGGCCCTCAGCAGAGGACCCCGGACCCCATACTCCTGGAGAACCCTCCAAAAGACTCCTCGGGGGACATTGTTGAACGCCTTCTCCAAATCCGCAAAGCACATGTGGTAACTCTACGTTTAGTTATTCCCCTGTCACTATGGTATTTCACTCTTTAATGGCAATGGCTGCGCCAACAGGTTATGGGCCCATGAAGAGTTTGGAAACCGATGGAACCGATTATGTTTTGACGGAGATGAAAAGAACTATGAATTGTGGGAGACTAAGTTGCTGGCACACTTACGTCTGATTGATCTCAAAAGCACCATATTGAGTCAAGCCCCCGCAGCAGGTGCGGAGAATGCCGTGGAAGACGCCAGTAAGAATGAAGAGGCGTACGCAGTTCTAATTCGGCTATTGGACAATTAAAGTTTGTCTCTTATATTTCGAGAAGCCGCTGATGACGGCAGAAAGGTGCTGCAGATCCTCCATGATCCTTACGCAGGCAAAGGGAAGCCGCGCGTAATAAGTTTGTACACGGAGCTGACATCTCTTGAAAAAGGAGTCAATGAGAGCGTCACGGACTACATTATCCGTGCAGACTGCTATCACGGTGCTACGTAATGCTGGAGAGACACTGAGCGATGGCTTATTGACTACAATGATAGTAAAAGGCCTGCCTGACGTGTACAAACCATTCTCTGTTCACGTTACACAGAGTGATGATACACTGACATTTGCAGAGACAAAACTCTGAAGCTACGAGAGCGCAGAAACGTTTGGAGCTTCTGGTTTGGGAGATGACGTGTCATGAAAGTTGGAGGAAGAGAAAACTGGAGCGCAAGACTCACCTGCTACACCTGTGGCCAGAAGGGGCACAAAGCAGCGGAGTGTGCGTCAGCTGCTGGGGAGCGCCGGGAGCTGAGGCAGTGGTGCAGCTTCTGCAGGAGCTCAACGCACAAAGACGTGCACTGTCGGCGCAGACAGCGGGACAAGGTGAAGCAAGCGGTGGATGAGGAGGACCACACGTTTGCATTCAAGCTTGAGGATGCTCCGATCGGTGGTGTCAAAATTAAAGGGTCTATTGGTTGACTCGGGAGCGACGAAGCACATCATCACAGACATCGGAAGAGTTTGTCCCAACTTTTAACCTCAGAGCCACATTCTGCGCGCCAGTGGTATTGCGCAAAAGAAGGGCACCGCTAAAGTCCGTCTGAGAGACCGTAAAGACCGTGTCGTGGAGGTGAAACTGATGGAAGCGCTCTACATTCCATCATTTTCACAGGACATTTTTTCTGTTAAAGCAGCTACAGCGCAAGGAGCCACCGTCATCTTCAAAAAAGGACAGAACCGTCTCATCCATAAAAACAGTATAAGTTTTGATATTCACATGCATGACCGACTGTTTTGAGTATTGTTCACAATGATACAGATAAGTGTATGTGTGTTATGACCTTAATACTTGGCATAAAATATTAGGTCACTGCAATTATGATGACGTGTTAAAATTGGAAAGTGTCGCTTAAGGAATGAAAATTTAAGATAAAGGTGAAACGGCTAATCTGTTATGTGAAGTGTGTATAGAAGGAAAGTTTACCCAAAATAGAAGTAGAGAAGAAGATGAAAAAGCAAATATTATTTTTAGAGCCGGGACTTTGACGCGTTAATTGCGATTAATTAACGCCACAAAATTAGCGCGTACATTTTTTTTGACGCGTTTTAAATGCATGTGTATTTTCCACCGCGGAACGTTCCTCGCGAATGAGTTTCAGACTGACCGATTATACTGGAGCGCCACCTGAGCTCCGTGACTTTTCTTGTTCAAAAGTACATCATAACAAGCATAGACCAACTCTAACTCTGAGTGAGTTAGGGTCAGGAAAGAGCACTCTGTGTGGAGCAATGGTGTGTGAGGAGGAGGAGAAGGAGCAGCAACTCCTGTGAGCGGAGGAGGAGCAGCGAGACACAGGTGTGTGAGCTGCTATTTGCTGATGCTAGTAAAGTTCGAATGCACACATCAAAAACGTATTATAAGCTTTTGTACTCACTTCGAGTGCAGTGGATTTTGGGCTTAAGAAGTGAATGTTGTGGTCAGTGTATGTGGAGGCAATGACAGAAACGTTATTTGATGTCTGATCCTCCACAATGAACATGTGTTGTTTAAGCTTATGTATTCAGTCATTATTCAATGGTAAACTAAAAATCCATGTGAAAAAGAAATTACTTCTCACTGTTCTCAGGACAAATATTTATGTGCAATTAAAATGTGATTTATCAAGATTAAGTAATTACAAAGCCTCCAATTAATTAGATTAATTAATAAATTTTAATCGAGTCCCAGCCCTAATTATTTTACAACTTGTTTGGCGGGGCCAATAGATCCTGCAGCAAAGGATGGCTTTAGATGTGCTCTAGGATATATTGATGACCATTCTGGAGCTGTGTTCACATATTTCCTTAAAGCAAAAATTGATACTGTTGCTGCTACTGAGAGGTTCATTGCTGATGCAGCACCTTATGGGAAAGTCAAATGTTTAAGATCAGACAATGGGACAGAGTTTACGACGAGTGTGTTTCAGTCACTACTCAGTAAAAATGCCATAAGACATGAAACTTCAGCTCCTTATTCGCCCCATCAGATTGGGACAGCTTAACGAGCTTGGAGAACTTTGTTTGAGATGGCCAGATGCATGCTCATTGAAAGCAAGTTACCAGAAGAGCTATGAACATATGCAGTGCAGACTGCTGCTATGGTCAAAAATAGATGCTACAACAAACGTCTTAAAAAAACTCAATATTTTGTGTTAACTAAAAAAAAACCTGATATGTCTAAAATGAGAATCTTTGGGTCAGAGTGTTATGCATATAAATATGGTAAGAAAAAGCTAGACACACGCTGTGAAAAAGGCATATGTTGGTTAAGATAGAAACAGTCCAGCATATCTGGTGTTCTATCCTGATACTGGTAAAGTGTCTAAAAATATATAGGTAAAATGTATTACTAAAGGTTCTACTGAATGTGATACACAAACAGATGAAGGCATGTTTTAGGAACATTTAAAGCCTAAAAAGACAGTGGTTAATCCACAGTTTCAATCTGACAAGACAAAAGTGATCCCACCTGAAATCAAAGTAGAGGTGTGTGATACAAACCAAAATGGTGAGAGCAGCCAGGGTTCTCGTTCTACGTCATGGTGCTACGTCCCTTAGGACTTCGCTAGTGGGATATCACTCGTGACCCCCAGGTCACACGCCAGAGAGATCAAAATAATTTGCTCCAATCACCAGCCACCTTCCTCTATAAATGCCCCTGCACAAGGCCGCACCCCCTCTTTCACTCTGGCGCCGTTCGAGATCTACCACAGTACTTACTTCATTCTGAGATGTCTTCCTTGTTCGTCCGAGTTCCCTTCGCCCTCCGGCGTCGGACGTCGTCACTGGATCCAGACGGTGGAGGACTTCACCTCTGTGGGCGCCACCACTCGAGGGAGGAGGAGGATAAAACCCACGTTGTGCCCGCGGATGGACCCGTTCGTCCATTACGCGACACGTGAGTGGCCTAAGCCCCTAGCAGCCAAGAGGCCTGCACTGGGGTACGACATATACTGCAGCGGGCAGGACTGGTCCTGGACCGGTGATCGAGGATTCAGTCCGCATGGCCCTGCAGCCCTCCGCATCCGTGTGGCCCGGCACCAGACCTCTCCTTCTCTCCGAGCGGGACAGGATGTCTTGCCGAGGCTGGATAGATATTATGCCAATGCGGCACAGGTCGTCACATTGGCTATCAACATGACTTTCATCACGGGGGCCCTGGATAGGGCGCTCTCCTCTGGCCAGGCGCTCAGTGGAGACCTCCTGTCACAGGCGAGGACCACCTCGGCGGCGTTCCTGCGCATGTGCCAGACGCTAGCCGTGGATGGTGGCCAGGACACCGAGGATTCAGTCCGCATGGCCCTGCAGCCCTCCGCATCCGTGTGGCCCGGCACCAGACCTCTCCTTCCCTCCGAGCGAGACAGGATGTCTTGGCGATGCCGGATAGATGTTATGCCATTGCAGCACAGGTCCTCGCATTGACTAACTACATGGCATTCGTCACGGGGGCCCTGGATATGTTGCTCTCTTCTGACCAGGCGCTCAGTGGAGACCTCCTGTCACAGGCGAGGACCACCTCGGCGGCGACTCTGCGCATGTGCCAGACGCTAGCTGTGGATGGTGGCCGCTCCATGGCAGCAGCCCAAGTCGGGCCAGGCACCTTTGGCTTGGGCTGGCTAATATCAGGGAGGCGGAGAGGAGGCAGCTGCTGGACCTGCCCACCTCTCAGATGTCCCTCTTCGGCCCGGACATGCAGGCCTGGGTGGCGAGACTGGAGTCTGCAGCTAAAGACTCGGCTAGGCTAGCCCCGCACCTAGCATCGAGGCGCGAGGCCCACCAACCATCACAGAGCCGGGACAGAGGTCGAGAGCGTTGGCCCGGGAGGCATCCTGACCCGTATCCGCGCTCTGTTATCCATCGTCCCCCCTTGACGAGGCCCCCGGGTCCAGACAGACCCATGGGTGGCTCGCGGGAGCAACGCACCCACCACCGACCTCCCTATGGTAGAGGAGGCCGGGGTGGAAAAATGTTTCCTTCAATAAAGGCCGACCGGCATTTCCATTACTTTTCTGAGTCTGATTTGGGGGTATGTAACATGTCAAATATTGTGAATTCTGATTGTGTTACTTCCCGGGCACATAACGTTGCTTCGCTAGGCCTGCAGCCCCAGAGAGGGGCGTGCAGTGCACTACGAGCTCCGGTTTCTCTGATCCATACTATGCCCTCCCAGAGAGAGGTCAGGCGGAGGGATCTGGTGAGTAGTGGTGTGTGTGCTTCGGCCGAACGCGTGTTAGCATCTCTGAGCTACAGGGCTAACACGGGGTTTCCCACTCCAGGGGCTCGCCCCCCCCTCCATGAGGCAAGAGCCAGGGGGGGGCACAGCAGCCGAGTCACGTGTGGTGAGCAGTCCCGTACTTATGACGTCGGGCCTGCAGGACACGTGACCGCCCCCGGCGCTCACGGTGTGACGCAGGGTGCCCCCCCGGCCCTTTCGTCCACCCCCCCTCCCTGCTAGGAACACCAGGAGAGGGCGGGGCCGTGACGTCTCGTGTTCCAGCTCCCGTTCCGCTCCTCACAGACTTCTACAGCATCTGGAGGGAGCAAAGATGGCTGACATATCTATGGCGGGAGAGAACATTGCGCAGGGGTTACGCACTGCAATTCTCCCAGAAGCCACCACCATTCCGAGGCGTACGGGCAGCACGCTCTCAGGTACGGGGTCATTAGAGGCACTGCAAGCGGAGGTCTCCTCTCTGCTGAGTCTAGGCGCAGCAGTGGAGGTAGACCCACAGGACGCCACCAGGGGGCTGTACTCCCCTTACTTCTTAGTGCCAAAGAAGTCAGGCGGGGTGCGTCCCATTTTGGATCTTTGCGTGTTGAACGAGTGCATTTCCAAACGGCAGTTTCGGATGCTGCCCACAAAGCAGCTCCTCGAGTGTGTCAGGCAGGGAGATTGGATATCCTTCATAGACCTGACAGATGCGTACTTCCACGTGCCGATAGTACCGGAACACAGGAGGTTCTGCGCTTCGCAGTGGGAGAGAGGAATTACGAGTACTGTCGTTTTCCCCTTGGGCTACGCACTCGCGCCGTGGAGCAGGGGTAAGAATTAATCTACATAGACGTCGGGTTAATTCTGGCCTCATCCAGGGAAGTGGCCGTGAGTCATACGCACTGGGTCCTGTCCCACATACAGCGCCTGGGCTTTGTGGTTAACAGGGAGAAAATTAACAGTTACCTTTGTAACTTAAGTTCTACGAATAGGTGCACGTGATATCCCACTAGCGAAGTCCGCTAGGGGACGTAGCACCATGACGTAGAAGCAGGCTGCAACCGGCTCAGCGCATGATCTATCTCGGTCTGCAGCTAGACTCTGTGACATTCCGTGCTGCATGGTCCGTGGACAGACGGATGAACACTACCCGTCTGCCCGGGGAGGTTCTGGCGGGCCCCAGAGGCCCCGCTCGGCGCCTCAGGTCCCTGCTGGGAATGATGGCGGCGGCTCATGCTGTGGTGCGGCTAGGCCTTCTCCACATGAGGAATTTTTAGAGGTGGTTCTCACGCCTCAGGCTTCACCCCTCCCGGGACGGGGGGAGGCTGATCTGGGTTCCCCAAGTGGCAGCATCGAACATCAGGTTCTGGCTCACTCCGGGTCTTCTACGGGACGGAGTGACTCTGGCCGGCGCCGTGTCTCACGTGGAGATGTTCACGGACGCGTCGCTCGAAGGATGGGGCGGGGTCCTCGGCCAAAGTTCTGTAGGAGGCTGCTGGTCGGACTCAGCCCATCACATCAACCTGCTGGAGATGGAGGCAGTGCACAGGGTACTGCTGCACTTTGCTCCTCAGCTGCAGGGGAGACACGTGATGGTGCGCTCAGACAACACCACAGTGGTCTCCTATCTGAACAGGCAGGGGAGCACCAGGTCCCCCGCTCTCCATCGCATGGCAAAGGTGACGCTGCTGTGGGCGGCGCTTCACCTCCTGTCTCTCAGGGCGCGCCACGTCCCGGGGGTCCGGAACGTGGGGGCCAACAGGGGGGCCGACGTGGGGGGGCCCACTCCAGGACGAGTGGGGCCTGGCCCCAGGGGTGGCTGCGGAGATCTGGCGGAGGTTCGGCCGTCCAGTGGTCGACCTTTTTTCGCCAGTGCAGGAAACGCACAGTGCCCGTCCTGGTTCGCCTCAAGGGCCGCGGACCAGCCGCCTTTAGACGTGGATGCTCTGGCTCATTACCCCTGGCCAGGGGGCCTGCTGTACGCGTTCCCCACCAGTGCGTCTCCTGCCGGTCCTGCTGCGGAGGATCGAACAGGAGAGGAGGTCGGTGATCCTGGTGGCGCCGGACAGTCCGCATGCTCGGTGGTTCCCCTTCCTGAGGGGCATGGCGGTGATGGAGCCCTGGGGCCTCCCGGACGAGCCGGGGGCTCTAGTCCAGGGGGGGAGGAGCCCTGTTTTCACGCCCGATAATCGGCCGCAGGCTCTGGGTTGGACGCTGAGAGGCGGAACCTCGTAGACCTGGGTCTTCCCCCTGCGGTGGTGGAGACCACTCAGGGGGCGAGGGCGCCGTCCACTGTGAGGGCCTACGCCACGAGGTGGAGGCTCTTTAGCGACTGGTGCGGTTTTCGTTCCTGGGATCCCAGGCGTTGCCCGCTGGAGGGGGTCCTGGGATTCCTACGGGAGCTCTTTGACAAGGGGAGGGCTGTCGCCACCTTGGCGGTGTTCGCGGCAGCCATTACTTCGGGTCACAACGGATTCGGGGGGTTCACAGCCCGCTCTCATCCGTTGGTTAAACGTTTTCTGCGGGGGGCACGCAGGAGGAGGCCCCCGCTCCAGAGAACGCCCCGGTTTGGGACCTCAGGGTGGTCCTTAGGGGGCTGTCGGGTCCGCCTTTTGAACCGGCGGCGGAGGCGAGTCCCGAGTGTGTCGCTTTAAGACGGCCCTCTTGTTGGCGTTGGCGTTGGCGTCTGCTAAGAGGGCGGGCGACTTGTGTGCGCTCTCTGTCCATGCGTCTTGCCTGTCCTTGGAGAGGGCGACGGCATGGTGGTATTGTGGCCCAATCCGGCTTTTCTCCCCAAGGTCATCACGTCGGCCTTTAGGTCGAGAGTCATCAGGATTGGGGCTTTCTATCCGCCACCGCATGCCTCCCCCGAGGAGGAGCGGCGGCACCTTCTGTGTCCTGTCAGAATGCTGAGGCATTACCTGGCCATGACGTCGTCATTCAGGTTGGGTGGCCAGCTGTTGTGTGTCTGGGCCCCAAGAACAGGGGCGCCCCGCTGTCGGCTCAGCGGCTGGCGCACTGGGTTGCCACGGCTGTGCGGCGGGCGTATCAGACGCAGGGTCTGGCCCTCCCGGTGGGCTTCAGGTCGCATTCCACGCGTGGGATGGCGGCCTCTACGGTCCTTCTCAGGGGGGTGTCGGTCGAGGACGTATGCCGTGCGGCTTCTTGGGCTTCGTCCTCCTCTTTCGTCCGGTCTTATCTTTTGGATGTGTCGGACCGGTCGGTGGCCCATTCCGTGCTGAGTGCAGCGGACTGAGTTAGACCGTTAGGTCCCTCCTCTGAGGGGGCCTTCGGTTTGCTTTCCGCCCTGGTTCAGGAGCTCTTGGGAGAGGCATCCTACAGGTGCGGTACATATATGTGTGTTTTGGTCGGTCTGGTAGTCCACGTCAGGAGCCCTTGGGAGAGGCGTCCTGTGACTACGGATGACCTATATCTGTGTTACGTGGGGGTATCCTTGGTAGGAGTGGCCCTGTAACACGCATTGTTTCTTCTGCCCTGAGTCCTCTCACTTTGTGAGGGTCTTGCTCGGGCGGAGCTCCAATCACCCTTCGCTGGCCTGTTGGGAGTACATTTTCCTACGGCCTCCGCGTTGTGTCCCACTAGCGAAGTCCTAAGGGACGTAGCACCATGACGTAGAATTAATAGTTACTTAATGTAACTTAAGTTCTACGAATAGGTGCGTAGTCCCTTAGCTACGAGCCCATCAGGCCAGCCCGGCTTGGCAGAGTTCAAGAGGGGGTGCGGCCTTGTGCAGGGGCATTTATAGAGGAAGGTGGCTGGTGATTGGAGCAAATTATTTTGATCTCTCTGGCGTGTGACCTGGGGGTCACGAGTGATATCCCACTAGCGAAGTCCTAAGGGACTACGCACCTATTCGTAGAACTTAAGTTACATTAAGTAACTATTAATTATCCAAAGAGAGATTGGAAACAGACCCAATTTTACACAGATTATGATTATGAGCTAATGTGTGACAAAGATTTAGCATTTACTAATATTGATTATTGTTTTCGTGTGATGTTCCACAAACACCAAAAGAAGCTTTGAATTCTTCAGAGCAGTGGTCCAAAGCTATGAAGGTTAAATGGACGCACTAGAGATAACGATAAATTTACTTTGACAACATTACCTGTAGGTAAACAAGCAGTGGGGGGCAGATGGGTGTTTGCTGTAAAAGAAAGTCCTGTTGAAACCATCTACAAAGCCAGATATGTAGCCAAAGGTTATAGTCAAGTGGCTGGTATTTATTATAATTTTCACCCACTGCTGATATGACCTCTGTGCGTGTTCTGATGCAGCTTGCAGCTCAGTATAGTTTAGAGCTTCATCAAATGGATGTCAAAACTGAATACTTACATGCCCCTATATTATATGGAACAACCTGAAGGATTCGAGGTAGAGTCAAAAACAGGAGAAAAGTTAGTCTGTAAACTCAATAAGTCACTTTACGGGTTGAAGCAATCAGGAAGAAACTGGAATAAGATGCTGCATGATTTTCTTGTTGAAAATGGTTTTGTTCAAAATACTGCTGACTATTGTGTGTACAGAAAAACTGGAAATGAGAAAGCAATGCTGTTAATTTGGGTTGACGATCTCATTATTGCAGCGAGTGATGGTCAAATCTTCAATGATGTGGAGGAAATGTTGGGGGCCAAATTCAAAATTAAAGATCTTGGGAAACTAAGTCATTTCCTTGGCATTGATTTTGCCCAAACAAAAGGGGAAGTCAAAATGAATCAAAAACAATATATCACTAAAGTTCTTGAGATATTTGATATAACCCACTGCAAACCCAGGTTAACTCTATGTGAGATGAAAATGAAGTTTGACAATGAGGATGAAGCTGCCGATCCAAAGAAGTATCGTGAAGTGGTTGGTAGTTTAATCTATGTTATGATGTCTGAACTTCCAGATTTGTGTTCCATTGTGAGTAAACTTTACTTTACTTGTCCACTTTACTTTGAATATCGAAACATTTTATTTGAAAAAGTGAATGCTTCTAACCCAGAGGTTTTTTGGTGGCCTGAGGGAGAAATTATGAACTGGATGTATTGCCATGAAGTTTTTGCCTTTGCTTCTTTTGTTGCTAAAGCCTGGGAGAGGAGACAACAGATTCTGTACCCTGGATAATGCACCAAATTGTAAATCTTTTTTTGTTTTTCATGTCTGTATATGGTCTGTATATGGTCTGTAGCCATCAGATGTTGTTGTTCAGTGTCATATAAGCCCATGTGGGCTGGGCACTTTTGTGCATGACACTTAAATAAACAAACTCAAACTCAAACAAACTCAAACAAACTGTCCTAATACCTTTCTGAACCTTGAGAACAACATTGGGTTGCAGCTAAATATGTGTTGAGGTATTTTAAATATACCGTAAAATCAAGAATTGTGTTACAAGAAACAAAATGTAAGTTTAAAACTTGTGTCCTATTGTGATGCTGACTGGGCGGCTGACCAGAACGACAGACGCAGTGTTACTGGATATTGTTTCAGCTTATGTGAGAGTGGACCAATTGTTTCATGGAAGTCGAAAAAACAATCTACTGTTGCTTTATCTACATGTGAAGCTGAATACCTGGCTCTATCAGCATCAGCTCAGGAAAGCCTGTATCTTGTGATCTTGTTATCTGGAATGGACAGTCAAAGTTTTACACTTGTGACAATCTTTGAAGACAATCAGGGTGCGATTGCTCTTTTGGAAAACCCGGTGTGTCGACAGCAATATAAACACATCGACATAAAGTATCATTTTGTGCAATCTTCCATTTCAAATGAAAACATTCAACTTGTGTACTGCCCAACAGAGACTATGGTGGCCGATGTTTTTACTAAACCTGTCACAAAATCGCGAATGGACAAATTTGTGTGTTTTCTATTTGGAATGTGACTATTGTAATATATTTTGGGAAATGTAAATTTGTGTTTTTGTCAATTAAGGAACAAGTTGGGGTGTTGAATGTATGTCCTCAATTGACCCAGTGGCCTACTTTCTGTGTGGGCGTGGCTACACACCGGTGCGCAACGTTAATAAATGGCTCTCTGCTCATACATCTGTGTGAACGCGGGCAGCCAAACTGAACCTATGTCTCTGCGTTAAGTTATTCCTCTGTCACTCCGGTATTTCACTCTTTAACGGCGATGGCTGCGCCAACAGAGAGTATAGAGCTGGTCCAGTGTTCTGGGCCGGGAACAAAACCACACTGTAAAAATGAGCACTACGTAATTTTTATTATTTTCTTCTGATAAAATTACAGTCCCTAAATTCACTTTTCTCCATAAATAATCAGTAAGTAAGTCCTCTTGCATCGTGCAACCAGCTCTACGTTTCACACGGTCAACACATTTATGCACTTCTCTGATGTAACACGTCAACAATGAGTTATGGGTCACTACTTCACTTGTTACTAGCTGGTGTCATTTGTTATGTTCTTAAAATATCACACAGGATTTGGTTACACGACACAGAGACTGTGTTGATTTGGTGCCAATCTCAATTTCTTTATAGTTTTTGGACACTCTGAGTCTTGTGTGAGACTTGTGTGAGGAATGCCACGTCTACTCACATTGAAAGCACATGCTGCAGACTCTGGGCTGCTGACATAGACAAGATCTCTATATATTCAACATTTAACCCCTCCTCTAGTCACTTTGCAATGCTCTATTTGTATACATTCATTTGGAAATACAAATTGAGTTTACAAATGAAAGAGATTTTTGCAATAAATACAAGATCAATATTTGATATAAAAACATTGACTTTGATCACTTCGATAGCCCTTAGGTGCCATAGTAGCAGAATGAGCTCCTGAATCCAGGACACTGTCCACACAGTGACCTGGTTTCACACAAACATTAGCCTACAGTTGTGCAGACATATTTTTATCTTAAAGTAGTTGTAATTAATAATACTAATAGTAATTAGTAGTAGTAGACGTAATTTTTTTCAGTCAAAAACATCAACATATTTTGTAAACGTTCTTATTTTTGTCATAATAATAGTGTATTAACTTATTATTGCCTAAACCTTGAAATTGTATAAATTTTTTAAAGGATTTTTCAAGACTTATTCATTTATTTATCACAAATAAATCAGAACAAAAGTTTCTAAAGGTCTAAATTACTTTGTTATTGAGTGAGATTTTGAGGCACTCATGAAAACCAAATACTACATACTACACTTACATTTGTTTGATAAATGTACAGTGGAGCGGCTGCGGCTGTAAAGTGCCAAACTGCCGTTGTGTCCTTTGGCAAGACACTTCACCCCCATTGCCTAGAATGAGTCTAGTGTGTGTGTGTGTGAATGGTTGGTGGTGGTCGGAGGGGCCGATGGCACAGACTGGTTGCCTCACCTCTGTCAGTGTGCCCCAGGGCAGTTGTGGCTACAGTAGTAGTTTATCACCACCGTGTATGGAGTGAAAGAATAATGACATGTGAAGCGTCTTTGAGTGTCCAAAAAAGCGCTAAATAAAACCGATGCATTATTATTATTAAGATGCTTGTGAACTGCGCCAATTGAGGTGTGAGGAACCAGTTCATTCCAATGTGCTGGTCCACGCCAGTCCTGATGTCCTGATGTGATGGAGCTTACATGTACACACATCAATTGGACACAATGATGACAATTTTATTCACAATTACAGTTACAAACTTTGAGTTATAAAAGAAAGTTATGAGACAAAATGTTCAAAGGTCTGGGCCTCGAGCATCTCAAACATTTCGAGCGCAGGTTTACCTTTGCATCAGTCGGGTAAAACTAACCTGCCTCACAACGTATAGTGCATGAACAACCCAGCACTTGGTGAAATCTGCTTCATCATTTTAGGAAGAGACAACATGAAATGGAATGGAGACGAGACCAAAACTTGTCATACCTGTTAGAGAACAATTTTTTTTAAATGCAAGATTGATATTTGTATACAAAATACATCATAATGATTCACAAACGTCATAGATTCTGATCAGTTAGCATACATGTCTCTTTTAAACTTTAATACAGATGTTTTGTCGCATCAAGAACTGATTTCAAGAAAGTAAAACCAAGTTAATTTGCAGCTTGAAGAGTAAGGTGACACTGACTTTACTGTATGTCAAGTTTGAAATCACTTTCACACAGAGCATATTCATGGACTTTCAGCCCACCAGTATCTCGTCTCGCCACCACACTCATTATGCAAAAAGGAAAACAGCATCAAGGTTCAAGAACACAGTGTACTGGCATTCTCACAAAAAGCCGGCTGGCATCCACTGTGACATGACATATTCCCAGCACACGACTTAACATAACTCTGCAAAAGTAAATGGTACCAAAAACCACTTCACTAAATTAAGTTTAAACTGCGCAACGCAAAACACATTTCATTTCCTTGCTCTTAAACGCTTAAACATACATCACATCTGCACCTATAAAGTGTTAATGTAATTTGTCTAAAGCATAGGGGGCGGTGCCAATGGAGTGGCAGACCGGGGTGGTGGTCCCTCTCTATAAGAAGGGGGACCGGAGGGTGTGTTCCAATTATCGTGGGATCACACTCCTCAGCCTCCCCGGTAAGGTCTACTCCAAGGTACTGGAGAGGAGGCTACGCCCGATGGTCGAATCTCGGATTCAGGAGGAGCAGTGTGGTTTTCGTCCCGGTCGCGGAACACTGGACCAGCTCTATACTCTCCATCGGATACTCGAGGGTTCATGGGAGTTCGCCCAACCTGTCCACATGTGCTTTGTGGATTTGGAGAAGGCGTTCGACCGTGTTCCCCGGGGTGTCCTTTGGGGGGTCCTCCGGGAGTATGGGGTCCGGGGTCCTCTGCTGAGGGCCGTCTGGTCCCTGTATGACCGGAGCCAGAGCTGTGTTCGCATTGCCGGCAGTAAGTCAGACCTGTTCCCGGTGCATGTTGGCCTCCGCCAAGGCTGCCCTTTGTCACCGGTTCTGTTCACTGTATTTATGGACAGAATTTCTAGGCGCAGCCAGGGGCCGGAGGGGGTCCGGTTCGGGAACCACAGGATTTCATCTCTACTTTTTGCGGATGATGTTGTCCTGTTGGCTCCAACGAACCAGGACCTGCAACATGCACTGGGGCGGTTTGCAGCAGAGTGTGAAGCGGCTGGGATGAGAATCAGCACCTCCAAATCCGAGGCCATGGTGCTCGACCGGAAAAAGGTGCCTTGCCCTCTCCAGGTGGGTGGAGAGGTCCTTCCTCAAGTGGAGGAGTTCAAGTATCTCGGGGTCTTGTTCACGAGTGAGGGAAGAATGGAGCGTGAGATTGACAGGCGGATCGGTGCAGCGTGCGCAGTGATGCGGTCGCTGTATCGGGCCGTTGTGGTAAAGAGGGAGCTGAGCCGAAAGGCGAAGCTCTCGATTTACCGGTCAATCTTCGTTCCCTCCCTCACCTATGGTCATGAGCTTTGGGTAATGACCGAAAGAACGAGATCGCGGATACAAGCGGTCGAAATGAGCTTCCTCCGCAGAGTGGCTGGGCGCTCCCTTAGAGATAGGGTGAGGAGCTCAGTCACACGGGAGGAGCTCGGAGTAGAGCCGCTGCTTCTCCACGTCGAGAGGAACCAGTTGAGGTGGCTCGGGCATCTGTTCAGGATGCCTCCTGGACGCCTCCCTGGGGAGGTGTTCCGGGCACGTCCCACCGGGAGGAGGCCCCGGGGAAGACCCAGGACACGCTGGAGAGACTATGTCTCTCAGCTGGCCTGGGAACGCCTAGGGGTCCCCCCGGACGAGCTGGAGGAGGTGTGTGTGGATAGGGAAGTCTGGGCGTCTCTGCTTAGACTGCTGCCCCCGCGACCCGGCAACGGATAAAGCGGAAGAAAATGGATGGATGGATGGTCTAAAGCAGTGTCTCCCAAAGTGGGGTCCGCGGCCCCCTGGTGGGCCGCGAGGGTACTGCAGGGGGGCCGCGGGAGGTCATAAAAAAAATAATATAATTATTTAATGTTAAATTTATAATGTTTTGTTTGTAATATTAAAATATTTGTGTTCATTATTTGACTTGAATAATCCACTGTAATCATTTTTGTATTACAATGTTTGTAGCAGAGGCTATTTCCCCAAAATAAAATAACCAGAAGAGCCTATTCTTAATGTTGTCTTCTTGGTTATTATTTTGGGGGGCCACGCAGACCCGTCAGATTTTTAAGGGGGCCTCGGTGTTACTGAGTTTGGGAATGGCTGGTCTAAAGCATAGGTGTTGTCAGAATTTACATTTGTGTGTATTTTGACTTGATATGTTTTTTCTTCCAATCATTCAAGCACTGTATGTCTAATGAGGAGAAACCAACCAGTTTTCTTGTTTCTATTCACTTATGTTGCACACTTGCAACATGATCATGATCATGCTACATCACTGTATTTTAAACAAAGTAATATTTGCTGACTGTGGAAATACAAATCTAACATACTGCCCTTTTGTTTAACGGACAAATATCCCCATATAATGCCCCTTGCACCAGATCCCTTGGGGCTGGACTCAGGGGTCTGTTGTAGAACTGTTTGGTATCAATGAAGTGATTATCCTCAGGCTGTTGAGGGACACATGCAGCTCTTGTAATAATTGTTATCTCGCACATGACGGGTGACCTAAAGGCGTTTCACATGGTATTATTCATTCACTCTATACACAGTGGTGGGAACAACTGCAGGCTCACTTTGTAGATTGAAACATGCAGATACGTTAATGTATTAAAAATGTGATGAAATTACAGCCAAAAAATGCTCAAATTCGGCTAAATGTATCATAATTTGAGCACATTTTGGTTACTTTCAAACAAGATTTGCTGTTTCATATGGGACTAACATGTCACTAATATATTTTGGTGCTAGGCCATGGAGAGACTTGTACACAAGCAGAGCTGTTTTAAAGTCTATTCTCTGAGCCACAGGAAGCCAGTGCAGAGACCTGGGAACTGGACTAATGTGGTCGTACTTCCTGGTTCTAGTCAGGACTCGAGCTGCTGCATTTTGAATGTACTGCAGCTGTTTTACAGCCTGTTTGGACAGACCTGTGAGCAGGCCATTGCAGTAGTCTAACCTACTGGAGACAAATGCATGGATAAGAATCTCCAAGTCTGCTTTAGACACTATGTTTTTGATCCTGGCAATGTTTTTTAGGTGGTAGAAACCTGCTGGTGTTACTGATTTGATGTGGCTGTTAAAATTTAAGTCTGAGTCCAGTATTACCCCTAGATTCCTGACCTTGTTTGAAGGTTTTAGGGAGAGAGACTGGAGGTGACAGATGACGCTCTCTCTTTGTTTCTGGGGACCAAAGACAATAATTTCAGTTTTGTCCGCGTTTAGCTGAAGGAAGTTGTTTTGCATCCACTCACTGATCTGTTGCATACAGTGAAGGAGTGAGTCCACTGGTCCATGTTCTCCTGCAGTCAGTGAGACATAGATCTGAGTGTCGTCTGCATAGTTGTGATTGGACACTGTTTCTGCGTATTAACTGACCTAACGGCAGCATGTAGAGATTGAACAGAAGAGGTCCCAGGATCGAACCCTGTGGTACTCCACAGGTCAGGGCCATATGATCTGAGACACAGTTTCCAATCTCCACAAAGTACTTCCTGTCTTCAAGGTAAGACCTAAACCAACTTAGGGTGGTGCCAGCGACGCCAACCCAGTCCTCTAGTCTCTGTAAGAGGATCTCATGGTCGACGGTGTCAAAGGCAGCACTTAGATCTAACAAGATTAAGATTGAGACTTGGCCTGCGTCAGTGTTCAGCTGGATGACGTTTGTAACCTCGACAAGAGCAGTCTCAGTGCTGTGGTGGGGTCCAAAGCCGGACTGAAACATATCAAATGAGTTGTTGATTATAAGAAATCTAGTAAGCTGTAGGTAGACAACTTTCTCAAGGACTTTCCCCATAAATGGCAGATTTGAGATGGGACTATAGTACCGTAGCATCCAGACTGCTTTTTTTTAGAAGGGGCCTGATGACTGCAGTTTTCAGGGCATTTGGGAATATTCCAGAATGAAGGGACATGTTTACTATCTGTGTGAGTGAAGGTAACAGACTGCTCAGAACAGAATTCAGAAATCTAGTGAGTAGTACATCCAGGCTGCATGTGGAGGAGCTCAAACTGGAGATTATCTCTTGGACATTTTCATCATCTACAGGTGCAAAGTGAGTTAGCTCAAAGAGCCTTTCTGGCTGTTGGATTGTTATCTGTGGATTAGAGACAATGGCGTTTTTGATGCCTTGAACCAAACTCATTGCATTTACGTTTGGAAGTAAGCTCTAATGGCATCTGAACAGGGGGGTTCGTTAATCTATTAACTGTTGAAAACAGAACACGCAGATTGTTACTGCAGCCTTCAATCATTTCAGAAAAATACCTTTAACTGGGTGCTACGTAGTACGAGATAAACTCGCACAATTTATCTTTGAAGATCTCGTAATCAACCTGGAGGTTGGACTTGCGCCACTTCCAGCACTTTCTCTTCAGTGCTCTGACCGAGTCTGCTTTAGCCCACGGTGCCTTCTGCTTATTTTTCACTATTTTACCCTTCACAGGGGCAACGGTATCCAGAACATTCAAAACACTAGAGGTGACAGAGTTAAACAGTTCATCTACAGTAGAATACAATGCATTTTCAAAGTTTATCATTCCCATAAATTGTTCACTCGTATTTTCATTTATGTGTCTTCTTCGAACAGTTACAGAGTCCACTGGTGGTTTGTTAGTGAAACACATGTCAAAAAATACACCGAAATTATCCGAAAGAGCAACATTGACCACGTTTACATTTGAAATATTCACCCCCTTAGTAACTAACAAGTCTAGACTGTGCCCTCTGCTGTGGGTGGGGCCACTCACGTGCTGAGTGAGACCAAAGGTATCAAGTAAAGAACTCAGCTCTTTTGCATTTCTGTCCTTAACATTATCCACATGAATATTAAAATAAGTAGTTATCAAGACCAATGCTTTCCAAAGTGGGGTGGGGCGCCCAAAGCACTGCATGGGGAGCGTGGAGCCCAGCGGTCGTCAGCTCTACCATAAATTGGAAATGAATGTATTGATTGTAATTACTATGCATGTACTGCTTGCATGTAATTGTACATCTTGTGGTCTTAATATCAAAGAGAAACGATAACAGTTTCTTCAATAGAAAGTGCTATTTGATATTGGGGTGCCCTGGGGGATCTTTATACACAACTAAATCCATCACAGTTTGAGTCTTTTAGTTGAGTTGGATGACACAGTGGATAGCACTCTCGCCTCTCAAAGAGGCAAGAAGGTTCTGGGTTCAAATCCCGGTCAGAACAGGGCCTTTCTGAGTGGAGTTTGCATGTCCCCATCCGGGTACTCCGGTTCCCCTACCACTAAAACACATGCAATAGAATGAGTGTTTGTTTGCGAGTGTGAATTTGGGACAATGGATGCAAAATTAGCCTATGGCTACAATCCGAAGTAAATAATTTATCCCCCCCCCCCCCCCCCATATTATTAGATAGATATATTATTAGATTTATATAAAATACAAGTGATCTGAATACCCTGTTCCCAGCTATGTCTAAATACATTGCATAGTTCATTTAGAATTTGGTTTGTTTTCTGGATCTGACCAACCTGGGGCACTTAAATCAGTCGCAGGACCTCCCAAGCTCCTGGTCTCAGCAGGACAAGTAGTTTAAAACGAGAAGTTACTATATCCTGTTGATATAATTTCTGGTTTGAATAATGAACGTCCTAACATTGGTTAATTACCGACCGCACAGAGTTTTACAGGAACTCGTGAAGCAGGTAACAATAATTTTTCAATATCTTGTGGCGCCAAAGTTCAAGTCAGGCTGAAAAAAGTCTGCCTTTCTGACGGTTCTCACATGAGCACCATCTGACCTATTGACCGCCATAATGACCACCAAAGGACTTCAAAGTGTGGCCTTCCCGGAGGTGAACTCAGAGGTTAAACTGTGTGAGATCCCTGCTGCATTCACTCTGAAAGGCCCCCTGCTTTGCGAGCCTAGAGGAGACTCATTACAACATAGTGATTTCCAATAAATGTATGAGTAAAGTATGATTAGGGCCTAACCATAGCAGTAGTATTATATTTAGAAATAGTTTTTCGGCCAACATGCATATATTTTATTAATAGTTGAATCCTCACATTTAAGGAATATATAATGTATAATGAAAAGAACAAAACCTTAAAAAATCATAAAATCAATCATGCTTCTTAAACATATTTTAATGAAGTTCTTCTACACTCTGTATTATGGAATAATCAAATGCCAAAACATAGCATAGCAAACTTTACAGATTTTTGTCATTGTATTGTGAAATAATAATTTAGGCCAGAATGCAAAAACCTGACAAAGAAAGAGCAACTTATTCCAAAATCCAAACACAGATTTAAGTGATGTGCGTCACAAGCAAATATATAGGTCTAAAATAAAATATTATTACTGTACACGCTACGGGCAGCCTGCGTAATAGTGTGCACCAAGACGTCATACCCCCATGAAGAACTTGTAAAAACACATTATTCCTGTATGCGGGCCAATAACAGAGGCCAATGCAGAACCCTGTGTGAACTAGAATGAGTAGTTCAAGACCTAAGGCAATCCTTCGCTCACTAAAAAGGTGGTTTCTTCTTTGACATGGTTGAGTGGATAGCACTCTCGCCTCTCAGCAAGAAGGTCCTGGGTTCAAATCCCGGTTGGACAAGGGCCTTTCTGAGTGGAGTTTGCATGTTCCGGGTAGGGTATGTTCTGCGTAGGTTTCCTCCGGGTGCTCCGGTTTCCCCTACCACTTTAAATATGTACAATAGGTCTGGCATGTGCCTCCTGTACTGGCGACCCCCACTCCCAAAAATCACAATTGTAAACCGCTTTGAGACTCCGATGTGCAGTGAAAAGGCGGTATATAAATAAAGATCTACTCACTCCTTGAAGAAAGCAATGTATTTTTATTTTTTTTGGGGGGGATTTTCTAAGGTATAGGAGTACTAATATCACATATAATTTGATTTTATCAGCCGTTTTTCTTTTTTATTGAACCTCTATATTTTTATTATTATAGGCCTTTACCAAATGGAGTTGGAGTTTTATGGTAAAAGTTCATAAAACCAAATTGAGATGCCCCAAAGAGGTATATTTCAGTATCAAGCATGCTTAAAGTAGACATGAACTCAAAAGGTGATCTGTCAAATGGTTGAGGAAACCATTAAAGGGTTAATATCATGTCTGTCTACAATTTTGTAATAACCTTTGTGCATTAATAATGTTTTTTTCAACATTATATTATCGTTTTTAATCCATATATTTATATATATATATTTCTTTAAACACTAGTAATATAAATGGATGAATGATTGTGACTAAAACCAGATGGCACAGAATAAATAAATACATAAGTGGCCGTCAATTACAAACAAAGTGCATTTTAGTGACAGGAGAGCGTTTCCTCAGATTCTCCTGTCAGATTACATATGGATCTTTATGGAGAGAAACGGGACAGAGACACATGGCCTCTTTCTCACTTTACAACCTGTATTTGGCATTTGAAAAGACCAGGATGTTGCTGATGCCCAAAGGATCTTTTTAGTCAACAAGCTCCGCCCTGAGCTTCCAGCCAATAACAAAAGAGGGCTCTGTATGTCCTAGGACTACTAACCAAACAAATGTCCCAAATGTGACAGTGGCACAAACATGTGGACTGGTGCACGTGGGCATTCTTCACATGCCTGTATGTTTGTACGGGGGTTCAGGAGGGTTCAGGAGGGTTCAGAAGGGTTCAGGGGGGGCTGAGGGCAAAGCTATGGGCGCACAATAGAGCTTACAGCCTCAATGAACTCCCATCCAAGTTCACTGCGGTTGCGTGACAGACAGGTGATGATGAAGCAATGGATCAATTAAACAAGGAATCAATTGCCTTTTATGATTCTCTCAAGCATGTATAGTTGGCAAAAATTAAATTAAATTAACATTTATCAACATAATAACAGATTAATACTCCCCACAGCAATGCATTTTCAGCTTCTGGACATAAAACCATAACAAAGGGAGCATACATAGATACGATTCAATTGGCATTTTGAAATTGAACCATTGTGCAACATTGGATATTGATTGAGGAGTGTATCATCTGCATGCTAATACTTAAAAAAATAAAATGCATTAGCTGGATCCCCAGCCGTGAGGGCATTTCTTTCTGGAAGAAAATATACATATAATGATTCAAAAGAATAAAATCATTCAAATCCAGTCCAGTCTATTCACGTCCCAATAATTCCTTTTCAACATAATTTCAGAACATGATTTATAGAACGTTTAAATCAAGTTTCACCAAACTATAGCTGGTCCACTGCACTATGGCTCTGTGTAATGGAACAATGAATTGACCCCAAGCAGCCTCGTATTAAAAATTGAATTAATGAATAATACTTTTTTCTTTGAGCCATAACATCTCATATTCCCATTGTAGTACAATCCGTGGAAAATCTTGAAAAATTATATTTTTCAAAAGTTCCTTTATTTCTGGTTTCACATTTTATTTCAACCTAAAATGTGAAACCAATATGTAATATGATTACTCTCGCTTCTCTACAAGAAGGTCCCTGGTTCGCATCCCGGTCGAAACAGGGTCGTTCTGAGTGGAGTTTGCTTTTTCCCTCCTTGTCTGCGTAGGTTTCCTCCGGGTGCTCCTGTTTCCGCTACCAATAAAAACATGTACAGCAGTTAAATCCTCCAGATGTGGAAGTCCTGACAAAGACTAGCAGCAACAACAGGAGGTGTGTTCCTGGGTGCTGTACTACGACGACCACGGCTCCTGACGGATGAGAGGATTTTCTACTTCCGGGTGGATCTTTAAGCCTATTGGTCCTCCCAATTGTCAATCATTCTGGTGGTATGTGCTCGACAAATAAGAACAGAGAGTTTTGTTCAAAATTCCTCCTATACCTTTAAATGAGCCAATTACCAAGATAGTAAAAAATGAAAAAAATATATATTTCACTTTGCATGTTTTAAGTCCATCATACAATAGCTTCATATTATAAACTGAATTACAGTGAACCTGGACTTTGGACTTTAGAACAACATTCTAATGTTTTACCTGTCGTTTCTGAGATATGATTAGATCAGGGTTTCACATGCAGGTATAACACATGAAAGCAAATAAGTGAGTAATCTTTGTTTATACAACACATTTCACAGACCAGGGTTACATAAAGCACTTTACAATTTGGATGTATTTCCCATGAGAAATACTCTAATCTCTGGATGGTCGAAGCTGTGCAAACAGACACAGCAGCTTTGGCAATGTATGAACGCTACTACAGAACAGAATCAGGCTACAACAGTTTCTCCTGCATGGAGCTCACACTGCTCCTTCATGGACATCTCAGTTCCACACAAGCTGTTCCCTTTTTTATTTTTTATTTTTTTTAAGCTTGACTAGACTATATAAGGTAGAGAGTCCATTGTCCAAATGACTGTACACAGTCAGTGAGTTGAGATTGCATCTCCCATGCTCCTATCTTGTCTGTATACAAACTGGAGCAAATCAAAACTCTCAGGACTGGCTCTGGTCTCCATCTGAACAGATGCAAATGCCACAGACCGATAATAGTTTAAACGATTTAACAAGTGCCTTGAGAGGTCCACAGCGGCTAAACTAGACTGGTCAAAAAAAGTAACATTGACACACATCTGGAATGTAGCGTTGGGCCAGGAGCCAACTTTTGGACCACCCTGTAAAGCCGTTTTCCAGAGGAAAGAAGGCAGGATTCAAAATCATTGAGTGATTGTTATTCTGTGTCCACTGTCTGGAGAGAAGATCTTGGAGGCCTGTCACCATGCACCATGTCTTCACCATGTCTTCTAAATCAATTAATCAAACAAACATTAAGTTACCCAAACACTTATATTACACTATCCAAACTATGACTAAGTATGTGCATTGAATGAAGTATTTGTAATGTTTTTGTCTGTATATATTTCAGTCCATACCATAATGATTTCCCCACCATAACTCCCCCATCTTTGCCTTATTTCTTTAATCAAGTGGAAAGGCTTTCTTCCTTTGTGCAAATGACTCACATATCTCCAGTAAGTGCGCATATCTGTGTGATCATGTGATTAGCCAATGGCAGGTCAGGAGCTGCTTGTAGCCAGTGAGCAAATCATGACGTAGGCTGATCCGTGACACAAAATCACCCTCTCAGCGTCACGTCCTGGAAAAATAGAGAGGGAAGAGAGGAAGAGAAACAGTGAAAGGGCACTCCTCAGCTCTTTCCAGCTCTTGAATAATTAAAGCATTGCCAAGCAGTTTACGGGCTGACTAGCATGAGCATCGCTACATTGACTCATTATAGCAGAGGTTCTGTGTGCACAAGTAAACAAGCAGAACATCAAATATTGAAAGACATCAGCAGATATCAGAAAATGTGCACTTAAAATGTCTAACAGTAGGATCAGTTGCACTCCCTTTGAATAAAATACTGTCAAAAAAAAGTTGTCTTTTTCTTTTACTTCTTTGCTGAATATATCAAAATGTCAGGGTGTGGTTCTATTTAAAGCTATGTTAATTGTGACCTTGTTAACTCCCAGAAAAGATTTGCATTATGAGTGTGCTGCAGTGACGTGCGGTGAGGTTGGTGATTGGTGAGGGACTGACTCCATCATAATCAGATTTACATTTTTATTAACCCGACCTACAGAGCAGCTTATTCAGTTTTTATTTGGCAACAGCGGAATATAATGCTCAAAAGCATGTAAAAAGCACAGTTAAAAGTGCTTTATGGGTCTTACTTTTTAAAGATACACCACTTAGAAATGAGCCCAGTTGAGCTTTAAAAAGTAAAAACAAAAGGGAGTGTTCTCTCTTGAATCGCCAGCTGTCTGCAGCTGACTCTTGGATTAATCCAATTTCTTAGACCAAGCTTCTCCCTTTTCTTCCCATTCTTATCATTCCTATTCTCATTGGAAGCATAACATTGGTCTAAGTGGGTTTTAGAACATCTAAATGTAACACAAAATGTGCTACATGTGTGATAGTCAAACCTGGAGCTGCCCTCAGCCGAGGCGGAGCATGAAGGCTTTCTGGTAGAATTGGGAGCCCAAGATTTTTGGAGCCCAAATCTTGGGCTCATGACTTTGAGGCTGGCTTGGCCTCACTTTGGGATTCGTCAATACAAAAACAAAAAAACCATCTCCCATGACTGCCGGTCACAAAGTAAGTAAGTAAGTAGTAAGTATTTATTTATATACCGCCTTTTCACTGCAGATCTGAGTCTCAAAGCGGTTTACAATTGTTAATTTTTTGGGCATTTGTCTCTCACTCCACACAGAGATGGGAGCGCGGTCGCCATCACAGGAGGCGCATGCTAGAACTATTGGACATATTTTTAGTGGTAGGGGAAACCGGAGTACCCGGAGGAAACCTACGCAGACACGGGGAGAACATGCAAACTCCACTCAGAAAGGCCCTGGTCCGACCGGGATTCGAACCCAGGACCTTCTTGCTGAGAGGCGAGAGTGCTATCCACTCAGCCACCGTGCCGCCCGTTCACAAAGAGTGAATGTGAATGAATGAGTGATCGGATCTCTTCCTATGGTTTACGGCTAGAGACAGATTATTTATGCTTTTTATCTGTTTATCATTTTAATGTTTCATTTTATTTGAATGTTTCCTTTCGTGCTTTGTTAAGCTTCGCCTTGTGTAGAATTGTGCTGTATAATCAAACTAAATAAATAAATAAACATATAACTTTCTATCTGCAACTCAAAAGTATATGTGACAATGCGGGCTTTTAGTAGCACTTAGGTTCACCAGGCAGTAGGGGGCGGTAACCTGGTATAAAAGCCGCTACGCCTCTTGCCTTACTTCCTGGTTCTGCCGGTGTTGTTGCCCATTGTCCCTGTCATTTTTTGGTTCCCAGGTAAATATTGTGGGAAATAAATAATGTCTTTATGCAAGTGTTTATTTTGTATGTAGTCCGCGGTGTGCTGTGCCCCACGATGAAGCCCCAGGCCCGTGGGTGTCCTACCTACCTTTTCATAATAAACTAGCGTGAAGTGACTAATGTCCATGCTTTGGCAAACTGACATTCTACCTGTATGAAAAATGTGAACTTAAATGGGTATTATTCGTTTTTCCAAGCAAAGAAAATAACTGAGCTAAAATAAAGATGTTGTAACGAAATGATGCCTCTTTGTCAATGTTATTATCTGTGAACCTTTTATTTGTGATGTTTTAGCCGAGCTAAGGGTTAACTAGTTGAACATCACATACCCTCCTACGGTTACATTCACATAAAAATAATAGCAAAAAACAGGAAATTGGTAACAAATAATGGTTTTCATAAATAATGAGCTCTTTGTCAAAGATGCTTGGTCCATATGTAGGTCTGGATGGTCAAGTTTCTGTTCATTTTATAATTCGTTAAATTACAGTTGGGTTCAAACTTGGTTCAGTCCCTGGGTCAGTCCTGGTTCACGTCTTACGACTTAAACTACTGGTGAGTTCAGCAAGAAGAATATGTAATTATGTCCTTAAAATGGCATGAAATTCTTTTATGAACATCTAGTGCGTCAGTATGAATATTTATAAAAGACAAATCATCTTTAGTACCACTAATGCAATTCTGAGTGGTCTGCTCTCTGCTGACAAAGAGCCTGGGGTGAGTTGGTACTCGGTAGAGTGCTGGGTATAGGAAGTAGTAAATCACTGTGGCCACACATTGGCTGTTTCTCAAATGCATGGCGTTTCGCCTCCAAGCTCCAAACCAAGGCAGCTATGGGATAGCTTTGAAGAGAATTGTACCTTAAGTTTGTCAAATCAGTCAGACTGATTGCTCACTGCTATAGTTTTCTTAGGTCATTTAAACCTTCAATGAACTATCTGTTAGACCTATCCAGCTGCAGCCTGCCAGAGCCTCCCAAGGCTCCAAATGTTCAGTAGTCCTCCTCTGTGCCTCTGATTCAGGGCATGGAGGTAAAGACGCTCATCAGCTTATCGTTCAGTTTGTCATTTAAAAATTGAGCTTGGCTCAAGTTTCAATTTATATCATAAGAGGATATCTAAGCTCAGCTGCAGCCTTACCTCCTTGCTTGAAATGCCTTTATGCTTTTCTGACTTTCTTGAGTTCTTTCGTGAGATTGAAACATTGTAGTCCAGTCGTTGTGCTTGAACACTCAACCCATTTATCAAATGCAAACATCTAGTGTATAAATCCAGAAGGAAATTTACTGCAAATTAATATTTATTCGATATGGGTTAGGACTAGGGTTAAGGAAACTTCTCACCTGTGTGGCTAAATCTTTTAATAGTGTGTATCTAGGTTACTTTTTTATTGAGGCAATAAAGCCACTTGGCCATATGGAGCACTCGACAGTGAGTGATGACATGAATGCCTGACCACTCCCACATCACGCCATATCAGTCTCAGACCAGCATTTGAGAAACAACCATTGATTTCCATCTAACCAAATGTATTTTAGTTTTGGTTTTACCCTCTTTGCCTCGGGGCCATGGTAGGGCCTCAGAGGCACATGGTGACACTGGCACCAGCAGATGACATTGAGCTCATAATTAGTGGTATTCTGATAAGATTGAAGCATCTATGGTGCAACCGCAATTGCCCCTAATTTACACTCTCCATTTTGCCCTGTCCTGGGAATGAGCACCCAGAGCCTCCCCATAGATGTTACCCCCACAAGTCTAGATTTTCCACAGTCCAAAGGATGAATAAAATATATGCAGAGCAAGAATGAAAGTATTTTCACATGAATATTTGAATGATGTAGTTAAATCAATATCATGTTTCTATCATACCAAACAACAAGACTATGCAAGTTATAGTAGTAATGTTTAATTATACAGCACATTTTACAGACCAAGGTCACCCATCAGCCATCAGCATCATAGAATATATATTCAGTCTCTTATATCATTATTATTTTAAACACAGCTTTATATAGCCCTGATTCAACCTTCATGCACGTCTTGTAGCACAGACTAAAGGCCAGAATATGCAACTAAAACAGTGCATTTTTATCTGTGTTTGTGAAGATAATATGTGAACATGTGTTGTGCAAGTTTCAAATAAATAATTTCAGTAACTAATGAAATGCTCACAATGACATGCACTAAATGTCCATCCATCCATCCGTTTTCTTTCCCTTAATCCATTTCTGGGTCATGGTGGTGGCAGTCAGAGCTGCACCCAGTACACATAAAACCAGCCCCTCACTGATCCTCCTGCAGGTGGTGAGTCCACAGGAGCTGAGATCTTTCAGTGGGACCTTCAGGCAAAGTGGGGTTAAGTGTCTTGCCCAAGGACACAACGACAGCGGACATCAGTGGGAGTCGTGATGTAGGTCTTACGGTGGGCTCGAACCCATGACCTTCAGGCTCAAAGGCCGATGCTCTACCAACTGAGCTACTGTCGCCACATGCACTAAATGTTACCAATAAAATGACTTATCTCAAAATAATGGAAAATTGAGAGGTGGATATAATTTTGTAATTGCGTTGCTTGTAAGTGCAGCCATATGTAAGTTGGGCCGCCTCTATGATGCCCTATCAAAACTATCATGAAATACTAGTTCATGGTTGATTGGATGTACCATTTATTATATCCCATTGGCTTCTATGCCACCCATCATCATACATTCACAGCTCAACTCTCCCTCTGTCACTCATCATCTCATATCAACATGTTTTTCCCTGTCAGTCCTGATTAAGTTCATTTGCCATAGCTTAGAGTTAGACGCCATAAGGTTGACCTCTACATGCACTTTTTCTCTGGCAATAGCATAATTTTGAACCAAAGATAACATGCATTAAAATAGGAACATCCATAAGGTGGAGGCATATCTCTCCCTCCCCCTCCAGCTTTCGACCTGACCAGTCTTTAAACTCTATATCCTCTAGATGAACCCCTGAGCCGGCAGCAGCACAGTGCAACCGAAGACCTCTGTAGTGCATAAGAAGACATACAGGGACATCATATTTATCATATTATTTAAGACCCCGCTCCCATCTCTCTGTGTGGAGTGAGAGACAAATGCCCACAAAAAAACAATTGTAAACCGCTTTGTGACTCTGGTCTGTGAAAGGCGGTATATAAATAAAGAGTACTTACTTACTTACTTGGTATATTTAATAAGGAGAGGGTTGATGCTGGGAAATAACCCAGAATTACGTAGTGGCAGGTTTCATATATTAAATTCAATACCTAAAAGCAAATTCATCAGAGAGCACAATTCATATGTTTTCCCCTTTTAATTGGGAAAATATATGAATAAAAAAAATATAAAAAAACATTCTCTTTTGAATTTGTATAGGAATGAATAATCCCTCCAGGTAAATTTTCAGACAACTTCTAGGTATTTTCAGCTGAATTGTGCAAATCCCATCACCATCACCGGTCCACAGGAAGTCAGGGCCACAAGATGCTGAGACCAGGGTGTGGCTATAGATTTCTACAACCACCAGGAACTTCATCACTACCTGAAAGATATTAGAACCAGAATTGATGTGCACATGTGTCACTGCCACTTTACTTTACTCAGCTGTGCAAAAGTCCTTCTAATAATGTCAGAATGTACAATGTAGAGCCAGATGTGTTACTGTCACTATACTTGTCCCAGAACCTCATAATTCTAACATGTACAGATGTATTCACACAACTACTGATTACTTGCACTAGAATATACAGTTTTTATACTTGCTCCTTAATATGCTAAAGTCTAGGTTTTTTGTACATAAGTCTTGCTTCTTCGTCATGCTACAGATTGTATACATCTTTCCTTATTAGGCCAAAGATATAGATTGTATACTGTTCATTTTTATGCTTGAGTTACAGACTTTATATTAGAATAAAGTTATTGTTGTTATATCTTGTGTTGTGTGCTCCCATTCCTACTGTTCTGTAACTGGTGATTCAACACTGAACTTTCCCCACGGTGAACAAATAAAGGATCACTTAATCTTAATTTAAATCTTGCCTTTGACAACATCTATAAAGGCCGCCATGTCACGGTGCTTTGTGTTCCTTGCTGTAGTTACATGTAGTAACATTTGTATACCCTGCGTCTCAAAAAGTAACACACAAATGGCGGTTTTTTTCTCCCGCAGACCATTCCAACATTACCATTAAAACTGTTTTCACATCATTCAGAATCTACATAATCTCTGACCAAAACCAAGGACTCCACGTCAGGTCCGTTGGCTGCCTCTGGTGTACAGCTTGGATGCGCTACATGGTAATTTGAACCTACAGCTGTAAGGAGTCCCTCAGGACGGTTCTGATGTCACAGACGATAACGTTTGTGTATTTGCGTGCAGCACGTTTCTACATTCATTAATCTGGTTCCCTGCATTCCCTTGCACCCATTATATTCGGTGGGTTCCTAAACTATCGATACAACTTGAAGTTTTGCATATTTTTAAATCACGGGTTGACCATCGCTAACCCATAAGCAATTTATTTTAGATATTTTTTGTCTAAAAAAATCGGATTAACTCTCACTGTACTTACAGCTGTTCTGTGATGCCTCAGATGTCTGATAAGAGAATAGTGGACACTAAATAGCATCATGAAGTCTAAGGAGCCCACCTTAGCATGGTAGAGCTGGTTCGGGCATACAAAGATTTATCTGTTTACATAACACCAGCGCAGTGCCTTCAAAGATAAGCACTTTTCATAAAGTGGAATGGACTAAAAACATAGATATAGATAAATAAACAAGAAATAAATCAAGAGTTAGAATGGCTCAGTCAAAGTCCTGACCTAAATCCAAATTAAAACAAACCCTAATCTAATGTAATAGAACTTCAGCTGCCTTTCTAAAGACAACTGGACCAAAATCCAGTCTCTATTCAATTCAATTCCATTATTTTTGTAAAGCCCTAAATCCCAACATTAGTTACTGTATCTTGGAAGCCTTCACAAAGTTTTTGATTCACCAACACACACTTAACCCCACATTGCCCGAAGCCCCCAGTTCTTGGTCGAAGTAGCAGCCATCTTCCCGAGGACCCACCACCTGCAGGAGGATCAGCGAAGGGCCGGTGCTACTGTATGTGGTATGTGTGGCTGAGTGCAACCCCCCCAAACCAGAAATGGAATAATAAAGGGGATGAACATGACAGATTTGTATATTACTATTTTAGAACATTCAGAATAATGTTGCAATTTTCAAAACCAGTTCTATCATACTTTTAATCATTTATCAATATGACACCAATATCCAAGTTCTAAGCTGACCTTTTGATAATTGACATACCCTTTACTGATTTTAAATGTGTATTGTTTGCTGACCAATAATAAATCTCCGAGAACTGAGGTAACTGTGAGCTGCTGCTGTGTTGAAAGTTGTGACGTAATGGAAACGACAAGTGGCTCTTAAATGTCAGTGTGGATAATTGCACCTCCAGTGGAAGTGCTTTTCACCTGTATGCATATCTGACCATGTGTGTTTACGGCCAGCACAGCGTAAGTACATTGTTTATTCACCATGACACAGATCAAAAATAGAAAGTTCCAACAACAAACGGACACTTGATACCTGAGAGCTTTTAATTGGCTTGTATCTTGTGTTGTTGTGCGGCTGGCTGATGACATCATGGCAGCTTTGGAGATGGGCAAATACAGAAGGCAAACATACTGTATGCTTGAATGGGTTGGCACACAAACATCACATTAAAATCAAATGAGCTCTCATGTTTTGATCCAACAGGAGTGGAACTGTCGTATACAACTTCAGGTATTAGGAACTTCAAATATTTGCACCTTTTTTTTTATTTTTTGTACTTTTGAACAGCAAGATTTACAACCCGTTGACATGCAGAGGGACATAGACCAGTAATGCAGAATACAAATTGATACCATCATCCCTCTCCCAATGGACCAATGACTCTTATGCTTTTGCTATTATTGTAGTTTCTGTATTTCTGTGTTTGAACTATTTGATTCTCAGATATGTTCCAAGATGACTGCTGTTGTGATTTAAGGCAATACAATATTAAATTGAAGTGAATATAAAATGTATACACTTAGACCTCCACAGAAATAAAGTAAGGCTCATGCTGAGACAGACCATCTCAAACCATTCAATAGAGGACACCTTAAAGGAGACATACTATGCTAAACCAAATCTTGTTGATCTTTTTACCATGATGTCAACATTGTTCCCTCGTCAAAAACATATTGTCGATCCATCAAGGCAAATAACAAAAACATCTGGCACAAACATGTCACTCTGCCTTTTTTCTCTTAAAGAGAAAGATGCTAGAGTATGATGCAGTTGTACCACTGCACATCACGCTCAGAGCAGTTTTCTAAAAACACAAATTCAACTCCTGCCTCTGGTGGTTGTATAGTTTTTCAGCATGCTTGTTTCACCATGTGGTTTTCAATTAAGATATTATTTAACATTTTAAAATATGAAAAGAAAAAGTAAATAGTCTCACAGCCTTGTTGATGGCCAAACACATACAGTATATGTGTTCTTTAAAATAACGATGCAAACCTTCTTCTCTATTTGTATATAGTAAAATGTGTATTACTTGGCTTTGTGACCCATTTAGAATCTCGAGTGATGATCTCATATCACTTTCGTATTTCAGGTTCACTGATTATCATACTCAAACCCCGAGTGTAAGCATACACGCATGAATGAACTCCGACGACAAATAGTTTAATAGAATAAAACCAGTGTGGCTTTTGTGGCTCCATTTTCGCTCGACCTAATCAGGGAAGTAGCACGACTGTCGTAACTGAAGCGCAAACAATGATATGATATTCCCACTCAAAGCCCTGTTAGCTGATATAATCTGCACTTCCTGTTCTCTGGAAGTGTCTTTGGCAGCATCAGTGAGTGTTGAGTAACCAAAGCACCTGAGCCCATGCATATACACCCACAGCTCTGCTCCTCCGGGGTGACTCTTGCCACTTGTATTCTGTTTTTAGGATCCAGTAACATGTTGGTGTGCATGAAGATCAGCTGTACACACAAATGAACATTTTACTTCATCTGGTAGTATCTTCAGTTATAATTCAATGCTTTTTTATTGTTAACGTTAGCCGGCAGATCATACAAATTGGTGTTATAGATATTAGATAGCAGTTACCCGCAAAGATCACGAACGGTGCCTATGATCTATGAGCAAGGCAAGGCAAGTTTATTTGTAACACACAATTCATACACAAGGCAACTCAAAGTGCTGAACAAAACAAGATCAAAACAATCACACAACACGTTTAAATCATAGTCACAGAACATAAAAAATATAAAATCCCTCAGTTGTATGCTCAGCTAAACAGAACTGTTGTTAACCTGGATTCAAATGTTGTCAGAGAAGAGGCCTTTCTCAAATTTTTGGAAAGATTGTTTCAGATTGTTTTCTGAAATGCAGTTTCCTCATGTTTAGTTCTGACTCTGGGCACTAGCATTGGCAGAGTCTGAAAAAAGCTGATCTAAACATGTGACAGAGGCCATAGATACTGCACATGTGGAACGGGACAGAACGAGTGGATTTTATGAGAGCTACATCTTTAGTGGTTGTTTTGTTTATCCCAAGTTTAACCAGAATCAGCAATAGTGACCATAAAACAATAATATAAATTACGTCCTATTCGATTAATAGACTGAAATCAATATATGATTGTCCCAATTCCCATTTGACCCATCTGCGCGATCCACAATTAATTTACATGTTGTTGTATGTTTTTGATGAAAGCCAGAAGAAAATACGTCTTTATTTATTATGTTCTGCAGGAATGGCACTTGAGCCTTGTACTTTGTTTTGTTGTTGTGCCCAAGAGAAATTGCTTCTCAAGGGCAGTAATGTTCATTATATTCCAAACATCTTTGTCTCCATGGTGATGAGTAGTTGGCGGTATCAAAACATGGGTTGTTTTGACAATGTTATCTTCATGTTTTCTTCATTCACAATTTGCCCCAATCTTGTAATCATGGCTATATTGCTTAAAAACATTATGTTAAATTCTACCACATACTGTCCTCTCCCATTTATATAATTGTATAAAAAGCATAAAATAAAATGTCTAAGATTGTTGTGAACAACAAATAACAAAATAATAATAATAATGCATTTTTTTAAATGATTTGGACACTCAAGTACGCTTCTCATATTGCTCTGGTGTTCCCAGAGGTCTCCCATCACAGTACTATCCAGGGTTCTGAACTATAGCTTTGGCTTTCACATGCAGGTGGTACCACGTTTCAGCAGTAGAAATACTATTGGGTACTATTAAAGGTGGCAATACCCTCTTACAGAAACCAAGACATGTATTGCATTTTGTACTTTCTGTTTATCTATGTTTCACCAAATGATAACAATTCCTGATAACAGTGTTACTTATTACATGGTAACGACCAATTGTTTTATCATAATAAATATATCACGTCACAACAGCAACACCAACACAATGCTGTTTTTGTGTCAGGTCTTTTCGAGTGTCATATAAGAGTCTTCTTATAGAAATGAGAGCCGAAATAGGTCGTAATCGTTGTCCGCATTTTCCTCTATTGCTGTTGTGGTGCTCTGACCCAGTTCATCCTGTCAGGTTACACTGCACTGCACTCAATGCCTCCAATAAAACTATGCCTGCGTAAGAAGAACACTCTAGAGGGAATAGTTTCTGCAGAGGAAAGACAGCATCATCATCTTTGCAGTGAAAATAATCGGCCTGTGCGGACATCAGCAATGTGGTCAATCTTGTGAAATCCAAATGCGAAGAACTGTGGATATATGCACTCAGCATCACATATTTAACACAAAAAACTGTGTTTGTCATGCTGTAATCAGTTTGCTTTAATCATGAGTTAAATAATGCAGATAGAATCGTCATATGAATTTCAAATCGGTGGGTTATCTGTCCTTCTTGTGTACTCTTAAATAAATCATGCGTAATAATATATGTTAGAACCAACAGAAGAAAATGAAATAGTTCATGAATTATGCATTGCTTTTATCCTATTATTGAGGATAATTATTGTTTTTTTCCTCCAGAATAATAATGTTTTGGTTCCAGTGAGTACTATAAGTAGATTGCACGGATTGCGTTCACACTGGTTTGGTTCACTTTAACTGCACCATTTCTGGCTCACTTCGCAGAAATGCTTTATACATGGATGTAAAACCACCAAACAGGTGAGCATGAGTCACTTTTCAAATAGATCTGGGAAGGCAAGGCAAGTTTATTTATATAGCACAATTCATACACAAGGAAACTCAAAGAACAAAAAAAAACCAAGATACAGACAGTCACGCAAGAAATCAAAATCATAAATAATCACATTACCTTGTCGTTTGTGCAGTTAAATACATCTGTTTTCAACCTGGATTTGAACAGTGTCAGGGAAAAGGCCTGTCTTACATTTTCAGGAAGACTGTTCCATATACCGTGATAAACGCATCCAATGATTAATTTCTCCTTCTTTTTTCCCCCTTTTTTCAGATGTTAATTAAAAGTTTGGCTGTATCCAATAGTTTCATCCCCATATATCCCTGGATACTTTCTCCAGCTCTCTTCACAGGCCAACCTTTCATTCTGAAGCTGAAGAATAGTAAAAAAAAATATAAGAAAATATAAAATACAAATACAAACAATGTTGCCTCTGCACACAGTCTAATTATAGAAATGACATTATTAATTCAAGTCGTTCACACAAAGCATTCATACCTTGTGTTTTCATAATAAACTATCTGCCACCCTTGTTTATGTGAAGTATGTGACCAGTGTTGATTACTGTGTGAGGTTTTACTTTCAGTTGTGATGCTGTGTGTTTCTGTTATGGGAAAGTGGCTAGTACACACCACGCTTGAGATGAGAGGGCCTTTTGGGAACAATGGAGGCTTATTATTGGGAGTCCCTTGCTCCCCCCTCGTTCCCAGGACTGGCTGTCCTAGTTGTAACACGATCACTGTGACAACCATTGCACTGGCTCCAGGTAAACAACAAAGAGGAGGGGTTAAGAAGGTTCCAAGGAAGAAGACAGGGACAGACAAGACTTGTTTATTAGTCTGTCCAAAGCCACAAAAGACATCAGCAAAACTGGAGTCAATTCTGATGATAATTTTCAAAATATTCCAATTTTGGTGATTTTTTTTTTCTTTTTAAATAATATTTTCTTTATATACGTTTATTCATTCCTCATGTCAGTGTTATATCAGCGTCATTATTATTGTTGCATTACAGCAGAATAAAAGGAGAAATAAGAGCTTTCAGATTATGCACAAGATCTATTATTTAAGATAATAGATTACACTATGTAAAGATCATAAAATAGTAGACAAACTCTTTAGCTATAAGAAGAAGAGAATCCTTCATTCGTCCCACAGTGGGGAAATTTCAGTTTGATGAATACAGGTCCACATATACACATCAAGGCATGCATAATTACACTTGGATTAAAGATAAATTCACTTGTGGAGTATATACACTGTGGTCAGCAGTCAATTAGTTATGTTTAATATTGTACTTTAGCAGCAGAGAATATGATCAAAATAATTTGGGTATTATCATTAGGTGTTATAGCAGCGGGCACAGTGACTAATGAGTTATCGACACAGGTGAATGGCACATTTGCGAGCTTAGCAGTTCTCATTGTACAGTCTGACAGTAAGTAAGTAAGTAAGTAATCTTTATTTGTATAGCACCTTTCACAGACAAAGGCCACAAAGTGCTTTACAACACAGTAAAACATCACAAAATTAAATAAAATATAAAAAAAGGGTCAAAACAACACAGAAAACGTATCAGCCCAAAAATAGCTAATTAAAGGCTTGAACAAATAAATGAGTCTTAAGATTGCTTTTAAAAGTTTCAACAGAGTCAATAGAGCGCAAAGAGGGCGGAAGATCGTTCCAAAGCCTGGGAGCAACAGCCTGGAAGGATCGGTCACCTCTTGTACGAAAACAAGTGCGTGGAACCTTTAGCAGATTTTGATCCACAGACCTCAGAGCCTGAGCAGGGGTGTGAGAAACTGAAGTAAGAAGGAGCTTGACCACGCAAGGCTCTAAAAGCTAGAACCAAATTTTAAACGTGATCCTATAGGACACTGGCAGCCAATGAAGTTGTTTTAAGATAGGAGATATGTGGGTCCTCCTGTTAGTGCGGGTCAGAATTCTCGCTGCAGAGTTTTGCACTAGTTGCAGTCGAGAAAGCTCCTTCTTATTAAGACATGAAAACAAACTATTACAATAGTCTAAACGTGAAGACACAAATGCATGAATGATAAGCTCCAAGTCATTACGTGCAACCATATTCCTAAGTTTAGAAATGTTCCTTAGTTGAAAGAAGCAGTTCCCTGTTAGCTGCTTACAGTGCTGGACTAATGAGATGTCTTTGTCAAAGATAACGCCCAAGTTTCGAAGACTTGGCTTCGCTGACTGGCCTAAGTCACCCAGGTACTGTTTAATCCCCGGAATTGCATCATCGGGTGCGATAACCAGTGTTTCGGTTTTGTCTGCATTTAGCTGCAGAGAGTTATCGCTGAGCCATTTTTTTAATTTCCACTAGACAATGGAGCAGAGAGTCTAGCTTCTGGATTTCAGACGGCTTAAAGGAACAGTAAAGCTGGATATCGTCAGCAAATAGGTGGAAAGAAACATCACTGAACCTTTGGATGATCTTTCCCAAAGGAATCAAATACAACAAAAATAAGACAGGACCCAAAACGGACCCTTGAGGCACTCCACACAACAAACCCACAGACTCAGACCTAATTTGGTTAACTGTAACACTGAAGCTACGCCCCGATAAGTATGAGGAGAACCACTGCAGAACTGCCCCCGACAGTTCTACTTGATCCCTCAGTCTTTTCAGCAGAACCTGATGGTCAACGGTGTCGAATGCTGAGGACAGATCCAAGAGAACTAGAACAGTGCGCTTCCCAGAATCAGCAGACATCATAATGTCGCTGGACACTTTCAGTAAGGCCGTTTCCGTAGAGTGTTGTTTACGGAAACCAGACTGAAACGGCTCATGGATGTTATTTTGATCCAGGAAGAACGTAAGCTGTTCACAGACCACCTTCTCAAGGATCTTGGACAGGAACGGGAGTTTCGAAATAGGCCTAAAACTATTAAGATCGGTCGGGTCTAACCCTGCTCTTTTTAGTAATGGCTCCACTATGGCATGTTTAAAGGCACTGGGAAACACGCCAGTTGACAAAGAGACATTAACCATTTTGGTAACACAAGGGCCAATTACCTCGAACACTTTTTGAAAGAGCCTGCAAGGAAGGATGTCAGATGAACAAGAGGAGGGCTTCATCTTGGACACCAGTGCTGAAATATCAGCAAATGTCACCGTTTTAAATGAAGACCACATGCTGGACACAGGCTCAAACACAGCAGGGGTACCACACAGAAGGGGCGAGATTTTATCCTTGATCATCTTAATTTTGTTTGTGAAAAATCTCGAAAAGGCATTGCTGTCAGCTTCACAAAAGACAGGGGTAACTGGAGCAGCAGGACATACAAAATAGTTAATCGAGTCAAACAACACTTTGGGACAGCAGCAGGTAGGGAAGACCTGTGGAGCCTCTCTTTAACACAGCAAAGGTGGATCAGTCTGTTTTTATTTTTTATTTAACTTTTATTTAACCTGGAAAAATCCCACTGAGATTAAGAATCTCTTTTTCAAGGGAGTCCTGGCCAAGAGGCAGCAAAGTTACACATAAACACACTAAACACAGTAAAAGTTACTGTTACTGAAGCTGCTCTCCAGAGGAGAATCCAGGGCAGAGATGGTCTTCCTGATGACCTTATAACTATATTTTATGACCTGTTGAACAAAGGGGCGTTAGTGAATCAGACTGCATGCAGCCTGAAGGCCAGAACATATCCATACAATGGTATGTATTCATGTATTGACTCCCACTGATGACTGCTGTCGTTGTGTCCTTGGGCAAGACACTTAACCCCACTTTGCCCAAAGCCCCCGCTGAAAGATCAAGGCTATGCTCACACTCAGAGAGCAGCCGTCCTCCTGTGGACTCACCACCTGCAGAGGGTCAGTGAGGGGCTGGTGCTATGAGACTTGGGTGGCATCTCTGATTGCCACCCCCCTGACCCAGAAATTAATTAAAGGGTAGAAAATGGATGGATGGATGGTATGTATTCAAAAGAGCTGAGTGTACTGTATACGAAGACTTCTGTTAGATTTATCAATCATCTGCATCACTGTACAAATAACAACATTGTAGAGTGCTTTTATACAGCTGATATACATTTTCATGCAATTGGGAACATAAATCTGCCTTGACCTGGAATTGGTAATGTGCTCTATAGTAGGACTTTGATTATCTAATAAAAGCTGCAAAAGTACGGACTAACTAACTGGAGACACAGGTGATAGGTGGTTGTGACATTGCTCAGTGAAATAGAACAGTAGTGGAAGTGGTTTAGCATGAAGTGGCTCATGGTTGATCATTCCAGGATGGTGCTCCCGTTGTTAGGGATCAGCAGCCTCCGGCGGCATTCCAAAGATTCACACCGAGAACTGAATGAGCACAGAACAGTCGCTTTGAGCACTCAGCTGTAGCGTGGCCATAATAAACCAGCACAGGATGGGAACTTCCCTGGACAGCTTTCTGCAAGTTTGCAAGCCTTTGGCCTGTCTTCATCTTTTGCCTCTTTGGGCTGAGAGCTGATTTGCAGATCTCAAGCTGTGACAGTGGGGCTAAGAAGGGCCAGGTAGAAAATAAACACTGTGCTATGGCAAGCCGGAGTTTAACCGGAGAAAGAAAGGCCTCTGATTGGTCAATAATTATGGATCATATCTGGTTATACAAAGGCAATATTAAACTAAAATACTGGATCATAGAGAGTGCTAAACCAAATATGTGTACTGTTCAATCTCAGTGAGTATGCTTCAAAGAGTTGGAGCAAAACTTTATTCATGACTACCTCCATTGCCGAATTCACAAACCTGCACATTCGTATTATTCTCATGTCTGAACGGACTTTATACTGGCCAATATCATTCATTAAAAAGAATAATATTTCTAGACAGCTTTATGAAAAAATACGTATTATTATTATAACTTTATTACAGACACAAGGTCCAGATAAGAAATACATCACACAAAAACAAAAACAATAATAAGCATAAAAATAAGCATACATGATTACAGCAGACTATTGTACCAGTGACGCCACAGTTCAGACTGATGGTGTGGCACTGATTCTGATGTTGTTCTGATGACTTAGACCACAGTAGATACCATGTTGTACTGTCAATTACCTTGAGGAACTTTGCATGGATTTTTATGGATTGGCCCAGGGATTACACCTAAAATAACTATTAACAGTTATCATTGTTACCATAACCAGTTTTTCAGCTCTCCTTCCACCACAATCAAAAAGATTTTCTCCACAAATTCCAGCACTGTTTTCCTTTCTGCGGTCACAAAAGCAGCATAAATAAAGAACTACAGTGACACATTTGGGGACCATGAGGCAGCAGCAGGTGAAGCACCAGCTCCACTGGGGGCTGGTTCGTGACAGGATCTGCTCTGGGTCACACTGAGCCACTGTTGCGTGCTGTAGATGAAGAGGACGAATTTAACTGAGTGTTTCTGAAGACGAGGCAGGAGGGGGAGGAGGTCCAACAAAAAGTGCTGAGTCACTTTGGTTTTTTATGCTCTAGTGCACACAGTCTCCTTGAAGTACATCCTTGGTAAAAGAAAAATATTAATATATATAGATACATACATATACATACGAAGCCGTTTATAGTGGGGAAAAAAGCAACTTGAGCTGGCGTCAACAATGAAAATCAAAGTTTACAATAATAACAGTAAAAATGGATGACTCAAACCGTCGTGTGGTTAGTGAATTGCATGAGTGGTTATGGTGACACAGAAACCGTTGAATATGGAGACTCTGACACACATAGTTTTGTAAGGTTGCCCTGACATACTCTTTGAAATTAGGAAACTGGTTACATCAGATATAAAATCTTGCAGCGTAACCACCAAATCTCCCCTAAAAACTATTGTGTGAACATGTGTGACATAAGTTGACATTTCGAAAACATTTCTCACGCCTCTATAGTACTATCTTGAGAAAGCGAGAAAAAAAAACCTTGCAAACCTTTTTCTGTGACCCAGGTCTGGGAAAAGCACCAGATAAAAATTGCTTGCTCGGTCTGCAATGACCCACATTTTTCCTGCACATGAATCACAACAATTGAGTCAAACTAGGCCAAGAGTAATGGGGAAAACATTGAAAAGTACTGATCAGAAACATAAAATGGGCTGTCAGTCTTAAGCTGATTGGTCAACCACGTCTCAATCGACCAAAAATTGCATTAGGCAACAAATTATTATCAATTTTAAGTCTTTATTGGGGATTCTTAGGGGTTTTCATTAAAATTCCCCCAATTGACAAGGTTCATCTGTCTTTCAAAATAGTATGTTTGTGATTGTATGCTTATTTTTATTATTTTTTTGCCAGACCTTTTTGAAATCAACTAGAGTGTAATGTCTGTAGTGTGCCTATAATTGTTTCTTTGTTAATTTATTGTACCTCCTAAATGACACACACCTACTGGTTTGGATCAGACCATAAACCTTTAATATGGTTCTTATGGTGCCAGTCCATTGACTTGTATAAGTGTTTGTGTGTGTGTGTGGGAGACCTTTACTGCGCAGGTTCAATCCTGCCTTACTTTTGTCAGCAGAAAAACAGCAGAAAGAGGAATGTGCTGGAGGTAATGTGATCCCAATGAACTCTGGTGTGAAAGTCAGCAGGTTGCAGGTCCACTCCAAATGTTTCCTCCATAATCAAAATAGCCTGTACTTAGTTAAAGCCAGCGTCATGAAATCCACTTCTCAGTTTCTCAGTAGGTCCTTGGAAAGACAAACAAAGCTGTAATTTGGCCCTTGAAACTCTTTGTTCCCACTAATTCCCGGACTCCTCCCAGGTCTCATGGTTTCGACAGTGAGGGAAAGTGCTCTGTGGGATTGTATGTGAAGATGCCTGAGGTAGAGGGGTGATTGGAGAAGGTAGTTATTTGGACACTGGTCGTTTTCTCCCATGCATTCCTGGGAGCAAGATGAGTGAAGTGGTCGGTGCATACCTGTGGCGAAGGCTCACTCTTTAATCATCGTCACGCTGGAGATGTGGACTTTTCACCGACTATAAGGGAATATGAATGTACATCCGTTCTCAGAGTTTGAGCCTGTGAATTTTGGGTGAAAATGGGCTTGTTGGAGTTTGCCTTCTACGGATTTTTTACCTATCAGCTTATATATCTAAGTCAAGTTTATTTGTGCAGCACATCTACAACAAGAAGTGCTTCATACAGGAGAAAATAAATAGCTTAAATAAATTGAGCAAAAGTAACAATAAAGGAATGCAGGCAGTTACAGTAGACAGGTAAAAACGACAAAATTATAATATTTTCAATGTCCATTTGCTTTTTTATTTCAACTTACAATTTATAACCCATATATGACAGACACACAAAGTGAGGGCTATTAATAAAAGTTTTAAAATATAGCGGATTATGAGGTTATATATTGACAAAGATTACACAAACTATGTGGGAAAGCCCTAATTATTATGCTCTGGCCTTGAACACAATCGAGTGATTAGGTGATAATGTTTGAAGGAACAGAAGTAGATCTAGCAAAAAATACATTTTAAACACATTGCTTTCTCGTGTGAAAATGTGGGGAAATCAAAATAAATCAGTAGAGGAAGGAGTCATAAGGATCTTCACATCTGTTCACCATTGGTCTGTTCAAACAATATCAGCACAATGGAAATATTATTTGAAAATCAATGTATTCATTCTTTTATTCTTTGGTCCCATTTTGGCACAATCTAATCAAAAGTAAGGCCAAATTGCAGAATTATTTTAGCAAGCAAGTTATACTTTTATTTTAAAGGAGATATAAAAGTAAGATATTTGAACCATGCATTAAAATCTTCCTAGAATTCTACAAGAACAGTAGAGTTTTAGAAAGAGACCATAACTCATAAAGACATATTTTGAGTATTGAAACATTTTATTTGAAGGAGGTAATGCTTCTAATCAAGAGGTCTTTTGTGGGCCTGAGGGTGAAATTATGAACTGGATGTATCACAATGAAGTTTTTGCCTTTGCTTCTTTTGTTGTTAAAGCCTTTGAGAAGAGAACATATTCTGTACCCTGTATCAGATGGTTACTATCATTTTGTTTTTTATTTTTAAGAAAGTGGTCTGAAGCCATCCGACGTTGTTGTTTCAGGGTCATATAAGTCCATGTGGGCGGGGCACTTTTGGGCACGACACTTTGATAAAATACACTCAACCTCACAGAAGAAGACTTGATACTTGAAATTGGTGTCACATCTGCTGTACTGGTAGAATTAAATTAGTAAAGAAATAGTTAATTTGGAACACAGTTTATTTCAGCTCATTTATCTTTTATCTTCTCCCCTTGGGGGTTGAATTGAAACCAGTTCAAATAGTTTCACACCTCACTTTGATCTCAGTTATTGTTAACACTAAAATACTGTACACGGTAAACAGGAGCTTCCAACTATGAGAACTCTGAAAGACCTTTTGTTCAACACAAAGACACATCAGCACAAAGAGGCAAAGCAGGTGATCCATTTGGAAGCTTAATTACTCTACAATCAGATTAGTAGATCTGTTGATAAAAAATATTGTATCATGAACAAAAAGAAACAGTCCTGTTTTATTCAATGGATATTTTTAAACTTGAAAATGCTTTCGCTCGTTGGGCTACACATTATTTTGTGTAGTAGCCGAGATAACCACATCATAAGGAGAAAAAGAGTCCTTGGCCCAGTTCACTTCCATAATGAGGTCAGGTCATGAAATAACTCCCACCATGTTGAAGTGTACAGGGAAACACCCAGTTGTCTGCACCTGACCTACAAGCGTAACAGAGGAAACTTGAGCACCATGTGACCACTCGTCTCCAAATACAGCTACACATCCCCAACAGTGGTATTTCAGATATTCACACACAAATACCACAACAACAGAAGGAACAATAAACAAACAAAACACATACTGTACAACTGCAGTGTTATTTTCATGTATTTATCGTTAGTATCACAGTAATCAACACAATTTCATAAAAAATCATTCATACTCCATAGTTTGATGTAAAATGACTAAACCCCTAATATTCAACAGATTATTTTGTAAGAATAACTAACACAATAAGAAGAAGGTCCTTTATTCGTCCCACAATGGGGAAATTTCAGTTTGATGCATATATTTCAGTTTAGTGGCAAGCAGCGAACATCACTTCCGAGCCCCTTGTGAGCAAAGTGGGTAAAGTGTCTTGCCCAAGGACACAACAACAGCAGACATCAGTGCAGTCAGTGGAGAAGGTCTTGTGGTGGGCTCGAACCCACGACCTTTGGGCTCAAAGGCCAATGCTCTACTAACTGAGCCACTGTCGCCCTCATACATATAATAATGCATAATTTTGACTGCAGCAAAATGTTTTGTTTTGTCAAAAAGGGAAAATTAATATTCTAAGAACGAATGTGATGGCTAACCCCAGAGGAAACACTTTCAACACTCAAAAAGCGTAGAGGAGGGGTGGTGGGAACAGGGCTTTAGATATCGAGATACATTTCCCAGAATTATCTTACATGACAAACTATGACTATAACATCTGAATTTGTTCTACATTTTGTTAAAATTTGGAACTGCCTTTAAATGTTTTAACTCAAGTCACTCAAGTCACACGCTTTTCACAAGCTTCTCAGGATAGTTGACTGGAATTCTGGCCCATTCTTCTTGATAGAACCAGTGTTTCTGAGAAAGGCTTGTAGGTTTCTTTGCCCACACATGCCTTTTTGTGTAATTTACCCACAAAAAGTATGTCTTTGGGATACATATAAAGGCTTTGCAATAGCCTCTGAATAAAATGGACTAAATCATAAGGAACCCATATTGCACTGTATAATTGATGTAATTATTGTCCATATGAAAGACCCATTTCTACCCATAACTTCTTCAGTGATGTCTTGTGTTGCTTCAATGAAGTTCATTCATTCATTCATTCATTTTCATCCCTTTATAATCCATTTCTGGGTCAGGAGGGTGGCAATTAGAGCTGCCACCCAATTCACAAAGCACTAGTCCCTCACTGATCCTTCTGGTGGTGAGTCCACAGGAGGATGGCTGCTCCTTCAACACAGATACAGCCTTGATCTTACAGCAGGGACTTCAGGCAAAGTGGGGTTAAGTGTCTTGTCCAAGGACACAACGACAGTAGACATCAGTGGGTAGTGGTGGGATCTAGCCCACGACCAATGCTCTACCAACTACCACTGTCGCCCAGCTTCAATGAAGCGTGCCAGTTTTTCCTGCTTCAGAGGTTGAATGGCCAAACAGTTTGATGTTCAATTACTCAAAAATATAGGGTCATTGTCCTTGTGTGTTTTTCCAATTGTAATCCTGCCTAATTAAGACATGAACACAATGGGAAAATAAATCTTTGTGTGATATTATTCAAACGTTGTCATGTGAGGTCAACTTCTTCTTGGATTATGTGACAATCTCACAATGATTATATGTTTCAGGTTACAAATACATACTCTGACTTCTCACGTCCAATCCCTTCTAATCCCCTCACATTTCACTCACTCACTGTTTTGTGTACATGTTTCCAGTGCCTTCCACCCCCCCCCCCCCCCCCCCCCCCCCCCCTCTCACTCTCTGTTTCTAAAATGATGGGATGAGTTGTTCGGACTCCACAACAGCGGTCACTTCAGTTCACCTGCTCTGAGCCTTTGTTGATGTTATGTGGGCGCTTGGCAACAGCGTGGGGCCTAATGCCTTGAGACTGTCTACAATGAGTTAAAGGGCCAGCGCACAGCAGTCTTTTCCCCACAAGTACATACACAATCACAGTGGGGATGTTTTGATCTGCAATATAGCATTTCCACTATCTCTTGTTGGCTTTGGAATCCTTTTGGAATTGTTTGTACATAAGACGTAACATTGCTATTGTATTTAAAGATTAACGCTTTACTCTTCACTCCTTAAAGAAACCAATGTCATTTTTTCTTTTTTTCTTTTCTAACATGTAGGATTAGTAAAACCTTTTATTCTAACCCCTAGTTATTTAATTATAGGCCTTTACCGGATGGTTAGAGCTGAAGTTTGGATGGTAAAAGTACCTAAAATCAAGTGATAGAGATGCCCCAATCAGATACATTTCTGTTCCAAGCTTCAAGTTGATATATTGACTCAAACAGTGATCCACCAAATGGTTGAGGAAACCATGAAAGGGTTATGTCCTTCAGGATTATACTCAAATACAACAGTATTCATGGGTTTGGGATCCTTGTTTCATGCGTTTTGAGGACATTTTTGTTCTTGAATTGTCACTATGGTAAGGACCCTATTATTTATCATTCAAAAACCCATGGATAGAAGTTAAGATCTATAGTTAACTTTTGTGTTGGGCATGTAAACAGTGTATTTTTGTACATACATTCTGCACTTTTTAAGACATTTTGATGGTATAAATTGTGCAGGTGAACTCAAAGTATAATATGTCCCACTAAATCATAATTGTATGTTACTATGAATATCTAGGTATGTTTTAATTCTTTCATTTTTTACTTACAACAAAGCCTTTCCTTAAGCTTCTCTTCAAACATGAACTGACCACACAATGTATGACGTGATCACTTAAGAGAGCGTTTACATTTGTTTTGCTTGTTGATTTTCCTAGTGTGTGCAGTAGAAACAGTGTGACGTCTTCTTCCAGGACAAAGAGTTTCTTAAGGTTGATGGTGACGACAGCAGCTTTTTCAGCCAGATACAGCAGGTCCAAGGCACAAGATGTCCCCAAAGAGGCAGCAGAAGGAGGTGTTCCAGGTGTTCCATAACTCCCACCGCAAAGATACAATACACACAACATCAAAATAAGAATCATTTTATTACTGTACTTATTATTTGCTTTGGGTATCAAGTTGCAACATAAAAAATAACAGAACATTTGAAAACTAGTTCCAACAGTTTTCAGCCCAGCAGGAAAAGAGAATATGTTGTTCTTTTCACTGAGAGACTGTGGCTTCTTTGTCAGAGCAGTAATCCTCCAGTCTGTGACTCACATGTAGACTGACCTAGTGTCTTAAAGTTAAGGTAGCCAGTACTTTCTTGTCCCTGTAGGGAACTTTATCTTCTGTATTTGACCCAACCTGCAATGCCACAAAGGAAGCCTGTCAGGATCTGATGCATGCTGTGAGGCGAGAGTGCCACCCACTCAGCCACTGTGGGTGCTGTCTGGCGGGTGAAATTGTCTGAGACGGCAATTAGAGATGCCACCCAGTACACATAGCACCAGCCCCTCACTGATCCTCCTGCAGGGGGTGAGTCCACAGGAGGACGGCTGCTCTGTAGTGTGAACATAGCCTTGATCTTTCAGCTGGGGCTTCGGGCAATGTAGGGTTAAGTGTCTTGCCCAAGGACACAACGACAGCAGACATCAGTGGGAGTCAGTGGAGAAGGTGCCGAGGTGGGATCGAACCCACGACCTTCAGGCCAAGGCTTTACCAATTGAGCCACTGTCGCCCCTAAATAAAACCGATGCATTACTATTATTATTATTATTACTATGTGTCACACAAATAAACACATTGCTCTCATCTCTTGAATAATAGCTTACAGAGAACACAAGTCAAGGCTAGGAATCTGCTGTCTATCGCTGTCTGTGTTCTGAAGAAAATGACAAAACATGTGGAGGTCCTGGATCGTGTCTCAGCAGAAGACATGTTTTATTACTTGTTTTATACCAAGGCAAAATACCGAAGCTTCACTTAGCATCTGCCATGTCACCAGCAGATTTTAGAAGCTTGCTTTTGAAGAAGATGACAAAGTCTGGGATCGTGTCTTAAATTCAGACAGAAGACATGTTTTATTGTTGATGGTAGAGACAGCACGAACAACACGAACAACAGAATGCAAGTGTATTATACAGAGCGGAGGCATGGAGACCTCCAATCAGCAGCTGCCACGGTGCCATGTAGCTTGGCCTTCAGATAGACAAAACAAGGGAAAAGTACTGGCTTCTGCACATTGATAGAATGATGAGTTTAACTTTCACGAAAGTTGGTTCAAAGTGTTATGAAATCTCACACTTTGACTGAAAGTACTGACTTCTGCATAGTGTTGATTGAATTGACAAACTCAAAATGGACAAACAGTCTCATGAAAGATCTCCATAGTCATAGTCCATATCTCCATAATTCCAGATTTAAGTTATTGGAATCAATGTGTATTTTAGGTTTTTATTTTTTTCCTCTCAAATTTGGCTTATCTTCTTCATGTGAAACTTAGGTGAGTGTGTAAAACAGACATTCACAACCAGCTAGAGCATATGCATTCACTAACTCTCTGAATACATAGTAAGGTCCTATGGTGATTCACACTTTCAGCCATGTCTATGTCTTGGTGCTATGTCTCGAGCCTGTGCCACCCACCCCCATCTGTGCCCATGGGCCCCCAGTCCATCTGGCTCTTCCTCTGCGTCTGGCAACTTATCACCCAAAATGGCTGCTAATTTCTGTGTCATTTTCCTGTGTGACTTTTTATGTGTAAACCGCAGCAGATACGGGGCCCTAACTCCAACGAAGAGCGGAGCTTCGGAGTGTGCCATCCAGTACCAGCAACAGAATCACAAAACAACGGCGTCTGTAGCTCGGAATTGCACAGGGCGGTAAGTTTTGATCTACAAGGCGCATACATTACAATAGATGCAGAATGTAAACAACGACGGCAACTCATAAGGACCAAAAATCCAAATCGCGCAGCGCTCAAGCAGAAAGAGCTGAAGATCTTCCAAACTGTAAATCATGCCCAGATTATTTGGAATCCCCAAACAAAACCAAAGGGGATGTTAGGAGGACACATTAATATAAGGAGTATTCTACCAAAAATAGATCAAATTAATAGACTGTTAACTGACTCTAACTTGGATTACCTATGTGTGACTGAGAGTTGGCTGAATTCATCCACTCCAACAAACCTGATCAACATACCTGGTTACAAGTGTTACAGGAGAGACAGGGACCAAGGACGGGGTGGGGGTGTGCTATTATACATTAAAGAAATGTTTAAATGTGAGAAAGTTTACATTGATGTGAAACTGGAATGCCTGGGGCTAAATGTAATTCTGTCTACAACAATGAAATTTAAATTAATCGTTATCTACAATCCACCCTCACATGGAGCCAATTTCTATGATGATTTTAAGAGTCTCCTATTGAATGTTGATAAATGTACTGAATGTATAATTATGGGTGATTTCAATATAAATTGGCAGGAGAAAAAAAGCAGAACAAAGCTGAAATCTTTGATGGATAAATTCAAATATAAGCAAATGATAAACAAACCTACTAGAATCACCAGACACAGCAAAACATTGATTGACTTGATTTTTGTAAATAGACCAGAAAGAATAACTAAAACATATAACCTGATAACAGGGCTTACCGATCATAATATGACATTAGTTGTCAGAAAGTTAACTAAAAAGCGTCTCATTAATCATAACAAAGCAGAGAACAAAATGAAAACAACAGGAATTCCCAAAGCAAAAATAAATGATTTTGAAAATGAGTTAAACCAAATTAATTGGAACAGTGTTACTGCTGAGTCTGATTTAAATTTGAGTGCATCCAATTTTGTCACTAAATTAAATGATGTAATGAATAAACACACACAAAGCTGGACAAGTAAACCAAGAAGGTATTCTCTTCCGTGGTTCAATAGTGACATTTGGCGAATGGCTAAAAATCGTGACCTTGCACTCAAAAAGTTCTTCAAATCTAGGAATAATACCGGCCATCTCATTTTCACTGGCCTCAGGAATAAAGTCACAAGTGAGCTGCGCAAAGCTAAAACTAAATATTTTATAAAAATGATAGAAGAAGCAAATGGAAGCAGCTCCAAACTATGGCAACATATAAACAAATTGACAAATTCTAATCGGAAAAATCTTCAAATGACAGATTGCCTTAAAATTGATGATAATTATGTTAATGACAATCAGTCAATTGCAAACGAGTTCAACAAATTCTTTGTTGAATCAGTCCACGATCTTGCCAAACCATTCAAGGGCAAATTGCCTTCTGAGAGCAAAGCACAGCGTAGCAGTACAGATCATTTTAAAATCAGAGAAGTTTTGCATGATGAAGTAAGGAAAATTATAGTCAATATGAAAAATTCTACATCAAGAGACATACATAATCTCAATGTAGCTCTAATTAAAAAACATCTAAGCAGCTTACTTGATCCTATAACTTACCTTGTAAACTTGTCAATACAAACAAACACTTTCCCACAGAGCTGGAAGATTGCTGTAATCACTCCAATTTATAAGTCAGGCGACAAAGACCAAGCCTGCAACTACAGGCCTATTTCCATTCTCCCTGTAGTTTCCAAAGTGCTGGAAAAAATTGTAGCTGGGCAATTAATAGAACATCTTGATAATAACCAACTGTTGCATCCCCAGCAGTTTGGGTTCAGACAAAAATACAGCACAGAAACAGCCAACTGCTTTTTGTTGGAACAGATCAAAGGTTCACTGGATAAAGGGAATGTCGTAGGCGCTGTGTTTTTAGATCTGAAGAAGGCCTTTGACACAGTGGACCATTGCATCTTATTGCAGAAATTACAGCAATTTCAATTTTCAGCTACAGCTCTGTCATGGTTTGAGTCCTACCTGGAGGGTAGAGAACAATGTGTGAAAGTAGGAAGCGTTAAATCCACCCTGAGTCCAAATGACTTAGGAGTGCCTCAAGGGTCAGTCCTAGGACCGTTGCTGTTTTCAATGTATATAAATGATCTCCCAGGGTGTAAACTGCCAGCTTTATGCTGACGACACAGTTATTCATGTGTCAGCAAAAACATCTGCACTGGCTGGGCAGCTGTTAACACAGGCTTCACATAACATCTCAAGATGGCTTCAACTGTCCCATTTAACTTTAAATGTAAAGAAAACATTCTCAATATGTTTCTCTATCAGCCGGAGGTCCCCTGACAGCACCTTTGAGGTTCAATTAGAACATGAACCCATTCAGGAGGTTCATGAAACAAAATACTTGGGCATTATCTTAGATAAACACCTGAAGTTCCAAAGTCAAGCAAATAACGTCTGCAGGAAAGTCAAATCAAATCTGAACTGTTTTCGTTTTATAAGAAGAGAGTTATCACATCACGCGGCTTTATTGTATATGCATGCAATGGTTTTTTCACATCTGTCATACTGCATTACAGCATGGTCACAAACATCGGCATCCACTCTGAAACCAGTCACCTCTCTGTATAAACAGGCAATCAAGATATTCGACAAGAAACCTTTGAGATGGCATCATTGTGATATCATACAAAAGCACAAGCTTTTTACTTTTGAAAACTTTGTAAATTTTAGTATAATGAAATTGACTTTTAAATGTCTGAACAACTGTGTGTCACCACTGTTCTCTGGCCTCATGGTGAGGTGTCAGGGCTCTCTCAGACCTTCCACCAGAGCCTCAGTTAGCGGGGATTGTGTGCTCCCAAAGTTTAGAAAATCTTTTGGACAGTCGAGCTGCACTGAAACTGCAGAATAATATCAACATCTTTACCAGAGAGCTTAAACAGTGGCTCAAATCGGGCCAAACTTGTTCCCATGTTTAAAACATGTCTTATCTTGTTTAATAATGTGTTTTATTGTAACCTTGTTTCCTAATGTGTTTTATCTTTGTAACCTAAAAGCCCCCTATGGACAGGTGTTGAAAATTAGCACTTGTGCTATAACACTTTAAACAATGCATCTGGTTCGTCCAATGTTAATTGCTATGTCCATATTAAATAAATAAATAAATGAAAAAATAAAAAATGAAAATGTAAGATACAAATTACAGCAAGAGTAAAAACATGGCCCTAACTGTATTTAAAGGGCAACCGTCCTAATGGTGTCCATTTGTGTTGAACTTTCCTTCAACCATGTGACTTCGCTCTGCCAAGTTACAAGTTGTATCACTGGTGTCTTCTCGCAGTGGAAAAAAGCACTAAAATAATGCATGATTGTGGAACGTACATGTTTTAGTTTAAACTCAAAGCAATTGTATAAACATCTATCTCACGCATAAAGGAATGGACCTTTATACTCATGTCAAATATAGAAACACAAAGATAAATGACTGTACTAAATTGGCCATACAAAGTTTTTACATTTTGTAATAGTATAGTTCTTCACTGTGTGAACTGGAAAAGTGCATCCAAATCCCTCCACACTGTTGCGTTGTAAAAACCTTTTTCTTACAAAACATTTGTCCATGTTGCAGCCGAGCACCACGAAAGCTTTCACAGATAAACAGAACAATGGAAGCTATTGCATGTGAACAGCATGCACAAAGGGACAGCCTGACATTAAGAAACACACTTACTGTAATCTTTACGTCCTCAGAAATGGTACAATTGCACTATTTACCATTCTACCCTGAGAATTTGCACAGGGGCAGTCGTCAACATTTGCCAATGTCCAAGAGATTGTGAAGCACAGTGGGTTTTTTTGTTTGTTTTTTTGCCTAACACACAGCATATCCATATTAGATAGGGCTGCTCAATTATATATTACATGATTATTTAAAAAAGATATTTTACTAAAAAAAAAGGCAAAAAATAAGAGACAACAGCAAGGCATCTGCCCCAGACATTTAATGAAGATTTCACAGTAGGTGTGGATCATACCCCCCATAGCCCCATAGTCAGAGCAGAAGGCTCGTGATGAAGATAAGTTACAGGGCTATTTGCATGTCAAAAGCACAGAGACACTGAAAAAATGGATTGCATGTAATCCAGCCTACTCCCCGTTATGTCCGCCAATGCATTTCAACAAATACTTTGGAAGAATGCCTTTCATACACAAATGCTAGACCGTCTGCAAGCAAGAAGTCAACACATCAACACAATGGGCAGCGCTGTATACACAAACTATGTGTTTTATAATGCTGAAGAAATGTATCAAGAATTTTCAAAAAAAATGTGCTATTAAAGTAATGTTTACACTGAATTATGGGGCACGCAACATAAGCAATAAATAAACACACTCCTAATATGCATCTACATGGATTTAATGACCCTTATTGAGTCTTATTGAGTGCTCAAGGGCCCATATGTCCCCACTTGTACACGGAGTCAGACGGCCAGGCTTATTTGCCATGTGCCTCATTAAGATATCATCTGTGCATGTTTGGATGGAAAAAAGGAAACTCAATTTGGCTAACCTCAAATCCATAGCTGGGGGTAGCTAACTTTTTTTATATCATAGTTAATAATCTTTATTTGTCATGGATCATATGTGACCCATGACAAAAAAGGGACAAAGTTACTGTAAGAGAGTCCTGATTTAGATTCCATCTTCAGAATGGGCCTTTCTCTGTGGAGGTTGCATATTCTCCCTGTGTCTGCATAGGTTTCCCCCGTGTGCTCCAGTTTTCCCTGCCACTACATACTGCATGACGTAATGAATGAAATCTGTGACATGTTGGTGTGTTAGTGCCACATGGACCAACTCGGACGGTGCCCAGAGTCAAGACTAAACATGGGGAGGCAGTGTTTCAGATTTATGCGGCTAAAATCTGGAACAGTCTTTCTGAAAACGTGAGACAGGCTTCTTCTCTGGCAATGTTCAAATCCAGGTTAAACACAGCTCTGTTTAGCTATGCATAAACCTAAAGGATTTCTTTCACTGTTTTTATAATTAAGTTACTAATGCATCAGGACTGAAACACTGCACCCTTCTGTATAAATGTGCATTCTTGAGGACATGGTCTAAGATACTGTAAACTATTGTAAGCCATGACTTCTCTGATCTATATGACCGATGGAAAGCGAAATGGCAATTAAAGAAATCTGATTCTGATGATTATTACAGTGGGTTTGTGTGACTCTCAAATCCATGCACTGATTCACCACAGGGGGCAGCACCTCCTTAGAAAGTACACCCAAGGATCTATTACACCCTGTCTCTTACGGGACCCTTTCCCACACATTGCACTGGCCGACAATAATAACCAACAGATTTACGCATAACTTCATCCACTTCTGTGATTGTACGTTAGTGGTTTGGGCCATGGAAAACCAGTTCGATATATTCCACTTGCTACTGCTTATGTGGCATGCCCCCACCTCTCCTGTTTCATCTGTTTTTGATCAGTACTGTGGCTTCAGCAGCCTATCGCAGAGGGAGCAGACTCTTTTTACCCATACAAGCAGCCTAATCTCGTGTTTATACAGTACATATGCAAATGCGATGGCCAGATCTCATGGTGGACTGAGAGATCAAATTAGAAAGGATTTTGTGTTGCTAGATCCAATATATGTTGACTGAAGACAGACTTGATCTTGATATATAGTTGCCTTTACTCATACATATAAAAAACTTCCACATTTTGCATATCATAGCAGAATCTTAAAATTATGACTGCGAGGACTAAATGTAAGTGTGTTCTGACTTCAGTAGCAGTTGACACAGATAAGACACACAATGTATTTCTGTACATAAAAATGGGAGTTTAATTGAAATTCTTGTATCAAAAAATAGCAATATCCATCCTTCAGTGCCACAAGTTACACCGCAAAACAGAAAGATGTTGAGTTTGAGGCTATGTGATAACTTTGACAGCACTTTGTTGATTTTTTACTTCACTTGCACATAAATCATATTGACAGAACATAAATTAGATGGAGCTCATATACTTTTGACATAAAAGGCATATTTTAAAGACTATAAATAACAATCCTTGCTCTATAAAATTTAAGTAAACTGTTTTATTATGTTCAACATCAACAACTTGCTTCAGTGCATCCTCCTCAACTCAAAAAATGTTGAATGTAAAAAATAAGTTAGGAATGAAAGAAAAAGACCAATAGGATATGCCGAAAAATGTAAGGGGGCTTTTAAGCAGAGACAATAAATAAATAAATAGCCACAAGAGTGTGGAATGTCTACATGTTTTACAAATAAATTAAATGCAAAGGGGAAAATGTACACACAAAAATAAAACAAGCTGTACAATATTTTTGAGTCCATGAATATTGCATTGATTGTGCATTCTTGCCCCCAAAGGATGCGGGGGGGCTGTAGTGTTGTAGTAGCAGTGACATGGCGGTGAAGGCTTCAAGAGACTAGTAGTAGAAAGTCAAGTTAAAAGGAGGAGAGGGGAGGGGGCGCGTTTTGTGAGGAGCGACATTCAGAAAAGACAGGATCCAGTTTCCAAAACACCTGTTCAGGCTTGAGTGAGTGAGCAGCAGTTTAAAAGAGTATATTTCAAGTATTTCTTTGTAGCACGGCCCCCACTACCATCTCCTTCGCTTCTCCTGTCAAATAAGCCCCTCGAGTTACAGGCCAGTTGTACAATGAGGGTCAAGGTCATCAACCTTCACTATACAACTTAACGTCACTGCCAGGCTCTGGGCGATCCACAATAAGATAGTTGTTGATAAGTGGAAAGCCCCCAAAAAAGCAGCGTTCCATTAAAAAGGCACTCCAAAATCAAAATGAAAACATTTAAATAATAAAAAAGTGAGCTCTATGAGAGCAATCTGATAGGAGAGCCTTGCCAGCTGCATATACCAGCCTAGTAACAAAAAAAAGTTATTAAAAAAGAGAAATAAATATTGCTGGTAAGACCACCCAAACAGTTCAATGTTCCCATTTAAGGAAACAAGTATAAGTAAAAGAAGAAGATAAGCAAAAGTAATAAATTAGAAATTCCCTACAAAAGAGGAAAATTAAAATACATTTTTCACAGCCTGTGGTGGGCTGGACTGTCTTTTTTCAGCGTCCATTTTGAATTGAGTCCAGAGAGTTTGTGCCCCGCCCTCAGAGGCTCTCCTTGCTTGAGCTTGTGCTTGACGAAGAGTCCGTATCGATGGTGCGAAGTCGGATGTCCCCACTGTTGACACTGGGCTCTTCCGGCGACTTTGGGGAGGACTCCACGCCTGCTGCTCTCATCCAGGGGTGGTCACAGATCTGCTCCAGCGTGGGCCGGTCTGAAGGGCGCAGAGCCAGGCACCACTTGATGAGCTGCTGGCACTCTAAAAACAAATACACATATATATAGATTAGTGAAATGTGTATTGACTGGAAATAGATCTGTTTGCAAAGACTACATGGCATTTGAGACTCAAAAGCAAACAATATGCAAAGTTACAAAGTGTTATGACGGGAACTGTGAGCGATGCTAGAGTGACTCACTCAAGTGGATTTACAGTATGCTACTGTGTAGGTGGCAGCCAGTGGAAAGACTACACATATTCTCACCGGGCTTTTTAATGTATGTGTTATAATATGCTTTCTAAAAATAAAACCAGCCAACACTTTCAATTTTGTTTTCTTAAGTCAATTGGCTAAAGTTACCAATTTTATGTTGGGTTTATTAGATTAAACTGTTAGCATTTAATATTGAGTAAAAACTGTTCAATGAATCTGTAGTTTGTATTTTGTCTCATTTGCAATTGTGTAAGACTGTTAACTAAAACTGACATTAATGGCTTGTTTGATTCCTGTATGAGCAGTTCTGGTTGCTGAGGCTAGAGGGCAATAGAGACTATACAATTTTGGTGGTTAGGGGTGAAATTTACCTGCAGAAACCCTCCTCCTGAAGTATAGCCTGCCTCTCAGGATTTCCTCATCTTGCTCAAATGGGATGTCTCCACACACCATGTCATAAAGAAGAACGCCTAGTGACCACACAGTCGCAGACCGCCCGTGGTACCTGTGGAACCGAATCCATTCTGGTGGACTGTAGACTCGAGTACCTAAAAACATAAAAGTAAAGAAGGTTTGTGTTAATGCAAGTTTTTTGGGAAATCAGGCTGTACGATTGAGATAAAACATAAGATTAATGCTAGTGGGAATAAGTACAATGGCAGGGTTTGCTGAATAGGTCTAGCAATGAAAAAAAAAGCAGAAATAAAACGTGTTTAAAAGGCTGAGTCATGGCTGAAATGCTTTCCATCTTCTATTTGGCCACAGTACACAAAGTGGCTGACCCGCGCCATCGCCTCCCCCCTCACTGCTCGGAAGGAGGGAGCTTGGATCCCAAAAAAAAAAAAACCATCACGTGAACCGCCGACTCAGGTTTCACAACAAACAAATGTTACGTGGCACTGACCTATCACCGCCAAGGAGAACGCGTGACACATGATTTCCCGACAAAATAACAAAAACAGGAAGAAAAAAAAAAAGTACGTTCAAAATACAACGGAAACGTTTGTGGCTCACATGGGTAAACCCCTACTCCTGATGAAGTCTTAGTCTTATATATCTGCATCCATAACAAATGCGTCACAGCTTTCAAATGTTTATTTCTATTAAAAAGACCATAAAATAGACGTGTGATCAGTGCAACGCGTAGGAAACCCTCTACCAAAAACAGACACTGCGTCACAGCGTCACGGCGCCTCCATGGCTGAATATAGCACCGGGAGCATCAAGGGCAAACACAGCGCAGCCAGCACGACAGGCTATTTTAATCTAGTGCAGTGAAATTACTATGTATCATGCCTATTTCAATTGCAAATAGTTCCAACATGGCTCTTACCATCAAAGTCAGTGTAGACCGTGTCCTTGAGAATCGCCCCCGAGCCAAAGTCAATAAGCTTGAGGTCCCCGGTGCGTAGATCCACAAGCAGGTTTTCATCTTTGATATCTCTGTGCACTACGCCACAGCTGTAGCAGTGTCTGACCGCCTCCAAAACCTGGCGGAACAATCCTCGGGCCATGTCCTCGTCCAGTGCGCCCTTCTCAGTGATAAAGTCAAAGAGGTCCTTGACGAGCTCCGGCCTCTCCATAACGATGAGCCAGCCATCCGGGCGCTCGTAATAGTCCAGCAATTTGATAACACCACGAAAAGACGAGCTGACCTTCTTTAGCAGCACGATCTCCAAAGGCACCACGGATCCATTCTGCAAGCAAAGCATTTCGTTAAAATCCACATGAGATGCATTAGGCAGCGTATTCACATTGACTGGAGCTACTTTCACACATCCCCCACCCGGCATTCATGGGAGGGGGACCAAAACAAACCACACTAAGCGTGGGGAATTAGGCTACTACTTACAAGTGTGCCCCACTCGGTCACTCGTTCCTTCGCCACATGTTTTACAGCAACCTATAGAAACAAACATCCACGTTAGGAACAATCCAAAGAGAAGACATTCCATGCGTAAAGACGGGCGCTTTGATGGCGGCACATGGATCATCATAACACAGCCACTTACCGGCGCACCATCAGAAATCCGGCTCCCAGCGTACACAGTGCCAAAGCCTCCGCTCCCCAGGACAGAGCCCACTTGGTAAATCTTCTCAAAAGGCTCCTTCTCCAGTTTGACTGTAAAAGAAACGAAGACAATTGGTGGTTACTCAACGCGCTTAAAGACGAGCCGAGTCCTATTCCCACAATAGCCCGCTTAGTGTGAGCGAGGTCAGGTTGAGTAACGTTATGCGCCACACAGCTTTACAAGTCGGTCTAACCGAAAGTAAATGAATCTGGACAAGAAAAACTCGATCTTTCGAGTAAAACAAAAAGTATCTGTCGTTGACTTACCCGGCTGGAGCTGTATCTTCACTGGGAGGTGGTCCATATTTGATGGACTGCAAATGTGCGAAAATGAACCAAACTTTGACAGCAACATATTCAAAGTGAAAAGCCAGTACAGTCAAATTCCTATCCCGTCAGATGACTGAGGTGGAGGCAAAAGTGTATCCAGTCGTAGTAAGATAGTGTAGATGTGGGCGCGGACCGTCTTCAGTGAAAGCTCTAATATATCCAGTCCAATAGTGCGGCAAGTCAGCCGCACCGCCCCGTCAGACGTGGGTCACGACCGTAGAGTTGAAAAACATTTCCTGATGATTGGTATCAAAGAGAGCTTGCCCGAAGCGTGGTGAATAAAGCCAGTCCCAAAAGGGCGATCAGAGGATGTTTGAGGAGCGCACAGCAGCAGCAGCAGCTTGAGTGAGAGCAGAGTGTCTCTGCAGTGAGCTGAAGAAGCGCGCTGTCTGAGCTTTGGCGCGGTCTCCACTAGGCAATATTTTGACGCGGAGCGTGATACGGATATCCCTCCGCCGCCAATACAACTCGACACTTTCTTCCAAACCTCAAAAACACAAAGTAAATATCCTCAATTAAGAGTTCATATTTGAGCAAAAACCACGAATCAAAATTGTAACCAGACTTTAATCAGCGGAAAATGGTGAAAAGATGCGTGCGCAATGAGGACTACTTTTTCATAGTACAGACGCCCACGGATTTCTTGTCTGGAAGCTCTGCGATGTGTTTCACTACAGAGGCGGGCACAGCAACCAATGAGCTGCTCTATAAAAATACCGTTTGCCTGACATGGACCAATCCGGACAAAGTTGTTATAATATAACATGCATTTGAGCGCACATGGCGGTAATTCCACAACAGACTAGGTTTGAGGGGAGGGCTCATGTTTGCAGCAGTGTATGCTACTTGTCTGTTTACTTCTCAGTGACTTTGAATTCAAAGTATAGGGTTCTCTAAAAGAAATGCGGACGTGTGAGAAGAATGGCTTGAAAATACCACCTAACTCTCCACGTAGGATTTTATGGACTCTACAAATAAAATATAAAAAAAATATATATATATATGTATATATATATATATATATATATATATATATATATATATATATATATATATATATATATATATACACATATTTTTAGGATTACCTATATAATAGATCTTTACAATATGTATGTTTTGAAACATATTTTGACACCTCCATTTCCATGCACTTTGTCATATCAGCAAAGTTAAGCAGGCACAATCTGAACAAGAAGAGCCTTTTGAATCAGTTTGTGCATTTTTAGAACAAGTTATATCTTGTGCATTCTCTCCATTGTCACTGATATAATAACACAATAACAACATGCAGTGATAACAAAAGGCTTTATGAGCGCATACAGAAGTAGTCTAAATAATTAACCTTTTTGCCAATACATGAACAAGTACTGCTATTTCAAGAAGCATGTTATACCAGTAAACAATCGGCCTATACTTATCTTCCTAAAGGTGTCACTTTTTAGACCTGATGAAGTCTGTTCTGAGTCAAAACATGTTTGAGTTGAGTTGCCCAATTAAATAAATGGTTTTAGACAGTATTTGAGACTTTTTCCAGAAGCACCCTGTTACTAAGATTGGACTGATTGAAACACCTGCAGCAAACAGCTACATCCCCAGTTTCTTCTTTTATGTTAATCATCTGACATGACCTTGTTTTTTTCTGTGAACTTTCCTCTCTTTATCTTCTGCGCTTTTTCGATAAGTGCATTTGTGTGTGTCACTTCTGGCCAAACACACCATCAGAGACTTCCACAGAAGCTTATCTCGCAACAGCCCCGCCAACTGCAATCTTATGTAAATTTGTAACCTAGGCACAGCGTTGCAGAGCCATGGTCGAGAGCCACTTGTGAAAAAACACTAAAATATATTTTCAACCTTGCCCCTCAGTAATATTTGCATTTAGTGAAGTGAAACATTTTAACGCCATGATCTGTCTTGTAATCCAAACAGAAAAAAGGAGGATTGTATTATCCTATTTAAAAACAAATATTTCTAAATGATCAGCTTCAGCGCATTATAGGGCAGGATGGAAACATTCAATAATGATTAGTACAGATGATGGGTGAGAAACCTTCCTTTGCTTTGACTAATCCCTGTACGACTGAGGGCTTACACAAATTCAATAATGATGTTTGTTTTAGACTTGTAGATTTTTTTGTGTTAAAAAATTAATGAAATCTAATGAATTCTCTCTGAAACACAGTTTGGCTGTATCGCTAGGGTTCACATGTATGTATCTTTGGCTTCTATCACGTCAAGTACAGCCAATCAGCTCTCAGCCTTGCAAAGCATGCAAATTATATTATGTTTTTTAATAAAAACAAAGGCATCATGTGGCCTTATTTATTCCCAACATTGTTCTTTTACAAGACTCTTTCCTTGTATTATTCATTTTAAAAAGTTAGTCCCCTATCTTCAATGGAATTTCAGCTTTACCCCATGTATAACTAATATAATCCCTGTACACAAAGTCAATCAATCACATAGTGATGGGAAATATATTAAATTGTTATTTCTAAACATATTGCTCATTTGCAATTTGGGACAGATCAGCTAAGAGCACAGTTAGTGAGCGTTAACATCAAGGGCTGGTTTTCTTCCATCTTAAACAACATTTGCATAAAATGAGTTATTGGATTGTGCTTCAAAGAGCATGTGTAGAAATGCTGCTGCAGCTGCTCCCTGAGGAGATGCCCACCACCAAACGCACTCTTCATCACTCTGCAATCATGTGCACACTGACCCTGCGGAACAATCTTATTTTAAACACATTAGCAAAGGTTTTCAAGGGCAGATTCTTTATTGATTAAAACGTCAACTTTCACTTTAACATACAGTAAGTGTTAAGTATGAAGCACAGAAAGACTCTACCCTGATTGACTCATTGTTTTTGTGATGACAGCTTTAAGCAATTGACATGTTCTTTTTTTAGACTGGATATTCAACATATCTCTGTCACATGCTGATGATAAGGCATGTGATGGATAGGTGAAACTTGCAAAATACAAAAGTTAGATAGGGTTAAACATGGAAACAAAATCTTACAGGTTAAAGTTGTTTGGACTTTAAGAATGATGTTTGTGAGATATCATCTGTATTCGTAGAAAATAACCAATATTATACTTTTTCTTTTACCAGTGTTATAGTTACATATTTTTCCCATTGAAAGAAAACAACACATGATTTTGAAATGGTTCATTATTTTAGTTTAGAGTTTTAGAGATTCCATGACCACAGTGGCAATAGCAGGGCACTAGTGCAAGACTGAAGTGACTGTAAAATATTTATATTTTTTTATTCATTTATTTGTGCACAAAGTTACAGTTTATAGTAGATTTGTATCTGAACATTCTACAACACATACTCTTTTTATATTGGACTTTATTAATAAATATTAAGTAACATCAGTAATGGGATCATGTGTTTTAGAGGTTTGAGCAATGTGACCTTCTACTCAAAAGCATGCGCTCAGGCAGATATTCTAAATGTGTAGATGAACGGCACAGAGTAGCTTTGTCACCTCCTGATTGGAAAAGGTCTCATACAGTGTGTCCTAACAGAGGACCGGAATGAGAGCTCCTCGTGACAGCACAGACCGCTCTGCTGCAGGTGTTTACGGCTTCTCAACAAGTACACACTAAGAGCATGCGGATCACTCTGTCTTCAATCTGGAATATGTTACACGTGACACTGTGTGCGTTGTTGATGTGCGTTCCTTCCTGACAATAGTTGTGTTCACTTCAGATGGAGGGCAGGGCCTTGAAATGGGACAGTTGTGGAACCCCTTTCTACCTTGTGTTTTTTTGTTATTCAATTTCCTGCATACTGATTATTTGACTTTCTAATTTGTGGATACATTTAAAAAACTGTTGTCAACCAATGACAATGGGCCTCAAGGATTTAAATGAATGTTGAGGAAATTTGCAGGGGTGAGCAAGTGCGGGTCTGGCCAGTGCTTGTCTTCAAAAAGTTTGACTCTCTGTTTCCAGTTTGTAAAGTAACTGACATTCACTTTAAGTTAGTTCTCATGCACGAGTCTCAAATGCTATTTGTCACCGGAAACAATAACCTCAAAAAAGGATTGATACGATTGATAATAACACACCCATTTAATTTTTTTTATTTCGAACCTGCTCAATACTTGTTTTTACATATATCAACATAACAGACAAATAAACCTGTACCTGGTTCAAAAAAGGGGTTGGATAAAGAAAATGCTTCAACCGCCATCATAAACTGTAAACACAAACTGTTTTAACGATATCATGCCATACTATTCTCAAACATGGAACTGTATATTACAAACAGCAATACAATAATATACACACACACGCTGACAACACACAGGCCCAAACACTCTCCGACCCTACACCCCTCTTCCACTACTCGCTCTGTGCTCAAGGCATCACTCTCCGTCAATAAAAGGCTCTCGTTCAAAGTGTTTGGGAAAAGTTGAGGAATATTAGTTTAAACACATGATCCGAACCTTTGCTTTACAGTATTTGCTGGAGAAATGAGGGACGCACATTTTTTTTCAACTTTAAAAATCTTAGAACAAAGTTAGTTCGTCGTCACACTTATCACGACTTTGGGGATGAATAACGACACTATGTTTTAAGACGTAGTACAAAATGTGAGCTATAACCTTATGATAAATCAGTTCAAACGTTTTTTTTTGGATTTCATGTTGTGCCTAGAACAAGACAGCCTGTTCCTTTACTATCACTGCTCCAGTGCTCTGATTTTTTTATGAGGTTTGTTACAAATTATATGTCAATAACACAAAGGAAATTCAAAAAAATTCACAACTTCTTTTCACTCAGCTTAGTTTTGTGCAGCATTGGTCTTACAGCTCTGCTCTATTGCTCTGTAAAAACACCACGTTGCATCCTAATAGATGTTCATTCTTTATGGCACATGGGTCGATCAACTGCGCTCTCCCCCCAGTCTCTCTCGTGTACATTTCTCAACTGTAAAGGACTGTTTGAGCTGATACAGATAAATCCAGTATTTACAAGCTCTACTGTTGACGGAGCACGGTGAAGTTATGAACTATTCATGATTAGAATCGTTTTTCCCCTCCTCGGCGTGCGGTCCAAACACACATCCGGGCAGTTGGCCAGCACAGTGGCTTGACAGCTCTGGGTAGACAGCTGTTTTGCCAAGGCTGTATATATCTATATGTGCGCGGTATGCAGTCGTTCACAGCTCTCCAGGGAAATCATCATCACCACTTTTATTTATATGCTACACGCCTTTGATTCAGGGATTTAAGCATTGCTGCTTGGTTGCAGCTTGATTTGTGTGTTTAAAAGTATTGCTTAAGGGTGTTGTCGGATACTTTTATTAAGCATCTGGTATCAATACCAACAAAATCAATCTACAGTATTGGATCTGGATTGGATAACGCTTAGAAGTGTCTTCATGAAACAGGAAAAAAAAACACTGACAACACTCATTGGCTGACTGTGTGACAAGGTGTAACAATTTACATAAACATTAAAACGGAACAGCTTTTTCCATGGACAGAAATGCTTTGTAGTTGTACAGTTATAGAGCATTGAAAACAAGGCTAAAGGATGTTACTGATAACTATCAGCAGACTAGTGGCTTGCAATCAACTATCTCATCCTAAACCATTTATTTTGCTTTTTAATCATTTCCACATGCCAAAGATGCCACTCCATTGTGATAACCGCCCACACAAACTGTCAGCTGTCTTTGGGGACTCTTAAAAGCAGATGCACTGGGGGTGCAAGTAACCCCATCGTGCAGCAGTGAGGTCAGCTCCAATATTTTTAGTTCAACAAGATGCAGTCCAGTGGCGCTGGCATTGCTTTGGTAAGCCGCCCATTGAAATCCATCTATCTTGGCTCTCAGCAGAGGCAAGCCTAAAGGATTGAATTTGTCATGCCCAATGCTTGGGTTAAGTTTAATGTGTCCATAGGGACTACTAGAAAATGCACCATACACATGCGCTCTCTCGTAAGTAGATTTGGGTGGTTTGGCATGATTGAAATCACAAAAATAAGAATACACAGTTTCACACTATGTTGTCCTCGTGTGTGGTGTTTACTACAAGCCTTAGCGGTATTGTCACTCCTCATGCTCAATTATCCATAATTTATGAGGTTTTGCTACTTGAGCCTGCAGCCTTTTTGTATTGCATTTCAATCTATTTTGGACACATGTAGCCAGCTTATAGCATCACATCTGATGAATCTGGAACCGTTTCCCTTGCAGACATACACATGCACACTTGCACATACACACACACACTCATTCTTGCAGATACATATCCACATGGTTTCTTTAGAATTTGGGGAAAATATACAGCAAATATAAATCAAATGAATCAGAATTTGTCAAGTGGACAGCTTCACTCACTTACAGGTTGGCAGGTAACTCCCACTGGTTAAAACAGCGCCTTGCATGTGAGCGCACTGGAGCATGAATGTGTGTGTGAATGGGCACTTGCTGTAAAGGTAAAAAAATGACATTTTGATGAGGTCTATAATTCACCCAGAATTGTGGCACGTGCACAATATTTAATTTCTATTTTGTATAGCCCTTCCGGTTTGTAACAGAATACCACGCTTTAGATTCAGATCAGAGTTAGCCAACAAAAGAAACATCAAGCACTTGGCCTGCATGTGATACCTGCCTGTTCCTGGACATACTGCACATACCTGATGAGGAGGAGAAAAGAAGTGACATATCCACTTTTAAGCATAATCTGAAGAGTTTTCAGTGAAGACCATTTAGTTAATCTTCATTGCGGATTACCTTTTGTAACAACTACTACTATTTTACCCAGGATCCAGTGATAGCATGACAGGTGAAGAATGTTGGATGGCCTGCACAGTAAAGTATGAAGATAATGAACGATAAAAGTACTAATATAATGGTTTTATAACTGCTGTCATCATGTCCTCCGTCCCTCCCACCTGCAGAAAGAGCAAGTATCCGATCAGGTGCTGTTGGCCAGTTATGGATTACTGTTTGGTCTCCATTATGTAACCACTTGGGTTCTCTCTGCAGCCCACTAAACTGGCCGCTACATTGCATAACTGTCCATTGGCTATTTCCACACCTTCTTCCACACATTTTTACCGAGCGTGTGTCATTTAGTGATAATTATTTTTTATGTTTAAACAACATGGACAATCTCAAATTGCGGTGTAGACTGATCACCAGGAGTGTTCACAAAAGCATTATAATGAATACATGTCAGAGATTCTCTTATTCTGTACCATAGGACAAACAAAACTACCCCTACTTACATAAATTGAACGCACTTTTCAGAAAATAAATGCAATTTACTGTAAGAAGTGGTAAACCTCTGTAGACAGCTGAGTCCTCTGAGTATTTTTTGAGTTTCAAAAAGTGCTATGCAAATATGATGTAATATTATTGTTTTTATTATCATCAGTATTACGCCATAGACCCCTGATAACAACTCAGTGGACTATATCTGTAATGCTTTCTGCTCACTGACTGCAGACCTTTGATTCCAGCCTCCCCAGAGCATTCACATGGACAGCCTGTGTTTACGGTTGCTGCAGGAAGGGACAGAACAGGCCGCCGGGCTGCTGCAGTACATTTAATCAAAACAAAATACTACCGGTACTTACACCATTTGAACAAGAACATGGGTTTTATTAAGTTGGTTCCGGATAGAACTTTATGAACTTTTATTTGTTTTGATAAGGAATTGGGCATAACAAATTTCAAAGCACTGCACTTCTGTCTATGTTGTTTCCTGTAATATTGCTTTTAGTCTTTTATCTCTTTTTATTAATTCATGCAGATCTGTGTAGCACTGTATCCCACAGAAAATTCACCTTGGTACAATAAAGTTGATCTTATCTTATGCCCAGTCTGATGTGTTGAAGTGTATTATTGTTTGTAGCTGTCACCTGTTTATATTGACTGAAAACATGCAGCCTATAGTCCAATTTTAATCTATTATCAAAATCCATATCTACATGTCAAAGGCTTTGAAAAAAAAGGTGCACGGACCAGAAAGAGCAATTGTTTTTGGCATATCTTTTGAATTAATATTGAGATGAGCACACACAGAGTCTTTCTGAGTAGAATTTACATGTTCTCCCTTTTTCTGCATACGCTTTTCCCCAGGTGCTCTGGTTCGCACTGCCGCTCAAAACTATACGCTTCTCTTCTCTAGCACCAGGACTTGTCTGAAATCTCAATTTATAGGTTAAAAAAGATACATCATTAAATAAACATTTGCCTTGATTGTAGGTTGCCAAAACCAGTTATGTGTGTCCACATTTTACAATGGGAACAAAGAGTTTACATTACTAATCCCACTTTATAGCAGTCAATAATCACTTGAAATTATGGCCCTGTAATCCCAGGTCACAGTCCTACTATTCACCAACAGAACTTTGACAGAGGGCTGCACCTCCCTTTAGTGAGTTGATCCATCCTGGTCTTAAGAAGATACTGACACCAAAGCTGTAAATCCCTCAGGCCTGGACCTTTTTTCTCTCAAGGACCTCATAACCGCCACTGCAGAACAAAAATCAGAAAAAAAGATTCATTCTTAATCCACTGTTGTATCATATCATTACCTACTGACTTAATTTTGACCACATGTTTTGTGTTAAATATTTAGGAAAGTAAAATGTCATTACAAGTGCATCCATACAATAATACAAGGGATGTTCCGCCTGTTGTGAAAAAATGTAACATTGTATTGTTTTCTCCAATCGTTTTTCCAAAGATGGTAACAATTGTGTAACCTCTATGTAACTTTCTTCATACATTTTCACAGAATGATTTACATTTGTAAAATCACAAACTAAAATGTATAAACCTATAATAATAGACAAGTAAAAAACATAAACAAGCTTTACGGAGAAGTAAAATGTCTCCCTGCAACAATAGCCTATGCATGCTCTCCATTGTGTTTCTGCCACAGAAGCGACTGCAGTTATACTCTTCCACAAAAGCTGCTGTCTCCACAATTGGCTGCTCTCTGACCTGTGGCTCTTCTCTGACAGTTCTGATTGGTCGGTGGCTGTGACAAGCATTGTGCTGACTCTGTGTCTGTGGAGCTATGTGGCACGAGCTGCCTGGTCAGCAGAGTGGTCCTCAGATGCACATTTTACAACCAAACAACTATACAGAAATGTGTCAAGGACAAGCAGCACATACTGTATATACTACAGAGTTGGCATAAACATCCTCAATTATTAAGTTGTGTATCTAATAGCCATATGTCACTACGGAGGCTGGGCACATTGTGTGTAAGCCCGCAAAGACACTAATCCATAGGTCCTGATGTTATGACACAAATACAATAGGAAGCAAAGCAGCTGCAGTCCCCCTCTGCACACTTCTGGCACCCGGACAATGCAAAGGTGGATTAGGTCTGCCCTCCATGCTTTGAACCTTCACACCTGAGTGCCTGTATTCAACCAGAATAAACAGCATCTATAGAGCCGCACACACAAAGCATTTGCCCATCGCTCCAATGCCCCGGGTTAGGAACAGCAGGTAATTAAAAGGTAGAAAGTGGCAGAGAGATTGGGACGACACCACCTTTGCTTCTGCAGACTGATTATTGGATCATGCTATGCGAGACTGATCTGGTGAGTCTGTGTGCTACAAGAAGGGGTATAAATAGAGGGGAGCAGTGGCAGCTGGTGGTATATATTATATGTTTTTATTTGTATTATTATATTATTTATAATCGTATCTAGCCTGGCCTTAGCCATCCGTACACTTCGCTCGATAATCATTTTACTGCATGTAATGTCTGGGTCTGGTCCCAGTGTTTGCGATTACAATCAGTTGAATTCCATCCGACCAATCAGCGAGCGCGGGCGGCCGGTGTTGTAGGTAGTTGGGGTGACGTCAAGAGATTGCGCCGAGCGGGAAGGTTGTAGTTTGGCAATGGCGAAGAACGCGAAAGATAAGTATTCTGGTCTGGTTCTATCAAGAAAGCCAGAGCAAGAGGAATGTTTAGCAAATGTAATTTCTGGCAAAGATTATGGTGCTGCTCCCCACGGGCTCCGTTAGCGGCAAAGGAGTTTGCTAAAGCTAGGCTAAATGATAAATGCTAACAACTCACTCGGGATCATTACATACGTGACAGTAAACTCAGATCCAATCGTTTCAATCTGCAAAAGGAGTTAACCCCTCCCACCTGTTAACGGAGCTCAGTGGAGAACCTCCAGACCTTGTACGGTGTGTGGTACGACCAGGCTAAATTGTCTCATGCTTTTGTCCTTTCTGTGTGGAGTTTGCCTGTTCTCCTGTGTCTGCGTAGGTTTCCTCCGGGTGTTCCGGTTTCCCCTACCACTAAAAACATGTACAATAGGTATGAATGTATTGAGTGAGTAAAATGGATGGTGTTTGGTCAGATGCTTTGATGCGCCAGTGTGTTCGGCGACTCGCTTCCATCATTACCATGTGTGGAGAGAATGGAAAACTATCTGAACTCTGAACAATTGTAGGCGCTTTTGGTGAACTTGGTCCATAAAATGCGTTATATAAATAAACAATACTTACTTACTTACTTACTTTGTCTTATGTGATATAAAACAAAAGTATTATGGTGACTAGCACAGAAGGTCACGGGCTATAAAAGCATGATAAAAGCTAATTACAGGTAAATGATCACAATGTCTTTACCACTGTCACCTGCTGCATAACCTGACACACCAATGATTCATTTTTCCATTGCTAAACTTAAAACACTTTCACAGCCAAGTGAGCCAACTTAAGACATTGTTATAGACAAGGCTACAAGGTCACAGCCAAAACATACGCACATGGTACCACATATTTGGTCACTGACTACATATGACTTTCTTCTGCAAGCCAACTGGGTGCACAATGTTGCATCCTATTATTCACACTGAAACAAACTCTGGTGCTTTTTGAGCTAATGTTTCCTGTGTGGAGATGTGAACCAAAGTTTTCTGTTATCTATAAATCACCTAAGCCAACCCCCTTCTTTCGAAACAGTTCTGTGGAATGAGGACGGTTGCACTTTCTTTGGAAACGTGATGAGCTCAACGATACGGGAACTGCTGCTATTGGGGCCAGCTTTGCGGATGTGTCTTGGACGCCTTCCGGACATTTCCCACCGGTAGAAAACAACGTCTCTTGACTGGGGATTCCCATTTGCTGTGGAGGAAGTGCCTTACAGGAAGAAAGCGGAAGAACATGTGTGGATGTTGATCTGTTTTTGGAGAGGTTAAACATTAGGTATTGGGTTTAGAATAAAATGGTTGTAATCATTCCATAGGTATGTTAGTTTGAAGCCATAGTGATCCATCCACTTAATTTATTCAATTTAATTGTAAAATACCTCTAACTTGAAGGAGCTATAGCCGTTTCTGCAAGGTTTTTTTCAGTTTGAATATTTAGCATCGCCCCCCAACGACTCGCTCACAGGCTTCTCATTTCCCCCACGCTCTCCTCCCACGAAGCCATCTAGTTTTATTTGTGATCTGATACGTATGCTAACGATAGCATGAGCGCAACTTCTTGTAAGCTGTACAACAATCACTGATGGAATGGTACAAAAACAACGCACTGCTAACAAAATATATAACTGAAAGATTACTGCTAGTTTCACGTCCAAATGTAGACCAAGCATAGATAGTCCGAGGTGGTCCCGCTCCCGCAGGTCTCTCCAGAGGACACAATGTATGCTAACGCTTCGTATATTCACCCGGGCTTGATTTCTTCTTTGATAATTTCTTCGCTATAGTTCCCTTCTCTTCCTCACTGTTGCGTCATTTGGGCTGTTTTGCTGTGTATGCAGTAACAGCAAGAGGGGTTATAGCCGCTATCAGCTTCATGCTGCTCTTGTTTACGCGCTGTAGAAGCTAGAGGAGGCAGCCAGTTTGTAACTGCTGCGCTGCTGCTCGTTCTGTGATTGGAGGAGAGCTGGCGTCACTCTAAGTCTCTACTCAGCACTTTTTACGGCCTGAATTCATACACAAGCTGAATCAATGAGCTCAAGTTTTCAATTAAATTACGGATTTTAATACAACTTGTATGTAGTAATACGCATTTTTATGAACTCATTAGAAAATAAATTGGGTAAAGCTTCTTTATCCCTCACACCACACTCACTATTCTACCTTTAAATGGTGTTGGTATTTTGACATTGTTTTTGTAAACCAAGTGATTAACAATAATAACTGACAAAATGTCTTGGTCATCTTTAGAAAAACCTTGCACTGGATTGGCTGTTTTGTTGCTACTTAGATGCAATAAGAGAATGAGCTAGCTCTGCAGAAAAGCAAAACACAATGAGTTAGTCCACTCCCTATTACACGGTCTATAGTCGTTTCATTATTAGATCCGGCTTGCTATATCCATCCATCCATCCATTTTCTACCCTTTAATCCATTTCTGGGTCAGGGGGGTGGCAGTCAGAGATGCCACCCAAGTCTCATAGCACCAGCCCCTCACTGACCCTCTGCAGGTGGTGAGTCCACAGGAGGACGGCTGCTCTCTGACTGTGAGCATAGCCTTGATCTTTCAGTGGGGGCTTTTGGGCAAAGTGGGGTTAAGTGTCTTGCCCAAGCTCTCAACGGCAGCAGTCATCAGTGGGAGTCGGTGGAGAAGGTGCAGTGGTGGGAATTGAACCCACAACCTTCTGGCCTTAAGGCCAATGCCGGCTTGCTATAGTCATTACAATTTATCAAGGGTAGTACAAGCTGAAGTAAATGCATTGGAAGTGAGATATTATGTTAAACCCTTGCACAAATGTCAAAAACGATTATTTGCTGAATCAAATTAATTGGCAAAAAGTATACCTACCTAAGCTAAGTAATTATGTTACAAGGTCTTGTTCGTTTATACCTTATATGTGACCTTTACATGAAAAAACCTTGTACCACCACCCCCGATATACTCTTATTCACACACACTCAGACACACCCACACACATGCAGGAGGTAATGAGAATTAATCAAGTAGCCTCAGTGATGAAATGTCTCCTAACGATGGGCCCTCTAATTGTATGTCAATAGACTTCGCTCGCTCAGCAGTGAAGCACAAGCCAGCCTCCCTGTGTTATAATTGGTTAGCTTTATAATCACAGCAACAGCGACTTCAGCAGTGCCTGTGTGAGATAGCACATTGAATAATTATCAGCACCGTGTCCAATTATAATCGACAAATACAATCATGTTCATGTGCAGTGTCAATATTGGCACTTATGTACAATAGCTGTAATGCAACGTGGGGCTCCTCATGCGAAAATATATCAACATATCAATGTGTAATGTATTTACTGATCACTCATGCAGCATGATAGCAATCAATTAAAATCAATTATTAACACCAGGACTCCCAGAATTCTGAAACTGCTAGAGCTGCAGAAATCCACCCCAAAAAAAACAGTTTTAGTCATTCACTACTTAATTAAGATTCTTACGTTTTAAAAAACATTAAATTTTGAAATTATTAAATCACAATTAAACATGTGCTTTTTAATTGTGAAGCCCTTTGTGCGCTTGGTCTGTGATAGGTGCCATACAAATAAACTTTACTTACTTACTTACTTAAAGGAAATTTTAGGAAAGAACCGCCCTCTCCTCTTATTTGAACAAAACTCTCTGGTCTTATTTGACGAGCACGTATCACCAGAATGAGTGACAATTAGGAGGACCAATAGTCTTGATGATCCACCTGTATGCCTTTAATACATGAATACACCTGAAATACAGCAAAACTAAATACTACCTGCTTTAGGTAAGCAGTGTGTTGCTATGGTAACTAGTACTTGATCCAATATTTGTCTGAACCAGTTTAGGATTGATATATTTCATAATAACAGAATTATTATATTTATATTTATATTTCATAATAACAGAAACTAGATATAAGTTATGAAGACCAAAAACGTACATAAGCAGAGTAATAACACTGTAAAACTGCTCTGGGAGTTCTAGTGTTAATCAATGGGAATAATGTCACCCTGTTGGTTGTTTCACTGCTGATCATGCAGGGTTTTAATGTCTGTGTGTTTTTTATGCTATGTGCATTTGGAACAGCTAAAAAATATATATATTTATGCATGGTTTTATATAATGTACACACTATAAGAATGTAGCTGGCCTCTGACTGCTTTAAACCAGTTTACTTCAGTTGGAAGAAACAGCCCCAAGCCGGCTCCATCTCACCCAGCCTCAGTGGAAATGCACACAAGGCATTTGACGTTGCAGCGTAACAAACTGTATTGATTCTTAAAGCTACATGTTTGCTTTTTTTGTTTTACACTGAGTTTGATAACATCTGCAAAATTTCAGAAGTAAGAAATTGATCAGTATTCAGTATACAAACTGAGCATACTTCAAACAAGGGATAACATGTGATACATGTAATATATATAACATAGTACTCATTTAATACATTATATGGTATTCAATTTGATACATGTGCTCAATATATTCATCATGCAATAATGTTTACGAAAAAAGTAATTTTCTAATGTGTATCAAAAAGGAAGAAAACATTATATACTTTAGATTGCCTTGTATATTTTTGTCTTGCATTTGTCCGCTTGTGAAGGCCCTTGTTTATTTGTGTTTTGACTTTAGTATTGAATAAAGGATCAGTATTTTATCCCAAACAATAAACCTAACATTCTTGATCAAACATGTTTGCCTTTTGGATTCATCAAAATATAGTTTTAACTGTGGACTTCATTCAACAAAGTTATTTGTGAGGTCTTCCATCCATTTTTTTCTGTTTTTTATCCGTTGCCCGGTGTCAGGGACAGCAGTCAGCAGAGATTACCAAACTTCCTTATTCACACACACTTCCTCCAGCTCACCCTGGGAAATCTTGACATGCTCCAGGCCATCTGAGAGATATTGTCATCCTCTCACTGTAAAAAAGAAAAATGTGTTTATGCAGTAAATCTTCCATAATGTAGGAATGTGTCAGTTGTGAACTGACTGACATTTCACGGAAAGTGATGACCAAGCTTTCGCAAAAAAAACAGTTTTTGGGCTCTTCTGACAGCTAAGGAATGCACCTTTAAAGTAAAAAGTGTGTATGCAAAACAGGGCGTTGCAGTCTCTAAACCTGACAGCTCAGGTATGTGAGAAAATGTCAAGGAAGAGCTACAGGCCAGGCCTGGAGTTCAACCTTTTGAAATAGGCAATATGCAAATGATATATCCCGCCTCTCTGCTCCTCTACCTGCACATCTCTCAGAGTGTTGTAGGGAGAGTGTGGGTAATTGCCCACAGCTCTTATAGTATGTGTAATTACAGGAGGAATGCTTTCAGCTCAGAGCTGAGTGGGAGACTTGTTGTAGGCATGGAAACGACAAAGGTGTTAATTATTTGCCCCTTCAAGGCTAGGAGAGAAACCTATTCTTCAAAGATCAAAAACACCTGTAAGATCGGCAGTATTCCCCTTCGCTTTTGACTGCACTCACGTCTTTCTTCACATGTGCATCCTATATAATTGTTTTGCGGATGTTGTTCCAGTAACAGAGGCAGGATTTCTTATGGTACTTGGTCTAAGCCGGCTTTGGACAAAATTTGGGCACCCGTGGTTCCACACTTGATTTTTATTTTCAAGTATTATAAAATAGAGATAAAGCCAGGATTAGGGGCAGGGGGAAACTGGCTGTGGCAGTGAGAAGTAACAGAATTATAGGGAAGTGGGGCTCATTAGTGTTTCGAATTATTGCAACCAATTGCTATAAACATTGATAGCATGAGGTTATGTACAACCACAACAAGTTTTATATCATTGATACTATCTGAGATATCTAATATCTCCATCCATCCATCCATTTTCTACCCCTTAATCCATTTCTGGGTCGGGGAGGGTGCCCAGAAATACCACCCTGCACACTTAGCACCAGCCCCTCACTGATTCTCCTGTAGGTGGTGAGTCCACAGGAGACTCTATATCTCATATCTACCATTGATAATTATCTTGACAAAAAACTGCATATTTTATTATTATTATTAAATACAGCCAATATTTTTGTCTAAATACCCACATTATCAGAAGCAAAATCAGATGCAAAAGATAAGCTAAAAAAAAATAGGCCGTTTAGATAAAAATATGAAGCATTTGACTACAACCAGCCTAAGTTGTAGCCTCCAATCTTTTTTTATGTGCCTCTCAACTAAAATGAGTATGACACCCTTTTTTAACAGGGCGTACGGAGGGCAAAAAGGTTGGGGTCCATTGCTGTCCGGGGGTTAAAGCATTCAACCTTGTTTGATGCTTATTCATTCAGACACCATTTTTTCAGCACACTTCTAATATGCTCATCATCAATCGTGTGAATCAACTTTCTGTAACATTCACATCCCTCAGAAACAAGAATTCATAATCACCTCTCCATTGTTTTTCCACCACTTGCCATTTCTAATAGAAGTGAGGAGCAAAGCATGCTGGGCCATTGCGTCCTCCCCCATTCTCCCTGATTTTTAATTGGTTCGTCAACATGGACCCCTACCACTGTTAGCCCAAGAACCTGGACTCACACTTTCACACGCAAACTCAAGGACAGCCGCACACACACACACTCACACACACACACACTCACACACTGCTGATCGAGCACAAACTCACCAGAGCCACAGAGCGCAGCTGCAGGAAGCACTACCATTTCCACTGCTCCAATTGGTCACTACCTTTTATGAAGACGTTAACACTCTTCAGCACCTCAGAACATAAAGCACCAACCTACTGTTCCCTCTAAAAGTACCTTCATATATAAAAACGTGGCCAATAAGTTCCTCGTCAAACGCCAAATATATCACATTTGAGAGTGTATACAGCGACCTGTCTGAATGAATATGAATGACAACATACAATAAAGAAAGTAGAATATTCAACCATAAACCATTTTACTTTGTGCTTTGTCCCTGTTTCTTATTTTTTGATCCTGTTGGTTGATTTGTAGAGCTTGATTTCCACAGCTCAATAGGAACATGTTCTCTGTTCAGTGGTGGGTGGTGTGAAACAAGCTGGAATCCTGGAAATGCCAGTATGGTCTGATTTTAATGTTTGGTATTTTGAGTGCAAACATTAGTTAAACAGAGAATTACATTGTAAGCATTTTACAACATTCAGAGTTCAGAGGAAGATGAATCTGTCAAAGCATTTCAAGGTAATAACATCGCAAAACCTTATATTGTCTGGTGTAGACGAATCCAATACTTTTAATTTGACTTAGAAGACAAGATGAATCTTCCTTAAAGCTGCACTAACTCACTTTATGAAATTTCCGAATGTGAGCGCTAGCCTCGCTCTTTCTGCTCCCCCTCCCTGCACTCATGGAGCTATCGCCTCCCACTACCCCCTCCCACTCAGCCTGTGTTTACGGAGCTCACGTCTCACAATATGGATCACACATTTGAACGTGGATGGCGTGACCATAGAATGATTGAACCAGGAAGCGGAGGAACAACACTTTCTTTTGGTTGGCTGTTTCGCTGTGTAAGCAGAAACCGGTAACGAAGACACTGGAAGTTTTAGGTTAGCCTCCGCCGCTTGTTTAACTCAGCTGTCTGTGCTAACGAGAGACCTGTAGCTTTTCTCAAGAAAGTGGGGGCCAGTGGTCCGCTGTGATTGGTCACAATCTGGTCCCAAAACAAATTCTCTTCCTTCTTGCACAAAAACTTGATCTAAAATAAAATGACACGCCAGCACAAATCTGCACTACTTTTTCTTCAAAAGGACGTACATCCCAATGCATTGCATGGATATGGATTGAATTTTTGTAATGAATAAAGTCATGTAGCTTTAACTATTCTTGAGTTCAGATTTCGTTTATTTCTCTCCACACATGGTGATGACGGAATCGAGACGCCGGACACTGTTTTTCAGTGGTAGGGCAGAGCAGCCGGAGGAAACAGACACAGGGAGAACATGCAAACTCCACTCAGAGAGGCCCTGTTCCGACCGGGCATCAAACCATTCTATCCACGCACTGTGTTGCCATTGTACAAGGTTGGAGTCCCTGAGCAGTATGAGTTTCTGTTCATCGACTTTCATTGAGTACATCTTCAGGGCCTTTGGCAGCATGTGGAGAGGGGCTGCAGTTTAATAGTGTGTTGGCGCCATGCAGAGACGTGAAATTCAACTAATAATGTGAGCTATAGTGACCCGTAATTATACTGTATGTAAATGTCTATTCATTTGAGAGATAGGAGGAAGAATGCAGAGGCTTGCTGTGAATCTTCTCTCTCAACTGATCGTAAATCTCAAAGAAAACAAAGAACAGCGCCCAGTGGGCAGAAAACCCAACCCCCACTTATGAAAGCATTTGTTGGTACATTAGCCTTTGTTTTGTATTTTCAATCTGTTTTGTTTGGGTGCTTTTTGGGTACTAAAATGTTGTCGCTCAGTTTGTTGCATACCCATCAATGAAAACACATTTCACGCTAAATGGAAGCCACAGAACAATCTAAAAATCAATATTTTTAATTTCAAAAAGTTTTTTATTAAGTAAGTAAGGTTTATTTATATTGCACATTTTACAGAGCAAAATCACCCAAAGCGCTTTACAATTGTTCAGAGTTTAGCACCAACCAACACCATCCATTCACTCACTCATTCATTCATACTTATTGTGCATGTATTCAGTGCTACAAAGACATGGGGAGAACCTGCAAACTCCAATTAGAAAGGCCCTGTTCCAACCGGGATTTGAACCCAGGACATTCTTGCTGAGAAGCGAGAGACTGCTATCCACTCAGCCACCGTGCCGCCCATACTTTATTGAAATTGCTTTGCTGTGTGGTTTTGTGTTCTGTGCTCCATATCATATATGGTTTATGGTCATTGGCATCCATCCATCCATTTTCATCCCCTTTGTCCATCTCTGGTTTGGGTGGTGGGGGTGGTAATCGACTGCCACCCAACTCACAGAGCACCAGCCCCCTCACTGATGCTCCTGCAGGTGGTGAGTCCATAAGAGGATGGCTGCTCTGTTGATGAGAGCGTAGCCTTGATCTTTCAGCATCATGGGCTTTGGGCAAAGTGGGGTTGTGTGTCTTTTCCAAGGACACAATGACAGCAGTGGAAGTTTGTTGGAGAAGATCTTGTGTGGGCTCAAACCCACAACCTTCAGGCTCAAAACCTGGTCATGAGTAATACATAAATAAATGGATAAGTTGTTACTGAAAGAAAAGGACTCAGAAGATCTGGATCCAGTAACGTGCATTACCCTCAACCCAACAGGGAAGTAATGTGATGAACTTCATTTGTTTATCCCTGTGTTAGTTCCCACCAAAAATTCAACATTGTTAATGTTGATAATTGGGGTGACAGTAGCTCAGTTGGTAGAGCATTGGCCTCTGAGCCTTAAGGTTGTGGGTTCGAGCCCACCATCAGACCATCTCCACCGACTCCCACTGATGACTGCTGCGGACTCACCACCTGCAGGAGGATCAGTGTGCTAAGAGTACCGGGTGCAGCTCTGGCCATCCCTCGACCCAGAAATGGATTAAGGGGTAGTTAATGGATGGATGGATGTTGATAATTGGTCACCGCCTGAAAAAAATTAAACAAATAAAACACCTCAGAAAATTGTAACTGACCATTGCTTGGCATACTGTATGTTACTCTGAATGTATTGATTCAATATATATTCATGAATAGCTGATATATTAAAACTCAAGTCTGGAGATGTGCTCATTCTCTGATCAGAGGCATGATGAGTACAGTTTTCAATTCCTATTTAAAAACAAAAATTGCAAATAGCTCTATCTAATGGTAACTGCTGCCATGGTGCTGTGTGCAGAGAGCAGTTTGTGTCTCGTCACAAACATTTTCTCCGACTGACTCAACGAACTCTTCCTTCACTATTTTCACTTTTCACTGCTCATCTGCTTCCAAAGTGCAAACCATCAAGAGGCCCCCGAAAAAGGGAAAAAAATAGTTATTGTAGAAGAGGAAACTATGGTTTATACAAATGATCCAGATCCAGGAATTCTTTGGAAATGGAAATATGCTTCTTAGCAGAGGTATGCTGTCTACAAGAATTAGAAAAGTGTCTTTTGTAATTCTCCATCTGGGCTGTGGGTGAACTGTTTAAAGGCAATAGTAACCAATCATAATGGGGACTTCAAAGCAGCAAACTTGTTCATGTAACCCTCGTTGCCAAATCAGTTCTATTATGTTTATACATGATTGTTTAACTTGATCCAACGTTAGCCAATCCTCTTATCTCTGAGTGTATTTTGACCTGATTAAGATTATGCTGTGACTTTCCACTGTTGACCACTGTGAGCTCAAGGTGACACTGCTGGATTGATTTGTGCCGGCGCGTCCTTCTGATGTGTTTTTCCACTGGGACAAGGCCACATGTGACCTACTCCAGAGCCAAGTGTGCTCTTTCCAATCTCACAGTTACCTTGCATTCAATCCCACCTATACACTTTTTCCTGAATTTACTTTTAAAATAGATTCAATTTGAAGGAATTTTTCTTTTAAGAAGTAGTACATGTATTTCTTTGATAACATTTTACTTTTTACTTTCTGTTGCACTAATTATTGAAAGGTTTTTTGCTGATGAAACTTTACCATATAATCAAGGAATCAAGGCATTTACAAAATCCTTCACTTTTGGCAAGATCTGTCAAAAGTGATGGAAAATTACGAGGAAATGATTCTTGACTACTTCCACTCAAGAGAGAACCGGAATAAACAATAATTATTAAGTTCATGGATATGCAGACTGAGGTCTGGTGTGTAAGCACTTCAGACATTTCAGTAGGTTGGTACTTTATGCAGACAATTAGTAAAGATGCCAAATGAACAGTGTACGATTCACTAAAACAATGGTTCTCAAAGTGAGGTATTTGAGTCAATAAATTACTCAAATAAACAATAAAATGTCATGCCTGTGTTAAGGGATCCAATCCGGACATGAAGCCGGCTTGGGAAACCCTGCACAGTGCAGGATGGTACACGTGTTTGGTCTGTCAGTAGTCCTTGTAATCATTTTCCCCCAATGGTTCACTTAAAGTGGACTCTGGTTCACTTGGGACTGAAGTGTAAACGTGCCCTTAAACATTACCAGCTTTGCCCATGTGTCATATGTCTCTGTGCTCCCCCGTCCAGGTTTATCGCTCCATGATCAAAGTTGTATTTGATCCAAAACAGGGTTATACTTTGTGTGCTCCAAGTGATTAGGGCACAAAGGAGTTCAGGCACTGGGCCCACTCACATGTGCCACACTGGTCAACTATAATTCCAGCATGTGATATATGTGTAATGCATTTGGACATGAGTCACAAAACTGTGGTTTTTTGGCCAACTCTAAAACACACTAACACAGACAGCAGTCATCAGAAATGTGCAAAACAGTGATTGCTCACAACCATAATGTGATATATTACAGAATATATTTCCAATGACATGATTAGTACTTTTTATGATGATGAATGCTACAGTTAATGTGTGTATCCCCAATGCATACCTCTGACACGTTGGGGAAAGTATAATTACAAAACAGTTGAATTGAATTGAATTGAAGAGATGAAGGAATTCTGTGTTCTTTTTAAGGACTGAACCAGTGCTGCTTTTGGTATTGTCAAACATTAGTTAAGCTCAGTGTTGTAATGTAAATTCCCCTGTTCAAACACATTACAGGGAGGAGCTGCAGAACATTTAGTTAACATTAGACGCTCTTTGTATTGTTCGTGCTACAATGCAGACTGAAAGGAGACGCCAACCTTTTACTTTTCCATCAAAATTAGCACCAGTGATTAGTGATGGCCTTCTCAAGAACCAGGATGATCATTTTCCAGATTCAAAGATTTCATTGTCAATTTGTTTTTCAATGAACCGGAAAATTGTTTCCTTGGTCCTTGATTATGGAGCGGCATGAGGGGTGGAAGCTCCAGGAGGGTAGGGTGGATGATGGGTGGATAAAGGCCCGTGGACTCTGCAGTTTCATCCCTGTTGGCATTAGTTTGAAGAGACTGATGGTCCGTAGGGTCCCTGGTAATTATGACAGCTTTTGTGAGTGAGATGGGCGGAGTATATTTCCTTAAAACTTAGGGATGTTTTCTATAGTCCCTCTGTAGAAGTTGCTCATAACAGAGTGACTGGGATTCTGCGTCTTCCCAACTTGTGGAGAAAGTAGAGACATTGATTACATTTCTTGACCAGATATGCATTGTTTATGGTCCAGGAGATGTTCTATGAGATGAGAACAATCAGGCCCCTAGTGCTGATCACCCCCTCCTCAGCAGCCTCATTGACTGTCAGAGGAGCCTGCTGCTTCCATACTCTTCAAACCCTGCAATAGTTCTGGGTGAACCAGTGTGTGTTTGTGAGTGTCACTGCGGGACAACAAGGCTACAATACAGATGTGTGTTCATTACCATGCATTATACCATGGACTGTGAGAATTCCAACACTAACTGCACGGAATCTTTTTTGTATACACGCACGCATAGTCCGGTAAGTTTAAAATCATGCACTATATCACTTCGCCACAGTTGTTGCCATAGTAAATGTAACGGCTGTCAATTCGCTTACAAGCCGTAGCGACTAATAGCGCCGGATAACATGGATTTCGAGGTGAATTTGAACATTTTTGGACATAACAAAACCTTTGAGGAATGGGAAGAAGACGAGAACCAAGAAGAAGAACGACAAAGGCAACGGGTCTGTTTAAATGTTAATGTTTTGTCAGCGTGTTGATAAAAGTAGTTCCCATTTCTCTTTACAACGGTTTCTAAGGCAAAAGTTTTGTTTTCAGACTTGTTTAATAATCCCTATATTTAAGCATATTTGGCCAGTTCAGTAAAGTCTATAGACATTTGTTAAACACTTAAATTCAGAGGACCATGGTAAAAGCAGATTAAACAACTCAAAGTTTATTACTTGTCTTAAGCAAAAAAATAAAATAGGTTAATAACACTGCACAACAATCTATATTGTCTTCTCCACATTTAGAGAGAGTCTGTGCTGTAATTAAATGTTGAATCATCAGTACATAGATTTGTAACTCATTAGAATTGCTTTTAATACATTCTTGCATTAATGTATCTTCTGTTAATGAAGCTTTGTTGTTCTAGACATAGAAAAAAGTGTTTTTACTATTATAAACAAAATAAGAAATGTTGAATTTTCCCCTTGACTGCAAAAAATACACCAAACCAACCATTGTACAATCCTGGGAATCCCAACCATAACTGCATGTGTTACTCACTGGTGATTTTTCCTCATTCCAAAGAAGCAAAAAAAATAGCTTGAATAATTCATTTTTCTTGGTTGAATGGCAACAGAAAGTCCAGTTAGATAATACCCCTTAGGCATAATTAGATCTTGAAATATTATTCACATGCTTCGTTCTGTCCTGTTGCACCTTAATTTCTCGCTGCAATCCAGTTAATGGGCCCTAATGACTGAATAAAAGCATTTAAAACCCGTCATGTGAAGTTTTTCCAGGAGACACAAAGATTGTCTCTTTTGACGGATGCTGTGTCTGTGGGCAGTTGGCGTGAGATAATGATGTAATGGTTTAAATGGTTTGATTCAGAGTTAGCCACGTGTTCGTCACACATGTGATTATCAACTTCACTTTTACACATTTGTCAATATCAGTAAACAGCCGCTCGCAGGGTTTCCCGACAATAAAAAAAATACAGTCAAATATCAGGAAAGTTTAAGTTAATTCCGATGACATTCTATATCTTTAATTGTTTAGAATTGTTCATTTATAGTCCCGTTTGTGTAAAAAAGCCACAAAAACTGAAGCTGGTTACAAGTGCAATTCACAAACTGCAAATATAGAAGTTATGGAGAAAAACTGCTAAAGATGACAATAAAAATGTATTTAGAGTTTAAGTATTAAACTCTATTGCTATATAATAATTGCTTTTGCGTTGTTTTGTGAGAGACCTGGTCAGGTACGTCATCCTTATGTGCCACGCATTTGCCACGTTGTCTTTGTCACCCATGTCAATAAAAACCTATTTAAATCTTTTGTTAGTTTTAAATAAAAGCAAATGACAATAAACACAGGAAAACAGGCCTTGCCCTCTAGTCTTATCCCAATCATTTGTTTGGTCGACTTTGGCTCTACTTTAAAGAACTCCTCAGGGAATGGCTTTAATCATCATACTAAATACAAATGAGTGTGTTCACATATATATACAGTATATACATCAACTCTCTCTTTTGTACTGTCCTATTTATGATACTATATGGAGCCAGCCTGCACTGACTAATTCTTGCTTTCAGCCTCATCCCTTTGGCACCTGTCATGAAAGATGCCCAGAAAGTCCCATGCGAGGCTGCGATCTGCTGACTGCTCTCTCTTGCATGTGATGCTGTGACAGGTTGTGCTGATCTTCACGCACACGCCCGGGTATTACTCTGACCCCATGCATTCAGCACATGGCTTTTCTCATTTCATTTTCCGTCGGCATGTGATGTTGAGTTATGTACAGAGAATCAGTCATTGGCATCATCTGATAATCAGCACTCATGGATTTAAGCATATCGTTACAGTCTTTCTTCATATTCGTTATAGCAATTCATATGATGAATGTGTCCCATGTGATTGATTATTAAACATATTTTTAAAGGCCAAATTTGACCAATAATCAATTACTACTCCAGATATCTAACTGTACCTGTTGTTCTCTGTGGGCAATGGAAAAACAATAGATTTTTGACCGGAGAAAATCAAACAGACTGTTTGAAGTTAGTGGCATCCATGTGTGAGCTTTAGAGTGAGCAGTAAATATATTGACACAGCTGCATGATGCACTCTATGTCCTCTCTCTCATTTCAGGTCTGGAATGCAGCCAACTTTTAGCCCTGTAGTTTACGTTTTACCATAGGGAAATATGTAAAAGTAACCAATAAAAGAACGAAGTAAAATGAACAAACATATAATTGTTTTATAACGTATTACAATGTACTGCAATAACCAAAGGAGAAGGGGTGGGATTTGATACGTTTTGGCTTCTTCCTCATCTGAAGAACATGAGTAAGCTTTATTCTTGTTGTTGACAATTTGTTCTGTTGTCTTGTATTTATTGTTGTTTTTTGTTATTATTCCATTTTGAAATACACTTTCATCAATTCATTATTTTCATCCCTAATCTTCTATTTGTTTGTGTCATGACTTTGAGAGCTTTGAAAGGTTCCTATAAAAATGCATTATCAAAATAAAAAAACACTCATTATGAAAGCGTATGAATCTTATGAAGGCATTTGTTGACCTGAGTAAACAATTAGGCCTCGTGCTTTCGTCCAAAATGTGCTCGTAACAGTTATTTATGTAATTATGATTTCTCTTAGACCTCACTCATAGTTATCTCAATGTCCTGGTTATTTCTCAACAAAACATGAAAGCAATTTTCTTTTTGTTGTTGTCAGTAATAATAGACCGGTACTTCCCAAAGTAGTGAATGCACAGGACTTGGGGTCACGAGATGATTTTCAGATGCAATGTAGTAGTTACACAATTCTGTTTAGTGAATCATTTGATGAATAAACACCATGTTTTGAGATAAATTTGGTAAGATAACACAATGTGTGACTCAAATGAGCAACAAAACAGTTCATGTGACATGCTTTGATTTTAATCATGACTCATTTTAATTCTGTCATATCGTGTGGGGTCACAAGTCGAGTTTGTGCTTATTTTGTGGTCCCTGTCTGAACAGTTTGGGAACCCCTGTGCTAGAAGTGCGTGAATATAGCCCTGTGACACTAAAGCATCTGAAGCATATTACGAGAAAGACAGTGTGCTGCTGAGGCTTGCTCTCGTGATCTGTGGACCCTCAGGGGAGTGACGAGCACTCGACGTGCTCAGGAAGAATGAGAGCTCAGACCAAAGGCGACAGTCAGCGTTAGAATAGAGGAGAGGAAGAAGAAGATGTCTATGTTTGCCCTTTACAGTCACGGTCACGAGGACCTACAATTGGAATTTAGAAATCCTTTATTTATGCCACAATGTCAGAGTTGCATCACAAGTCAAAGAACAGTAGGAATGAGGATCATACAACACAAGATGGAATAGTATAGCACAACTCTATACTTTTAAAATTACATACTGTAAGATAGGTACAACACGTCACAGGGGGACAGTGGCTCAGTGGTAGAGCATTGGCCTTTGAGCCTAAAGGTCATGGGTTCGAGCCCACCATAAGACCTACTTCACGACTCCCACTGATGACTGCTGTCATTGTGTCCTTGGGCAAGACACTTAACCCCACTTTGCCCGAAGCCCCTTCTGAAAGCTCTCAGCTCCTGTGGACTCACCACCTGCAGGAGGATCAGTGAGGGGCTGGTGCTAAGTGTACTGGGTGCAGCTCTGACTGCCACCCCCATGACCCAGAAATGGACTAAGGGCAAGACAATGGATGGATGGATGGAAGTACAACACGTGTACAACACAGGCAGCACAGTAGTGGAGAAAGGAACAGATGTGCAGGTCCATGTTCTCCCTGGGTCTGCATAGGTTTCCTCTGGGTGCTCCGGTGGCAAACAATGTTCCTGATTGAGGGCCCATTTCTTTCAGATGTCAAATACAGAGGAAAAATATCCCTACAAGGAATAAGATGAAAAAGTAGAGAAAACCATGACTTAGTCAATGAAGGAGCAATAAATAGTACTACAATTTACAACCGCAAGGACATCTATATTTGTCCGACTCTTAAAAGAAGACTCATGTTACTGTTGGACAATGAGTACAGACCTTTCCCCTGGTTTTATTTGTTTGTGTCCTGTGACAAATATTGAGGTTGATGAGTGGCTGCAGCCTGTTGAGTGTCAACAGCAGTGGCTCTAGTTCTGATGTGACAACAAACACATCAGGAGTAATTACTGTACATGACCAAAGCTGGGGGTGGGTTCAAACAGTGGAACACATGCTCTTCATGATGATGTTTTGGTGGCAGTATTTTCTTGTATTGATGGAAAATTCCATCAGTGTGTTCTGGCTACGAACCGTTATTATTCATAGGGAGAAGTTACATAAAACAGTTGTGACTGTTATTTCAACGTTTGTGTTACACTACAATATTACTGTCTCTGAAATCTGTAAAGGATTAAAGATGCCACTCAGATGCTTCTCTGGGGGAGGTGAAGACCAATTGTCTCTCAGCTGGCCTGGGAAGGCCTCAGGATTCCCTCAGATGACTGCTCCCCCCGCGACCCGGCAACGGATGAAACGAAAGAAAATGGATGGATGTATAAAAGAAACTTTTAATAAGTAATAAGGTTGTTAATGGGTAGCTCCTCATGAATTCATGTATGAACTATGATGAACTTATGCATTATTCCAGTTATCAGAGGAGCAGCGGCTATAGGGTAAATAAGGCCTCTTTAGGAAACATTTTTATAGTGGAGTAGTACTGAACCTATTTTTTGTAGACTAATATAAATACAGTAATAACATCTCAATGTAGTTCATACAGGTGTTATTGTCATATTTCTATCACAAACTTTTAAGCAGTATTATTTGCATTCATTGAGCATATCTCTGTGATGTCATCTATTCCGTCTAAAGCAAATATGACTTAGAAGTGCTGCAGGAAGTTGACCAAAAGGGTGGGTTCAACTCGGTCATAGAGTCGTCAGAGACTTGTTAAGAAGTTCCGCTGCGTCTCAGTTGTGGATCTTTAGCAAATAATGTCTCACCTTTATACATAAAGGAGAGCCTGAATGCAAATCACTATTGATTTATGGATGAGTCAGAAACGCTGAAGTGTAAATGTCAAAATGTGAAGAGCATTGTGTTCAATCATTTGTATTTTAGAGGTTGTTTTATTTTATATACCTGCTTAATGAACTGCAGGCGTTACATTAATCGATGTGCAATTGATTTTAATTTTTTGCCCTCAGCGCAAATATCAAGACAGGTGTTATATACCCACACAACCTGTCAGGTGTAGTTTTTTTCCGCTCAGTTTTGTCAGGCTTTTTCCATACCTAAAATATGCATATTTATAGATTTTTCTCTCCTAATAGTTCTCAGAATAATATGTACGTATAATAATCTGTATACAAGGCACATTCATTCATTCATTCAAAGTGCACCACATGATACATTTTAAAACAGATCAAAAGAAAGAGTCTTGTTTAAGAACCATTGTGAACAATACAGACCACAACATTCTGTCTTTATCTTAATAGAAAACATTTTATCTTACACTTTATCTATCCTATACTGAGAGCTGACTGGTTGAGTGAGGGCTGGCTCTCTTTGTTACTGATAAAGCGGACCTAAATATGTGACAGTGGACAAACATACATGCCTTTGAAAACTAATGATATAACCAACTGCTTTTTAGAGCATGGAGCTAGTTACATGGAGCTAGCATTTTTTACATGGTCAATCTTTTGTGGTGTCAAAGGGCCAATCTTTAACCAAACCCCTTTCAGTTAAAATTGTCAATGCATGTACGTATGTGGGATATTATTAAAATGATGCAATAGTATACGTTCACAAAGTTAGGCCCGTTTTAGACTAAAATAATATGATCTAAATCTCCTGTATGGAATATTTCTAACATTGACTATCAAAGTTGGTGTCATGGAAACATGTCAGTGTACAAATGTTCACAGATCCACATAACAGCAGGATTTTCCACACAGGAGTCAGTTCTCAGAGACACTACAGCGAGAGCAGAGATAAAGCCTGGTGCTTCAACCTTCATTATTCATGCCCTACTCAACCGCTTCAATCCAGCCAGGACTCACCTTACACGCGTTACACATTCATTCAGCTCTTTCAGCATCACATACTAACCCACTTCAAATGCTCCACCATATTTTGCCACAATTATTAACCTGCAGAAGTCCTGACAGTGGAGATTTATGAGTGCCTGTCACGTTATATCACTGTTTTGATTCATTGCTGCAGATTTTGTTGAATTCTTAAGTACAATTCTCTGCCATATTCTTTTGGGAAACTGGCACCATGCTCAAGTTTTAGTAGCAGATGAAAGGCGGCAAATGCCACCGGATTTTAATCAATCTTCTCCATGTAGTTTAGTTAACTGGGTGGTGTTATGTTCGCCAAATAATACCCAAAATAATACAACATGACTAAACACCAATGCAAAGAAATCCAGTTGGAATGTAGATATTATAATCACAAAATCCCATCTAATTCATAAGAGTATGTTTCATTCTTTCCCTGAGCTCCAAACGCAATATGTCCTTCAATAAGAACATTTATATCATTTGAGAGCCTCTGAAAGCCTGTTTTTTGCTTTTCTCATACCGTGGCTTACAGACATACTACAACAGGAACTTTTGCAACTAATTATTGTCCCACAGAGTTCATGAGAGGATAAGTGTCAATGTTGCCACCCAAACCGCGCCCAAACCTCCATTCATTGATTATCAACAGGGATTATGTTTCTTAAATTACCAAAAAGTAGTAGACAACATTTGTATGAAAAAGATCTAACCTTATAGCTGAATGCATACATCTCGTCCTAACATTAAACAGAGCCTGTTTGCGTAATCTACTGTACTCTATGTTTAAAGCTAGAACAGGAGTGCTCACACTTTATAAATCCTAGAACTGCATTTCCAGTTTGCCTACTTCAGATTTAAGTGGGGCTGTAAAAATCAGATATTCACTTTTTCCTACATTTTACAAATACATGTTTAAACACGTCCTCATATTTCAATAAGATTTTATTCAATACATTTTTGTGCAGCCCCAAATCCCAACAGTGGCCGTCTCTTTGAACGCTACAAGTCCAAAACAGATAGCCCGGAGAATCCAACACGGGAAATGTAAAAACAATAAAGAAATAGGAGCTATTAGTTCAAAGGGAGTAGATGATCAATGTCCATAAATGTTAATGAATCATCACCACTGTCCTTAGACCCTCCTAGACCCCCGCAAAAGTACACATGCATCTACCATGACAAGTGCAGTATGTTATTTATCAGTGTTTCTCAATTTGTAAATGCTAAACATAACTTTCTGCTGCTCACAACTTCCCGGTGCTCATAACTTCCTGGTGCTCATTTAGTCTAATTTGGTGAAACGTTTTGTCAGTCGTGGAAAACCTCACACCTTGTTTACTATGGTCAACCATGCGTGGGCCAGTGGACTCTGGCTCTTCTTTTGAGGATGTACTGTCGAAGCCCGTTGTGCAGTCGTCACATTTACATTTGTGCTGTTTGAGCGGCTCTATTGTTGCACATCTGCCGTAAGCGCAGCGGAGAATGAAAATGACTTGAGCACACAGACTCCGTGTTTATCTTTGGAGAACCATGTAGTTCCCTTGCGATTGACAGGTAGATCGCGATGGACGTTATAACAGAGTGTACTGGCCACAAAACAGTCTCATGAAGACCAAAGAGAAGACCAGCTAGAGTTTATGCATCATTAGGTTATACAAATGTGAAATTACCAAATAATCCAATCAACTTTATTTATATGGCACATTTTATAAAACAAGTTTCCAAAGTGCTGCACAGAGACAAAAGTGAAAAATAAAT